>JAPQNM010000038.1:2230019-2255019 GCA_029783475.1 Metacarcinus magister | reverse complement strand
CTCCTACAGAACGGTGGTGCCCTGGCGGTTCTTCAGAGACACACTGAGCGAGGTGCATCCCATTGGCTCCGGGTTGGAAGCCATGGCACTCAAGTCTACCATTGACCTTACCTGTAACGACTACATCTCCAGCTTTGAGTTTGATGTTTTCACCAGGTAAGACAGACAGACAGACAGGAGAGTAAGGGAAGGGAAGGGTGATAGGGATGAGTAGTAGAAGAGAAGATTAATGTAGTGAAGAGAAGGACAGGGAGGGAAAGGAGGAGAAAGAAAGTAGAGGAGTAGGATGGAGGAAAAAGGAAAGGTGATAGGGAAGAGTAGAAGAGAAGATAAATGTAGTGAAGAGGAGACACAGAAGAACAGGGAGGGAAAGATGAAGAAATATAGGAAAAAGAAAGCAGAGGAGGAGGAGGAGGAAGGCAAAAAGGGAAGAGAAGTTGATATAGAAGTTAATAATGTGTGGAAACAACCATTATCTTTTCACAGCAAACATTAAACAACCGTAACCTTTATAGAACATCTTATAACTGCATATAACCACAAAACAAAACACACCGAGTCATTCTGTAACTTTATTATACCAGATGGACAAACAGGAAGGCCTTTGTATGTGTGTGTGTGTGTGTGTGTGTGTGTGTGCAGCAGTTACTTTTTAGCTTAATAGTGACCATAGATAGACATGGGCTGGTGTATATGTGAATAAGGAAGGTGTGAGGAAATTGGTGCCAGGATAGGGAGGGGTCTGTGTGAGAGAGAGAGAGAGAGAGAGAGAGAGAGAGAGAGAGAGAGAGAGCGCACTATCTAAACATAACCACAGTTTATCAAATTTAACATTTCCTTTGTCTCCTTCCTCTCACCTCTCCCTCCCTCCCTCCTTCCCTCCCTCCCTCCCTCCCTCCCTCCCTCCCTCCCTCCCTCCCTCCCTCCCTCCCTCCCTCCCTCCCTTCCTCCCTCCCTCCCTCCCTCCCTTCCTTCCTATTCACTGTCCCATCCCAACCTCCCTCCCTCCCTCCCTCCCTTCCTTCCCACCCTCTGTTCCTTCTCTCGTCCACAGATTATTCCAGCCTTGGCCAACGTTGCTCAGGAATTGGCAGATCCTCGCCGTCACCCACCCGGGCTACGTAGCGTTCCTCACCTACGATGAGGTCAAGGCCAGGTTACAAAAATACATAAACAAGCCAGGAAGGTGAGTGACTTCTGACATGAGATTGATCAAGACGAAAACATGAAAAAGTGAAGGTAGAGAATTTTGTAGAAGAGTTAACTTGGAAGGTAATGCAAGTAGATGTAGACAAAAGGAAATAATTGAGAAGTTAATATGGGAGTGTAAGTGAAGAAGGTTGGTTTAGGAGATTGATATGAGAGTGTAGGTGTGTGTTGAGGTTTATTTAGATGGTTAAGGACTGTATTGGTGGTGGGTTGAGATGTAAAGTATTGGGTGTAGGTGTGAATACATGAAAAAAAGGATTCAAATGGGAGACTGTGTTTATTTAGTTCATCTGGGGAGTAAAAAGGAATGTTCTTGTTGAGAGAGAGAGAGAGAGAGAGAGTTGAAATTTGAAGAGATAAGGACTACATATTTTAACTGGAAACGTAATTTACAACGGAAAGGGACACACACACACACACACACACACACACACACCTCAGTTACAAGGAGTGTGAAGACCCTAAGATTGACACAGATTATAGATAGAACTTAATGATATGAAAGATAGGAAGAGCATCAGGGTGAGCGTCCTCTGATAAGATAGGATTAGAAGATAAGGAAAGGTGAGTGAATCTGAATGAGAGGTTGTAGACAATAGATAACACAGGAGAGGTGATGAATGGGAAGTGAAGAGAAAAGGTAACAGGAAAGATGTTATTAAATATGGTTAAATGCAAAGATATAAAGAAAAACTGAATAAAAAGAAAAATATGTCCCTAAGAGAGTTTTCATTTTGTTTGTGTTCTATATATCACGGTGTTCTAAAGGTTTTGTTCATTATTTTATAGCTTAAGTTGTTCTTTGAGTGTTATAACTTCAGTGGTTTATAGTGTGTGAAGTTTTCCTTGCACAGTTCAGGGTTTGATACAGTGTATATACATAGTGTTGCATGCATAGGTGAGGGCAAGGCTGTTACATGCATACATAGTTAGAGGAAGGTTACAGTGTTCCATATAAAGTTAGTGTTGAGTGTTCCATACATAGTTCAAGGCATTACAAAGTATTCAGTAGCACAGGACAATCAAAAGTGTCCCAGCAACATACAGGCTGACCATCACTAATCCGGCATGACCAAACACCTGATTCTGGGTACAGCGCCATCAAAACATAAACATAAATAGCACCAACCCGGGAAATTTGAAACTACACTCCGAAATTCATGCCGGAAAACTGATATATCTGGAATATTGATTGCCGGATTAGTGGTGGTCAACCTGTACTCCATGTAACCCTAACCGTCACTTTGCTGTGTGTGATTGCAGTTATGTGTTCCGGTTGTCGTGTACTCGGCTGGGACAGTGGGCCATCGGATATGTGACCAGCGATGGCAGTATCCTCCAGACCATTCCTCAGAACAAATCCCTCTGTCAGGCGCTGCTCGACGGCCACAGAGAAGGATTGTGAGTGTGGGCATGGTGTTGGAGGCAGTGTAGTGTGTGGAGGGAAATGTAGAGTGTGTGTGAGTGTGCTGTTTGGCTGGCAGTGTGTTGTGGTGGGGCAGGTAAGGTGTGGGAGTTTATATAAGTGTCCTCAGAGCAGATTGTGTGAGTGTGGTGGTAGGGGTGAGTAGAGAAGAATTTTATATCAATGTGCACGCCACTTAAAGGAATTTCAAGTGTTCTTCTCATCGCTTTAAGTTTAAGGGAAATTAACTTATCACAGTAACTAGAGAATGTTCAGTGCCAGAGACTAGATCTAGATTTTCAAATGGCAGTGACTACATGTTGAGATATCACGACCTCACTGCAGACATTTAAGAGAACATTTAAGTGGTAAAACACATCACAAAAACAAAACCCAGCCTCCTCATTGCTTCCTCTCGCCTGTCATGCTGAGTTCAGAGGATGAGTGAGAGAAGGTTTTTGTTGGTGTTGTGTGACAGTCTTTCTCTCTCTCCCCCTGCAGTTATTTATACCCAGATGGGAGAAATCTGAATCCAGACCTCACCTGGGTAGCACAAGCCACACCCGAGGACCACATTAAGGTGAGCACGAACACCACAACTTGAAGTACTGGTGTAGCAGGCTTATTTTTTATTTTATTTTATTTTATTTTATTTTTTTATTTATTTATTTATATATATATATATATATATATATATATATATATATATATATATATATATATATATATATATATATATATATATATATATATATATATATATATATTACCCCTCCCCCCAAAAAAAAATGGAAGTAAACCTTTTTAAAGCACAAGGTCGAGTAACAAATAATAGAGATGACATAATGAAGGTACAGTAATAGAAGTAGTCATTCACCTGTTGTTAAATGTGTTGGAAATTTTCTTCTTCAAGACGGATTTCCTGTATTTTTATTTTTATTTTTATTTTTATTTATTTATTTATTTATTTTATTTTATTTTATTTTATTTTATTTTATTTTATTTTATTTTTTTCTCATAAGCTTACAAACTTTCTCTGCACCAAAATTTCAAACTAAATAATACTAATTCACAAGAAAACCCTGGCCTTCTGGGGAAATGAAAAATTGAACCTAACTAAAAAAAAAAATGCATGTGAAAGTCAAAGTAACCGCCGTTGAAATGAATGAATGAATGAATGAATGGTGAGACAGATGAATAAGAGAACAGTGTTAGGTCTGGAAAGGTAAGGATGGAAACTTATTTGTTTTATACCCATTTATGGATAAGATTGAAAAATTTGAGACAGGAGAGAAGAGAGAGAGAGAGAGAGAGAGAGAGAGAGAGAGAGAGAGAGAGAGAGAGAGAGAGAGAGAGAGAGAGAGCGAGAGCAAAGAGAAAGAGAATGAAAGCGCGAGAGAGCAAGAGACCTACCTCACTTCTAGAAAGGAAAGGCTACTAACATCTCCTAAGCTAACTCTCTCTAGACTAACCCTTCCTTCCCCCCTCCACACCCATTCCTATTCCCATTCCCGTTCCTCCCCACAGGTAACCCAGGAGCAGTATGAGCTTTACTGTGAAATGGGATCCACATTCCAGCTGTGTAAAATCTGTGCTGAAAACGACAAGGATATCAGAATAGAACCGTGCGGACACCTGCTCTGCACTCCTTGCCTAACACTGTGGCAGGTGAGCTGGTGTTATGTTGTGCTGTTGTGATGTCTTAATTAATGCTGATGATGATGATGATGGTTGGTCTTGAGGCAAAGTTAACGGTACTCAAGTGTGTTCTTTCTTATGTTCAGTTTTTTTTTTTTCTTCTTTTTTCTTTTTATTTATTTTATTTATTTATTTATTTTTTTTTTAGGATTTGCTTATTAAGAGGTTTTTCATTATCTGAAGTGTTGTTTTTTTATGTTTTGTTTTCTTTCTTTTTCCTTATATTCCTTTTTTTTTGTGTGTGTGTGTGTGTTACCCTTTTTTTTTTTTGTTGATTGATTTACCATTTATCTATAATTGTGTGTGTGTGATAGGATATTGTTGTATTTTATTTATTTTTTTTTGGTCCAGAATTTACCAGTCTTGATGTGGAATCTGATTAATATTATCTTGACATTATTATTATTATTATTATTTATTATTTTTTTTTCCCGCCCTTGCCTTTTTCTGGGGAGGGAGAAAACAAACATTATCTTTCAGGTGGAGAATATTATGCCCATCAATTATTTTCTTACATGACAAATGAGGTATTTCTGTACATTTGATTATTTTTACTTTTAGTGTGTATGTTGTAAGCTTTGTGTGGTGAGTGACATAGACATACTGAGAGGGAGAGGCAATGTTATGCTATGTTATTACTATACCTGTTATGCTGTGTTATTTCTATGCCTCACCTCACACTTAAACCAGACCACCTCGAGACTTACAGATGGTTATGTATTTATTGTTATAGAGAAACAAAACTAAGTCAGCTGCCATTCCTTACTTGGTATATCTAGTAGTGTTTGCATAGAAATAGAAGGAAGGTGGTTTTAAATGCATTCACCAAGCATCTGATCCAAGCTGCTGAGTACCTTACATTACCTGCCACACAATGTTAATGAGCTTGTCTCCCAACACACCCACAGGTATTTTGAACTAGGAGACTGTGTTCTGTTGGTTCACTGTTGATTTCATCCTCAGGTTTATGGAACTTGATTTATTTGCAGCATTTAGTTTTGAATTTATGAGGTTCAATTATTTATGACTGACTATCCTTCCTTTTTTGTTTCAGTTCTTTTCTTTTCTTTATGAACACAGTACGTATACACAAGGAGGAGGAGGAGGAGGATGACCTTGAAAAACACACCTTTTCTCAACTCTCACAAACTATGATACTTCCTTCTCCTCCACCACCACCACCACCACCACCACCACCACCACCACCACCACCACCACCACCACCACCACCACCACCACCACCACCACCACCACCACTACTACCATTCCCAAATACTAACCCTCTCCTATCCCTTCCTCTCCCTCCACCCCAGGACTCAGAGGGACAAGGCTGCCCGTTCTGCCGAGCCGAGATCAAAGGCACCGAGACCATCGTGGTGGACCCGTTTGACCCCCACAAGCAGCACCGCACACAGTCCCTCTCCAGCGGACAGTTGATCGATATGGAGGAGGAGGATGAGGTACTGATGGAGTGATACCACCACCACCACCACCACTACCACCACCACACCACCACCACCACCACCACCACCACCATCCATCCTCCTCATCCCCTGCCCACCTAGCCTGCCCATGCCCATTCCGTGCCCGCTCGCTCCTAGCTCGTCCTCTGCCCTGCCTGTGCCCCCACCCCCCTCGCACGCTGTCCAAGGGGGGTGTGGTGTAGGGAGTGACTATCGTGTTGCTGAGCCCATCCATGCCTATAGGGTACCTGCCTACCCACCCACCTGCCCGCCCGCCCGCCTGCCAGCCTGTTCGCCCTGCCCCACCCACCCACCTACCTCCTGCCCGTCAACCAACCAATCAACCAGACCCCCGCCCCCCCATCCTCCCTACCCCGGTGGTTGTGCATTGGTGCCAGTTAGAAAGTGTGAGAGAGAGAGAGAGAGAGAGAGAGAGAGAGAGAGAGAGAGAGAGAGAGAGAGAGAGAGAGTGAGAGAGAGAGTGAGAGTGAGTGAGTGAGTGAGTGAGTAATGAAAGAAAAGTCTACATAATATTGGTGTCCTCATGCTTTTCCCATATTCTCATCATCCATTCATCATTTCATTGATTTACTCTCTCTCTCTCTCTCTCTCTCTCTCTCTCTCTCTCTCTCTCTCTCTCTCTCTCTCTTTCTCTTTCTCTTTCTCTCTCTCTCTCTCTCTCACTCCTTCCTTCCTCCCTGTCATCACCTCAGGAGTCAATGTCACCACCTCCTTTCCCCTTCCAAACCTAACCTATTCTCTCCTTCCCTTTCTCCCCTCATCCTTCCTGCCTTCCTATTCCCTATACATACTTCCTCTCTCCTCTTCATGGGTTGGGTGGCTCTGTGGTTGAGTGGTTGACTCGTGGCCTGAAGGTTGTGAGTTGGATCCTGGGTCATGGCAGCTCCTTGGTGAGACACGTTAACCCTAGCAGGACTATATGGTGTATTGTTACCTAGTTCAAGACGGGATTATTTAAACACCTTTTTTTTTATTTTTTTATTTTTTATTATTGGGATATCACGATCTCTTCTTTTGTATTTAAACTTTCTTTCTGATCTCAATTCTTATTTATTTATTTTTTTCTGATTTTGTTCCCCTGTTCCTTTCTCTACATCTCTTTCTTTGTTAGTTGACCTTCATTCCCTTTCCTTCCTCTTCTATCCTTTGAAATGAGCTTGTTTTCACTGTGTCCTTCTTCTCTCCTCTTTATACCTCTCTCCTCCCCTCTCCTCTCCTCTCCTCTCCTCTCCTTTCCTTTCCTTTCCTTTCCTTTCCTATCCTCTTCTTTCCTCTCCTCTCCTCTCCTTTCCTCTCCTTTACATTCTCATCCTGAAACATTGGTAGTTGGCTTGTTTTTGTTGCTCTACTTTGTGTGTCACCTTTTCTTCCTTCCTGCCTGCCTGCTGATCTTTCTTTCCTCAGTGCCTTCCTTACTAGATTGTGTGCCTTACTACTACTAATATTAATACTTTATTACTACTACTACTACTACTACTACTACTTTTACTACCACCTCAGTACCTCAAGTCCAAATGTCACAAGTAAGTAAGTAAATTTTTTTTGTTTAAATTTTTTTTTTATTCCCAGAAGCATCCCATTATTGCATTCCCGTCCCTCCGCCCCCCACGCGTGCTCCTGCCCACCCACCTGCCCACCTGCCCACCTGCCCACCCACCTACCCACTCCTTTGTTACCTATCTGTTCATGTATTGTTATTCTATGTTGTAAATACTAGATATTAATCCATGAAGGTGTTTCAATGTTGTTTCCATAACGAGGGAAGGAAGTAAGTACATGGCAAAGCTGTCTGTCTATCTGTCTGTCTATCCAACTGTCCTTCTGTCTATCTGTCTGTCTGTTTTCAGTGCTGCTCCGACATGCATCTTGTTATTGTTGTTGTTGTTATTGTTGTTGCTGCTGCTGCTGCTGTTGTTATGTTTGTTAATTTGTTATGTGTTGTATGATTGGAGGCTTTCAGCATAATTATAAAAGATGCAAAAAAAAAATATATAAAAAAAAGTATATATACATAAATAAATGAGTAAAGATTTGCAGTTGTATGAGCAATGGCATAGAGCTGTTTATACATACATACAGTAGTGAGTTAGGGTGCTTATGGTGTGTGTGTGTGTGTGTGTATGAATGTGTGTGTGTGTGCATCAGGTACTTCTTATTATCCGTCTCATTACTGCATACTAATTCTCTCACCACTGGTTTGTACATCGTTCAGTAACAAAACTCACCCACTCCCCTTCCCCCATCACCCTCCTTGTCCCTCCCTCCCTCCCTCCCTTGAAGTACTGGTGCCCTCCCTCACTCCGGGTGGCTCTGTGGTCACGGCAGCTCCTTGGTGAGAGGGGCAGCACTCCCTCATTAACCCTAGCAGGACTATATGGTGTATTGTTACATAGTTCAGGGGGATTATTTAAACACTTTTTTTCTTTTTTTCTTTGTTTTTTAATCTCGGCTCCTCACTACGTCCATATGTTAACTGTGAAGTCTCTCAATCTATCCTCCCTCCTACTGCCTCCTCCATTCCCCTCTGTCTCCTGCACTGTTCTGAGGGTCATCTGCCTTGTGTTTGATGTCCAGAGTGTGAGGGAAGTGAGAAGAATCGTGTCTTTTACAATTGTGTTTTGCCTCTGTGCTTCTATTGGTCACTGTGTTGGTGTCAGATAGAAAGGAGAAAGAGTTACATGGAAATACATAGAAATAGGAGTTTGCACAACGTAAACCCAATTGCTCAGACTAAGTAGATGGTCAATTGTTGAATCAAACGGGAAACAAGAGGGAAAAAAGCTTTGTGATGAGAGAGAGAGAGAGAGAGAAAATTATTGAATGAAGTTTTAGAATGTAAGCAAAAAGAGAATGGAGATTAACAAAGAGCATTAATGTTAGAATAGTACAGGAAATAAATCGAGGGATGTTCTTAGACTGAAGATGGGAATGGAAGAGTCAACTGGGATGTAGTGATGGTGTAGAAATGTTTGGAACCGGAGAAATGAACATAATAATAAACTTGAATTAACAACCCGAGGCTTAACATTAAAGGAGGAAGCTTGGCAAAGGAAATGGAGTGCATCTGAAGGTTCAAATCACATATAGGGAGTCACAGGTGGTCACATAATGGACTTCTAATAACTATCCCAGGAAGAAGAGTCACAAAGGGAGGCTGGGGAGTGGTGACAAAATACTGATAAACCGTAGTATTAAATCATAAGTTTACGCTGCTACTTAAACGAGTCACAAAATGGGGTTAAGTATAAAGTGATACATTATTGATTATTAAGAACTGTGATGATTGTTAATATTGGACTACTTAAGTGTACTCTGGGATGAGGTGTTTAAGGTTGATGGCGATGGGAATGAATGCAAAGATGATAGGGTTAAAAGTAAAAGTAAGTGATACGTCATTCATTATTAAGAACTGTGGTGTTTGTTCATCTCAACCACTCCACCTACTCCTGTGTTCTGGGGTGAAGGAGTAAGATTAATGTGGTGATGATTTGTTGTTTAGTTCAAGGCCGTATTATTCTCATTCAACTGTTGTTCTGTGTGGGTGGGTTAGACTGGAACAAGTGTGTATTGGTCACAAACGTCTGAATGTAATGATTAGAGGTTAGTTATCCTGGCTTTTCATATCACGTTGGCAGATTATCGTTGTCTCAAATGAAGATAGACCAAACCAGACCTTGATGCCATCCAGTGTTTGGTGTGTGGATGCTGTTTGTTTGACTCCTACTCTCACCAAACACACTCATTGTCCACCTCTATTGAGAACCTTCCATTTCCTCACATTTTTCCTCATCCGTTTCCCTCTTAGCCATCACGATACACTCCTTTCCCAGCCATGGATGAACTGTGCAGTGACCAAGAGAAGTGAGATGAAGTGAAGGTGGTAATGGAGTGGAATTAATGAATAGAGCAGTGAAGTGTTAGCAGTAGTGTAAACAAAGTGAGAGGAGGAGGAGGTTATTGAAACAACTATAAACAGCTGTGTAGTACTTTGTGATAAATTGATCTGAAGGTTAGACATGCGAGGGAGCCGTCAGGGATGGAACATTGACAGGACACACAACACAAGCTACATAATTCCTTACCAGTCGAGTCATAGTGATTCAACGTGACTCCAGTGGATGTTGATTGAGCTTCACTGTCCTGCCACTAAAGCATCGGGAAAAACAATAAAATAACACTTCATAGGTTATAAATGATGCTTCTTTTTGGTGCTGGGTTGGGAAATTAAGTGACTTATAACAGCACTGCCGTAGATGTGTGTGTCCAAGTGCCTTCATGCCAGAGTTAGAGGCAGAGAGTGGAGTGTTGCACAGAAGTAGTAGTGGTGGTGGTGGTGGTGTTGGACGAGGCTGGCTGATCCGTCCCTCTAATCAGCATGGATCTGGGTGTTCTCAGTCACTAATCTGCATGGATGGCTGCACACTCTTGCTTCACACTCACCCATCCTGCCCCAAAAGGCAGCCTAACACTCATTGCTGCTCTGCCATTCCCTCCCTCACCCAAACTAACACAAGGCAGTCTAGGTCAGGGAAAAGTTCACAAAATTGACCTTTGATGCCCACCTCATCCTGAGTTTCCCCTTCCTCTGTACCTCTGTACCTCCCTCACTCATCTTTGTGTGAGAGCCAATGGGTTCTGAGGGTGAGTGTGACCCTCTTGGCCTCCAGAACCTACAGTCTCAGTTATGAGGTGTGTGTGTGTGTGTGTGTGTTGGTCACCACTCTTGTCTCCCTCACTCACAGGCACAGACCAGATAGGACATGGCCCTTCACTTTGGGTTAAGGCATTTATAGGCATGTGAATATTTATTGAAAGTTTTGTCAGATATAAAACCGGAGACTAAAGGTATGGTGGTGTGTTGGACAACTTATATTACTTATGAAACTCGTGCCAAGGTGTGAGTGTCAGGACCACCAGCAGGCTCACTCCTGTGGCCTTCCCTCCACACCTTGCACCATTGTAAACACACTCACGCCCTTACACCCTCTAGCCAACCCTCACTTGTTACTGTGGCGTTGGTGAGGCATTGATCCTTATGACTCTTATGCTTTAGGAAGTAATGTTATGTCATCTCATTCAGAGTTATATAAAACAAATACATTATCAACTAATTCGCCTATTGAGGCTTAGGGTGACAGGTTACCTTGTACTCCTTGTCAAGGAAGTAGTGTTGAGGGTCATTGCTAAGTCAGTGATGTTTGAACACAAAGATAAGAATGGTGTGAGGTGTAGAAACAGCTTTCCTATCCTCTCTTTGGGTGAACCATTGGACAAGCATAACCAAACCATCATGTACCGGGACTGTACTGTGTGTGTGTGTGTGTGTGTGTGTTAAAAAATAACTAAGTATCCAAGGTAATGGAGGAACCTTTTCAATCTTTTAGGTCTGAGGCAGTAAGCCAGGCGAGGCAAAGCAAGACAGTTTATCTGATAACATATTGTGGGTAAATGCTTCTCCTCCTCCCATTCCCTTTCCCTCCGTTCCCTACCATGAATGAGGAAGAAACAACTTTGTACTTATACATCCAACTGTGCCTCAAGGATGTCCTTATCCATTTCACTGACAACAATATGGCAGTGCGGGTCGGGTGGCTCTGTGGTGCAGTGGTTGACTCGTGGCCTGAAGGTTGTGAGTTGGATCCTGGGTCACGGCAGCTCCTTGGTGAGAGGGGCAGCACTCCCTCGTTAACCCTAGCAGGACTATATGGTGTATTGTTACATAGTTCAAGAGGATTATTTAATCACCTTTTTAACAATATGGCAGTTAATGATGCTTGAAAACTGTGAATATATATTTTTTTCATGTAAATGGTTGAAGAAATTTGATGAAGGATAAGTTTGGAGTTGAAGTGGTATTTTGTGTTGGGAGATAAGAAGAAAAACTACACTCAAGGTGAATAGAGTTATATCTGATTTTACACTTTTTTGTTATGCCAGTCAGTGCCTTGGTGGTGATAACTCATTTTGAAACACTCGACAAATGCATCGGAAGCTGGCTGGTCATGAGAGGTGATCAGTATGTTAGAGGAGTGTCCAAGGACCGACTCAAGGCACACCACACTTTACCAGGCAAATCACAACTTTTTCAAACGTGTTCAGCTTGCCTAACATTTTCTAGAGCCATTCAAGTTTTCTAGATCATTTTTTACTGGACTGAATCTGAGTCCTACAGAAAACCTGAATCACAAACCCAAAAAGTTTTAGAAATTATACATGGGTGTAGAAAATAGTGGTTAATTAATGATGAATAATTAGTGGAGGTTAATGATGATGAGCCTTGAATGTCCTGCCTCTGCACCTTCAATCCATACTTTGTCAATTTAATAATAGATGCACTTCATAAGGATATATTGTAGTTTGTTGTGTGTGCAGTGGCAGGCTGGGAGGCATTTGTTATTTACTGGAACAATATTACCGTATGATTTATTCATTCATTTATTTTATTATTATTTTTACAGTAATTTTTTTTCCATTCTCATATTTTCATTCAGAGTAACTTTTTTTTCTTTTATTATTCATTAACAAAATTATCATTCACTGTAACATTTTCTTTTTTCATTCACAGAATCAATTTTTTTTTTCAGTTCATGGAATTTTTTGTTTCATTCAGTTTTCCCCACATAGTAAAAAATTCTTTCATTCACAGTAAGTTTTTTTTTCATTCACAATAACAATTATTTTTTCATTCAGTTACAATATCATCCAGTGCGTTTTCATGGTTCAGTATTGTTTAATGAGAGAGAGAGAGAGAGAGAGAGAGAGAGAGAGAGAGAGAGAGATATGAAAGTTAAAGAAGGCAGTGATGATAATAAGAAAACACTGTCTATGGGATGTATACTTAACATTGCTTTATATATTTATGGGTAGAATATAATAATAAGTAATTGCTTTGTCGTAACTTGTTTTAGCGTTTTGTGTGTATTTGAACTTTTGTAGTTGTATGTATGTATGTGTGTGTGTGTGTGTGTGTGTGTGTGTGTGTGTGTGTGTGTAGTGTACCTTACCCAGGGACACTGTAATTATTTATGTCATGTACTCGCATTACCTACATAGCTTGACAGTGTGAGGCAATTTTATGTAGACTCATGTGACAATTTTGTGTAGGTAACAATTTTTTTTCCTTAGCTCCTGAAATTTTTTATATTCAATTAGTGTTTTCGTGGCGGTCTCTGTATAATTTATTTAGTGACGATAACTTATTATGATTACACTCTTTTAGAAGTTCAAGTAGATATCTAAACATGCATACAAACGTTATTCTTATTATTTCCTGGACGAGCGCGTGTGTGGTGTTTGGGAGTGTGGCAATTAGGAAGTGTGTGTGTGTGTGAATGTTGGCAGCAGGGTGAGTGTGTTAATAATGACTGTGTTGTGGCATGAATAAACACTCTTGGAACACATGCACATTAATATATTGATTTTGGAGGCCGGGTGGCTCTGTTGCCTAAAAGTTGCGAGTTGAATCCTGGCTCATGGCAGCTGCTTGGTGAGAGGGATAGCACTCCCTCGTTAACCCTAGCAGGACTACATGGTCTATAGCTACCTAGTTCAGGGGATTATTTAATTACCTTTAAATCTGAAGACTTCATTGATTTATTATTATTATTATATTGTGTGTGTTTTTTATCTGATTCTTGACCTTGTTCTGTCTCTGAGAACCTTATTCATTCTTAGATTAGATGTGAGAGTGTTGTACTTCCTCAGTGTCCTCGCCGCGGGTTCATTACTTCGTTAATATTGGGCATTTCTCTATTTATCTCTATTTATTATCATTCTCTTTACCTTCCCCCTCCCTTCCCCCTTCATCCTAGCCCCTCTCTATTAATCATGCTCTCTTCACGGGTAGATAAGCTGAACTCTTTACTCTTTTTTTTATCATTTTCCTGCGATAATGAGCTACTTATTGTTTTGAGCACACGCTGGCGCCGCGTGTCTGTGTGGGTAAAGATGCGTTACCTCACTCTGGCTACTACTTTCATGCATTCCCGTCACGTTCCACTATATTTAACGGGACGTGGGGGGGGCGGGGGGGCGTCTAGGACCAAACACATACACACACACTAGTAAAGCTGCCTTCTGTTTGTCTCAACGGAACGGGAAGGACTAACTGAGTGAAAGAATGAACATTGTAAACATTTGTGATCAGTGTGCGGTTATGGGCTAGACTTTAGCGTTTAATGATAATCCAAGAAATGTATATCTCTCTTTCTCTTACTGTCCACACTTCACAAGGTTTAGTTAGTCTTGACAAGGTAGTGCTGAGAGAATCTTGGACTTTGAAAGCGGTGGTGGAAAATGGCAGAATTAGTAGCTGCAGAAGGGAAGGGATAGAGGGATGAAGAGGAGATCACAGTACAAGGTGGAATAGTAGTGATAGGATAACGATGATGAGGAGGAGGAGGAGGAGGAAGGGAGAAAAAATAGGGTTGTTGATGTGTTACAGAGAAAGACAGATAATACACACTAGGAGGATATACAAATGGGAAAAAAAGAATAGGAAAGTCAAAAGATTATTGTGCAAGATGATGGTAGCTAAAAAGTGACAGCTTCTTATTAATGGAGTAATATTTTGTTTTATGGACAGTTTATAGGGGAGGTTAGGAGGGGTGTGAGCGGTAAATGGGTCTGGAGGTGGTGGGGGGAGGGCATGGGTTTGAAGTAGAGTTGTGGGCGTAGATAAAGTAAATTGAGTTGGGCGTGAATTGGAGTAGGTGAAGCAGCTTGGGGAGTGCCTTAGGGAAGTGTGTTGTCACCTTCCTCGTGAGTGTGTAAGCGAGAGTCTTGGGCTTAGTTAGGGCGCTACATGACAGATGGCTTATAGGGGGTGTAGCGCTGTCTGTGATTATTCGTTTGTCTTTGTCTGTCTGTCTAGAAGCTGAGTGGTGGCGGGATCTTCTCAGTGCAACATTCCAGAGGGCTGCCGGGGCGTAGGGCTCGTTTTATTAGACTATCGTAGATGGCGTTTTAGAATTCTACGGCTGCGAGGATGTACTTCACACTGTTACTGTCGCTGCTGTGTTGTGTTGTGTCGGGCGATGGTGTGGTGGCGCGGGTCTTGGGGATGGCCGGGTAGTTATTGTTCTGTGGGTTCAGGCGATTTTGACAGAAAAGACGATGGTGATGTTGATGGGATACATTTTTTTATTTTTTTTTGGGGGGGGGGGGTCATATTACAAGCGGTTTTTATTTTATTTATTTTTTTTTTTCTAGGGAATGAACCAAGAAAGGAAAGACAGACCATTGTTTTTCTTTCTACCTCTGATTTACATATTCTTGTTAATGTACTCTTACTTCTTGCCTCTTAGGGTTATTTATATTGCTTCTATATATATTATGAATATATATGAATTATATATATATACAGTTTTGATCACATTGATCATATACCTTGAAGAAAATAAAATGTGATTGGTTTGTTTTGATGTTTGATGAAAAGTACCTTAGAGAGAGAGAGAGAGAGAGAGAGAGAGAGAGAGAGAGAGAGAGATTCTAAGCTGTGATACTGATCCACTTAGACAATATTCCTCATGTATATAACAGAGGAATATAAAAATGCATCTCGATAATACATTGAGAGAGAGAGAGAGTGTGTGTGTGTGTGTACCAATACTTGTAGCACCTTTCATCAACTTCAAATCTGTTCTCCTTTCACCTGATCCTTCCCTGTCCACCTACCAATCACCCATCCCGCGCATCACACACCAAACACATGCTTAGGGAGGAAGGAAGGGAAGGAAAGTAATCAGTAAGCGAAGCACATACGTACTAAGTGAAGGAAGAAATGATAGAAAGGGGAAAGTCATTGTTTGCGTATGAATTTGAAGTTATTAGTCTATTCTGCTAGTGTGTGTGTGTGTGTGTGTGTGTGTGTGAGAGGTAGGCAGGCAGGTGGGCGGGCAGAGTCCCAAGCAGTTATTAAAAGGAAAGAAAGAAAGAAAAAGAAATTGATTGTTGGTTGATACATCGGCGTCATCTTCTCTACATACTATATATTTTTTTGTGCAATAAAATATCAGTTGTTGTTGATGTTTGATTTGCATAAATACCTTGGTTGGTTTTGATGTCATTATTGTTATTATTATTATTATTATTATTATTTGTTGCTAATTCATTATCACTTATTATTTTATTTTTTTATTAATAGTAATTTTCTATCTGTCCAATGGAGTTCGATATTAATTTTCATGAAAGTTTTTTTTAACCTTTACTTGCTTTATGATTTCATTCGGTTTCACAGTTTGCAAATTTAACAAAACTCAATAATGTGTATGTGTGTGTGTGTGTGTGTGTGTGTGTGTGTGTGGCTACCCTGCTTCCTCCATTGTGCATTGTGCCAACAATAACAAGACGATGCACCACCCACATTGCAGGCGTCCGTCCATTTGATTCCCAGTTTTGTGATCCCTCCAATTGTCACAGTGTCATGGCCTAGCGTGCTCGCCGGCCACCAATGCATTCTCCTTCCTGATATTCAGTCTGTAATGTGATATCAATGTCATGCCATCCTGCAGCTTAGATCATTCATAATATTTTGATGCGTTGAAAGCTTACAAATGCGATGATACACATTTTGCGGTGTTATAGCTTTTGATACATTGTTGGTAGGCTGTGTAGGGTAACACGGTATGACAGATGAGTGTTTATACTTGTCTAGTGTTGGTTGGTGGGTTTGTTTCAAGAGGGAATCTCCTTCAGGTTCCTGTGAAGAGAACCATTGGATGAAGGTCGTCATGATTAAACAGTGTTCATTAAGCCAGTGATTTTCCCACACTGGCTCACAAGGTTCACTTATTGGTCCTTTTGATTTATTACTAATGTTTCACGATAATGCAGTTTATATATTCTTTTAATATTGTTATATATCAGCTTATTTATGCATATTTACTACTGCTCGGCGTTGCAACTTCATAAATAGTTGATATATTACTTGATTTTGCCTCGTAATTGCATTATTTTGTGTGGATGAAGCTTTTATGCTGCCTTTCTGTTCTGTTGTATTGCACCTTCTCAGTTGTGATGCTTTGTTATTCCTCTTGATGTAACAGCTTTTAATTGTGCTCCATCAAGAACAACAGCCATACAAATAGTGCTGCATTTCACCCATGTTACACCTTTAAGTATATCTTAAGTAATTACTGTATATATATATATATATATATATATATATATATATATATATATATATATATATATATATATATATATATATATATATATATTATATATGTATATATATGATTAATGTTTGGAATGTTGTAATGTGTATGTGATGCAATGATGCGGTTGTAGGTGGTTGTAATGTTTGTGTGCTGGATGTAAGAATGTAGGCATGATGTGCATGACAACAGTTCCTCAGGCCAGCAGTAGGAAGGGAAAGGAAGTACTCCAGCACGTCAACATGAGATCAAGGTTTAGGTATGATATAACCCCCATTACCAATAGTAGTAGTAGTTGTAGTGATGGTGTTGGTAGTAGCCAAGGTTGAGGTGAGCATTGTGTGGGTGTTGTTGCCGAGGTCATTACACCCACAGCTGCCGGGAGTCCCTTAGGTAGTGTGTGTCTCCCTAGCGGCGGCTGCTTGTGAGGAGAGGTGGAGCTGCGTTAAGGAACTGTGTGTGAAGTGACTGGCCTTGCCTTGCTTTGCCTTCCACGGTGCCACTTTGGACTAAACTTACTTGGACAAGGCCAGAGTCACGTCAAGCACGCAGACAAATAATTTTCATTAAGGATGCGATGCCTTCACTCAGTACATCCTAAAGTGCCTTGTATTTTGCAAATAATTAATGTTTTTTTCAAAACCAAGTATTTTGTAAGTACATAACTGTATCCTCAAAAATTAATCGTCGGTCATTAAAGGACGCCTCTTGTGCTACCATTAATGTGTGCTTCCCTGAACGCCTAGAAATAGAGAAAGAAAACGTTAATTTCACGTGGTGTTTAGTCTTTGTTGATTTAATACAAACACAAATAACTCATCGACAAGTTTAACAAATATTGAAAAAATAGTAACAAAACACTGATCTCACCAGTTACTACATTCAGTGTAACATCAACTCTCATCTTTACCATCACGTGTTTGCAGCTCGTCATGATGCTCGGTGGTGTTCAGTTGTCAGTCAAGTCATCAAAACATTACCGGTTTATTTCATATGAAAAATTGACAAATATGTTTTTTCACTCAATTTAGCTGCAATTGTCTTGTATTGATTTTTGTTTTCATTTATAATGAACTCCAAGTCTGACAGCCATTTTAAAATTAATTCCAGAATCTATTTCTCATTGAGCTTTTGTGACACTTTTAGTGTTTCTTTTAGCGGCGACAACACCATTTTTTTGTAGCCTTCATGGCAGATGTTGTTTGACATCTATTGTGTCAATAAAGATGAGGAACGAGAGCAGCGCCACCTCCCTCCCAAGGTCCCTTGAACAGCACGTCTGGGTCTATTGTGACGCCGCATAGTGGTGTTGGGTAGTAGTACTAGTGGGCCACCTGCTACCCGCCACCCACCCTGGCCACGGCACAGCCTGTCACTAACTAATCAGATGTAAGTTACTGTGCAGCCCTGTGTCGCGGGATGGCAACTTGAGTGGCAGCAGTGGTGGTGGTGATAGTGGTGGTGGTGGTGGTGGTGGTGAGATGGCTGTGGAATCAGGCTTGACAGCCATCTTCTTGAAGCACTTGTTGGCCTGGGATCCAACAGCTCACCAACTCACGAGTCAGCATAACAACTGCTGCCGGGTGAGGAGACAGTTCACCCAAGTCAGGTCTCACCACCACCACCTCTCACCAGATGGCTGCTTTGAGATCCCCAGGGGCGCCTTGAGCCTCCCTGCAGCTCACTCATCACCAAAGTGCCGCTGTGTTGAGTGAGGTGAGAGGCGCTCAGCATGTAGGGCTACAGGGTGCATGTGTTGAGTGTTCTGGGTGCATGTGCATGCTTACAGGCCTCGGCCAGCCAGGAGCCGCTGGACACGGAAAAGAACCCTCACGTCTCTCGAGCCTCTGAGCACCGGATGCCACTGTCGCAGGCCAGATGGAGCGAGTTACCGCCGCCCGTCCCTTCCAGAGTGGAAAAAAGCAAGTTTTACAAGAATCCAGCCGTACAGCTGCACCAGAGACCTACCCCTCCCTCAAGCTTCCAGGCCACCCCCAGCACCCACCACAAACATGAGGATGTGGTGCCGCCCCTGCCATGTCGGCCCAACAAATTGTTATCCTCTTCCTTGCCAAGCAGATCCAATTCTGAGGAATTCATCAACTATCCGATGCGTCCTCCTTTCATCAAATCACCTTCGTCGCCTATGCTGCAGTCTGGCGACAGCAAGCATACTAACCATACTAATTGGGAGAACTCGGGGCACGCTAGTGAACCCCGGCGAACCTTGTCTGACTTTCTCTGTTCCTCTTCCATAGACAAAGGCATTGGCGAAGCAGGCGTAAAGAATGAGGTTCTGGACTGTTCCTACAGTGTCTCAATGCCCCAGTCCAGAAAGCAACACCCCTCCACCGGTCAATATATCTGGGTGCAGCCAGAGCCTTGTTCTGATAAGTCGCCACCCATCCCACCCCTCCCGAGGAAATCTTGTTTGTCTCCACCCCTTTCCGATCCCATTGTTGGGCCCTTGCAATGCCGACACTCGTCAGAGGGAAAACAGCTTGGCAACACAGAAAACAAGATATCCTCTTATGTTGGTCCATACGAATACATTATTCCCATCAACTCCCCTGACCAATCCCCGCCGGAGCTGCCTAAGAGACAAGACAGCCTCCTACTTGTACAGAAAGGCAGAGGCAGTATTGGATCACTAACCTCGAGTGTCAGTTTCACTGAGGACCAGATGGACATGGCTTATGAACCTGAGGCAGTAGAAGAAGGGGCGGCAGAAGCAACAACACCCCAGTCATTGCCAGGGGTGGTAGAAGGTTGTGTGTATGCTATCAGCACCAAGCATCACACAAGGAGCAAGGGTGAGGCCCACACAGATGACACGCGGGGCAACCAGCTGTGTCAAGCGACATCACGATTGGACGAAGCCAATAACACCTGTCATACCCATGATGTCACTGCACCCTTCCACACCCTTGAGTCCATATACGACATGCCCCTCACAGTGCCTCAACCCATTTATGACATGCCTCGCCCCACCATCATTCACGTCCCTGAAACTATTTACGACGTGCCTCGCCGCTCCCACGTGCTGGCTCCACCAAGGGTTACGAGCCTCCCCAACGAGGACCAGGATGAAGGTGTCCCCGAGGACCCTCGAGGACCTACAGAACAGCCAGAACAGTTCCCAGAGCAGCGTTCTGACCTCACGCCCAAACACCATGCAAAGGTAAGACAAGAAAGGGTGTTAGTGCTAAGCTTGGCTTGCCTCGCCCCGCCCCGCCCCGCCCCACCTCGCCCCGTCCCACCCCGACCAGGCCTCTCCTGTCCAGGCCTCTCCCGCCGTGTGTAAGTGAGGAGGGTCGGCGTAGGGTGACGGAGCAGCTCACACCCCTCCACTGCCGCCTGACTGCAAGGTGCGTTACTTTTTGTTTGTTTGTTTGTATGTTGTTGGTGAAGATTAAAGATCAGTGGAGAGAAAGAGTAGAGGAAGCATGACTCTTGCCCTCCTTCTCTCCTCACTTCCTCCTTTCTCCTCATCGCTATCTCCAGCCATCTTCATATTGAGGTATGTTGCTTTTTATACCTTTTGTTGCAATTGTCAATATAATAGTAATAATAATGATAATGATAATGATTGTTATTATTATTTATATTTTTACTATAATTATTATTGTGATTATGATTATTATTAATGTTATTATTATTGTTATTATTATAATTATAATTACTAATCATTATTATTAATTTTATTACCATTATCATTATTATTATCATTGTTGTTATTATTTTTATTATTTTATTATTTATTTTTTTATTATTATGATTTATACTATTGTTATTATTATTATTATTATTATTGTTATCACTTATTATCATTTTTGTTATTATTATTATTGTAATATTAATGATTTTTTTTTATTATAAATATTATCATCATTATCATTATTATTTTTATCATTGTTATGACCTTTCCTTGTCATCATCATTTGCATTATAACTTCCTTCACATCTTTCTTTCTTTCTTTCTTTCTGTCTTGCTTTTTTTCTTGATTTGTTTATTCACTTACAAGTATTAATTATTTATTTACCTTTTTGTCTGTCTTCATGTATTACCTCTCTCTCTCTCTCTCTCTCTCTCTCTCTCTCTCTCTCTCTCTCTCTCTCTCTCTCTCTCTCTCTCTCTCTCTCTCTCTCTCTCTCTCTCTCTCTCTCTCTCTCTCTCTCTCTCTCTCTCTCTCATTCTAACACACACACACACACACACACACACACACACACACACACACACGCACACGCACACGCACACGCACACACACGCACACAAATACGAGGGAATGGTATGTATTCATGTAAGTTTTGCATGTGTGCATTAAATAGTTTCCTTGCATGTGTACCTTGAATCATTTGTACACACAACAGCTCATGTACACCACTGCCTGTCCTGCTTCCTGTTCCCCCTGTGTACGTGTGTGTGTGTGTGTGTGTGTGTGTGTGTGTGTGTGTGTGTGTGTGTGTGTGTGTGTGTGTGTGTGTTTTCATCTTATATATGTTTTTAATATTTTCTCTTAGATTTTCCCTAATTCTCCTCCTCCTCCTCCTCCTCCTCCTCCTCCTCCTCCTCCTCCTCCTCCTCCTCCTCCTCCTCCTCCTCCTCCTCCTCCTCCTCCTCCTCCTTCTCTTCAAGTTTTGTTATTCCCCCATCATATAAAAAAGAGAAGACAAGGAAGAGAAAGAAGGAGACGAGGTAAAGAAAAAAGAAGAGGAAGAGGAGATGATAATGAAGAAAGACAAAAATGAACCAACGGCAAGATTCTCTCTCTCTCTCTCTCTCTCTCTCTCTCTCTCTCTCTCTCTCTCTCTCTCTCTCTCTCTCTCTCTCTCTCTCTCTCTCTGTCTCACCCTTCATTCTCCTCCGCAGGGGTCCAGAAGTCCCCTCATGTCTCCCGGAGCATCCCCTAGAGTGTGTCGGAGAGACGAGGTCATTCCCCCGCCCCCAGTACCCCCTCGGAAAGCCAGCCCCGTCCCCAGCCCGCCTTCCACACCTGCCCCAGCCAACAGGTGAGTGTGTGGGGAGGTGGAGGGGGGGTGAGTGGATGGATGGATGGGTGGTTTGTGTGGATTGGTTAGAAGGACATTGAACACCTACAAACCTTAAAACGGTCTAAAAAGGCTCTGTCCTGTCCATCTGTTGTTCGTGATGTTCCTGTTGAGAGCTTTGTTTGATGAAGGGCGTGGAGGGTAGAGGCACCAGGATGGGCGTGGGTGGATTACCTCACTCAGGCCCATCCTTTAATACTTCTTCATAGTGTGTGAAAGCCATGCCATGATCTCTGTAAGCACACAGAAAGTAGAGATGAGTTCTTTGCCCGCGCTCATTCAAGACTGATGACCTGACTTGGTGCTACCTCCTCCCTCGGATGTCATGCCCATAAGATGATTTTTTTGTTTAGCTGAGGAAGCACCTGATGGTCATTTGTTCTTGGGATGCTGGAACTCAATAGGGCTAGCTGGCCACTCACTCCTAAATGCCACTGGAAACAATGCCACATTCACCTGCTGATTTAATTTTACACAAAGAACTTGGAATGCTAGAATAAAATCTTTATGACATTCATGTATTATCAAACTGACTAATACAATTTCAGGATAATTTTTAGTCGCCATCATTGGGCATAAAGCAAAAAACATTACCAAACAAGCCAATACTAGGTACACGACTACCTTTATGGGATATATGATCTTGGGACAAATTGCATTTTTTCTTCTATATATATAATCTATATTTTACACTCGTTACATTAAATATCCCATTAAATATCCTTATATCACAAGTAGTATTTACTCCATTCTTTTTGGGATTTGCCAGATAAAACGTATCTGGAATTTTTTTTTTAAACTCAACATGTAGCACGAGACTATTAATAAATGTAATAATAACGTGAGCTTAGCCTACAGTATTTATTTATTTATTTATTATTATTATATTTTTCTATATCATAAACCGTTGGCGCCAGTAGGCTTTCATAGAAGCAGGATGGACTTGCCTCTTGCCTGTTATTTGGCGTAGGTTTTTAGATTTTTTATAGTGACACCTCAAATGTTTTATGTTCTCTCTTAGCTTGTAATATATGTTATGTAGAGTGTGTAGCACCCAATCACATGGATTCTGTTAGCATAAACACTTAAGATTAATGTTGTGCAGTATATAGGCAAGGTACATCAATACTTATCACGATAGAGATGCTAAAATAAGGGTGTCTGACAGAGCTTCAAAGGGCATATACGGAGTCTGATATTTAAACAGCTAACGATCTCTGGTATTTCGAAATAAGTGACCAGCAGAATTGGTGGACCTCAGTTCAAATCTGGACCGCTTTGGTAGCACCGTATACACAACACGGAAAGAACCAAAGGCAGTGACCTCGGAAACACTGAGGGACGTGAGGTTGTACTGTAAGCTGATCACCGCCAAGTTTGGGATCCTTGAGGATGGACGTACATATGAACTGTATTACTGTGGGAGATTACCCGCGGACACCGGGAGATCACTATAACATGCGGACATAACTGTAGTTACTAAATTACTGCGAGAGAAAAGATGACTAGTAGCTGGGAGATGAGTTGGAGATGACCTTCTAAAGTTAAGGTGTTGATTTCTTACAGGTTGGAGGTCGGGGAGGTGGAAGAGGATGAAGACATGCCCCTCGCGCCTCCTCGCACGGCTACCTCCACGCCCACCATCATCACCACGCCCACCACGCCGCCCAGAACCGTCACCATCGTCACCCTCGACCCCAACAACCTGTCCATCGAGACCACTTCGTCAGGTAGGTTCTCGCCACACTGATATTTTGTGTAGGTCACCTTGATTTTTCTTTTCCTGTTCCCTGTTTTTTACTCCAATTTTTTCTATTGATTTCTTTTGTCATGCTACGTTATTTCATCTCAATTTTTTTGTATACTATTATAGATTCGTCCTCTGATTCGTTTTGTTGTTCATCCTATGTCTTCATTCTTTTTTTTCAATTATTTTTTTCGACTTAAGTTGTATTAGCCTGTTATTCATATAAAATCGTATTTATATTCATTTATTCACTTACTACTCGTTCACTTACTCATTCAGTCACTCATCCACTCATCCACTCATCCTTACCTTTCTCACCTGTCACGTGCTTTCACATCTGTCACCTACGTATCACCCACTCACCACCACCACCACCATCACCACCACCACCACCACCACCATCACCACCACCACCACCACCACCACCACCACCACCACCACCACCACCACCACCACCACCAACACCACCAACACGCCTCTCACTGCCCCTCCCTTCTCCCTGCAGGCTCGGGCAAGGACTCAGGGCGGAAGGGCGGCTCCTCCTCCCCGATACGGGCTCGTCCGGGCTTTGTGCCGCACATTGTGCCTCGGATCAGCAAGTTGATGCGGACCTCAGGCTCCAACCCTTCCCTCTCCTCCTCGTCCTCGTCCTCTCCCACCTCCACCCCCGCCACCACGCCCACCCCGTCGGTGCCACCCTTCCCTCCACAGTACCTGGGCAGTGGATCCTCATCACCATCATTCGTCCCCGTGACACTCCCCGCCAGCCCCAACCCCTCCACCCACCCGAGGCTACAGCAGCAGCAGCAGCAGCAGCAGCAGTCTGGCTCGCCTCTGGGAGGGCCGCCCACCACTACGGCGCCATCACCGCCTGTGTCCGTGTCCTCGCCCGTCACAGTCATCACCTACACACCTATCCTGCCCTACGAGGACGCGACGGACACCACCACCACCGCCACCACCACTACCACCACCACCACCACCACCACCGCCACCACTACCACCACCACCACCACCACCACCACCACCACCATGCCGGTGACGCCGCGGCCACGTACCATCCTGCCCCCCCAAGCCTCCCTCATGCCCCCCACGCCCTCCACCAGCCCATCTCCCTCCTCACCCTCCTCCATCACCTCCTCCACCTCGTCCACGTCCTCGTGCTCCACCTCCACCTCGAGCGGCATGGACGTGGATCGACGGCCGAGCGGCACCAGCCATGCGGGGGAACTTGAGGACATCCACGAGG
>JAPQNM010000038.1:2217519-2222519 GCA_029783475.1 Metacarcinus magister | reverse complement strand
AGTAGTAACATTGTAACTAAAACATCACTTACATTACCTCATCTTCTCATTGTTATTGCATTATCATCACCATCATCACTTTTATCATTATCATAGTCATTATAATTGTTAACATTTTATTGTCACACTTATTATCATCATCATCATCATCATCATCATCAGGTCCTCGACCGCCTCAATAATAAAAATAATGATAATGATAATTACTGGGCATCTTTATTGTTTTTATTATAGTTTCATTATTATTATTATTATTATTATTATTATTATTATTATTACCGATAAATCATGAACTATAACAACAGAATAGCGAGTCTAAAAATTAGGATTATTTTTTCTCCCTTTGGATCTTATTATATATTAAGAAAAAAAGTAGAGAGAAAAAAAACGATAACATTCTTGTACCTGGACGAGAATAATCATACAAGAAGAAAAATAAATACATTTTTTTTTAATTAACAAAATGATTCTCGTCCTTAAAAAAAAATATATATATATATATATATATATATATATATATATATATATATATATATTTTTATATTTTTACTTAAAAGTAACGAGATACAAAAAATTATACAGGATGATGGTGGTGTCCATTTCAATTAATTTTACTCTGTTGTCTTGCTATTATACATTATTCACCCTGCCACTAGCCCCCCCCCACCCCCCCCACTTTTACACCCTGCACCCCCCCTGCCTCACCCTGGCCCCCCTACCCCCCTCTACCTTTGCGGGGCCGGCTATACAAGGTCTATACAAATATATAATTATCAGATGGATTTTAATTATATATATACACGAGAAACTTTGTAATTCCAGTGTTTCATTACGTAGGTGTTATACTTTTTTTTTGGGGGGAGGGGGGGAAGGGGAGAGTAGTGGTGGTGGTGGTGGTGGTAGTGGTGGTGGTGGTAGTGGTGGTAGTGGTGGTGGTGGTGGTAGTAGTGGTGGTGGTGGTGGTCTTGTTATTCTTGTCTTGTATTGTTTTTCCTTTTTTTTTTTTTCATCTTTTTCTTTTTCCTTTATTTTCTTCCTCTTCTTCTTGGTCGAGGGTTAGTGAGAGGCGCGAGGGAGGAGGGCTGGGGGACCCCTTACCACGGGAACTATATTACTTTCCCACCAAACAAGCAAAGCACCACAAGGTTACATTTACTCTTTTATTTATTTAATTATTTATTTTAGTACATATAAATTTTACAACTGGTTTCTTTTTTTTTATATATTTTTTTTTACCGTTTATTCTTTTTCCGTCCAACTTTCGCTTGTTATGGAAAGAAAAAAAAAGAATTTAAGTTATTTCCTGCTCAATTATTGCTGATTTTACTATAACATCAGTCAGTCAGTCAGTCAATCAGTAAGTCAGTCAATCAGTCAGTCAGTCAATCAGTAAGTCAGTCAATCAGTCAGTCAGTCAATCCATCAGTCAGTCAATCCATCAGTCAGTCAGTCAATCCGTCAGTCAGTCAATCAGTAAGTCAGTCAATCAGTCAGTCAGTCAATCCGTCAGTCAGTCAATCAGTAAGTCAGTCAATCAGTCAGTCAGTCAATCCATCAGTCAGTCAATCCATCAGTCAGTCAGTCAATCCATCAGTCAGTCAGTCAATCCATCAGTAAGTCAGTCAATCCATCAGTAAGTCAGTCAATCCATCAGTCAGTCAATCCATCAGTCAGTCAGTCAATCCATCAGTCAGTCAGTCAATCCATCAGTCAGTCAGTCAATCCATCAGTCAGTCAGTCAATCCATCAGTCAGTCAGTCAATCCGTCAGTCAGTCAATCAGTCAGTAAGGAGGTTTTATCGTCACTACCCTCCATGCACTTATTATTATTGTTATTGTTTTTATTATTATTATTTTTATTATTATTATTATTATTATTATTATTATTATTGTTATCCTCTCACCCTAACACGTTGGTTATCCTTGAAGGTGGGAAGTAATGCGAATGAGGGGAAGCGATATTATTATTATTATTATTATTTTTATCATTATTATTATTATTATTATTACTACTACTATTATTACTGTCTTTTAGCTGTCACTGTTATTGGTGTTGTAAGTACTTCGACCACAACTCAACACAAACGGTAAGGGAAGAAGAATAGCTACATATCTTTTATACTATTAATACTATACTTCATGTTTCCCCTTAACGAGCCCACCCTAATGATAAACATCGACCACCACCACCACCACCACCACATGCATACACTAATACGAGAAAGAAAATACCCATTAGACAACTCATATAAAAAATAAAATAAAAAGACTGATAACACGACAAAAAAAACAAAAACAAAAAAGTTATATTAATACACCGTTGTAAATCCTAGGTCAGAGCTGCCAACTTAATGAACACACATCACCTAGTTAAACCATTATTTACACAGGTCACAGGCAGGTAATAAGGAACCAGTGGACGGAGTAACACGTCGGCACCACTCCAGCAGCAGCACACAGCCAGAAAAAAAAAAGGAAGGAGGGAGGCAGCAGGAAAGCAAAAAGTCATCCAACCGGTTCTGTACATCGTCAGCTTGACCAGTTGGTTGCGTCATCACGGTGTGGAAGAGACGTTCTTGCTCTCGTGTTCTTTTTCTTTTCTTTTTTCATGTCACTCCACGCCCCACCCTTGCTCCAGGCTGTGTGTGTGTGTGTGTGTGTGTGTGTTGGGAATGTACAGAGTTGTCTTGTATTGTAGTAGTGATCGAGTCTGTCTGTTTCTTCATTCCTTCCAGCCTCCCTGCCTTCTATTCTTATTTACTTCCTTCCTTCCTTCCTTCCTTCCTTCCTTCCTTCCTTCCTTCCTTTCTAACCTTCCTTCCCATTCGTCATTCTTCCTTCCTTCCTGCCTTCCTTCCTTCTCTTCTTACTTTCTTCCTTCCTTCCTTCCTTTTTCGTCCTTCTGTCTTCCTTCTTTCCTTCCTTCCTTCCTTCCTTCCTTCCTACCCTTCTTTCTGGCTTCTCTTCCATCTCCCTTCTTCTCAGTATTCCCTTCTTCTCTCCTCTCTCCCTACCACCCTTCCTTTGTTCTTCTCTCACTCTCTTCTCTCCTTCCTTCCTTATCTTGTTTTTTTTTCCCTTGTTACCTTCTTTACTTACAATTCCCTTCCTTCCTTCCTTCCTCCTTCCTTTTCCTTCTTCCCTTCTTCCTCTCCTTATTATTTTTCCTTCCTTCCTTCGTTCTTATTTCTCTATTTCTTCATCTATACAGACATCCCTTCTTCCGGCCTTCCCTCCTTCCCTTTTTCCTCCTTCCCTCTTTCCTTCTTCCCTCTTTCCTCCTTCCCTCTTTCCTCCTTCCCTCCTTCCTCCTTCCTGTCCTTCAAGGTTGAGATATGTATAGGAAGTGATAGAAAAATGTCAATTCTATACGTATAATTTTTGAGAGTGTACACTATAGGGTTTTAACATTTTTATTATATACTTTATTTACTTACTTATAGATCAAATTTTAACTTAAGTGTTATTGTTTTTGTTTTTTCCATCATTGTTTTCAGGAATTACATTTTTTTTTCAGCATTTGTTTTTTTCTTATGATTTTTTATTCAAAGTAGAAATTTTAATTATGTCTCCTCCTCCTCCTCCTCCTCCTCCTCCTCCTCCTCCTCCTCCTCCTCCTCCTCCTCCTCCTCTTCGTCCTCCTCCTCCTCCTCCTCGTTTCAATACAGCATGGCATCTCTTCCTTTTCACCGTGCTTCGAACAGGTGGGTGGGTGGGTGGGTGAGGAGGAACCTTCTACTGTAGTATCCTTTCCTACAGTCTTATAAGTTACATTAGGACAAGCAAGCAACATGAACTAGTAAAAACTTAAAATATGTTGATTTTTGTGTTGTCCTTTTCCTCCTTTTCCTCCTCCTCCTCCTCCTCCTCCTCCTCCTCCTCCTCCTCCTCATCCTCCTCCTCCTCCTCCTCCTCCTCCTCCTTTCTTATTCTTCTCCACCATCACCACCATTATCGTTATCACCATTACCATAAAATTTATGTTAACACACACACACACACACACACACACACACACACACACACACACACACACACACACACACACACACACACACACACACACACACACACACCTAAGCACATCAAGACAGGTGTGTACAGGTAGGTTGTGGTTACCTCCTTTGGACAAGCACATTAGAAGCTGAAAGGGGAAGATTTATGTAAAGGCTGGTGTGTGTGTGTGTGTGTGTGTGTGTGTGTGTGTGTGTGTGTGTGTGTGTTTTATTCACCATGGTCTGGAGGATCACGCGCTGGACTCATGATCTTCAGCCATTACCCTCCCCGAAGGAGCTCAGAGTTCATAGAGACGGATCTATGGGTAAGGCTGAGACCTCTCACACATCACACACACCCATTCCCTTGCACACACACACACACACACACACACACACACACACACACACACACACACACACACACACACACACACACACACACATCACCTTGCTCAAGGGGGACAGTAACCGTGACCTGGCAGTGAAAAATACTTATCGACCTGAGCGGGGTTCGAACTTTTACTTTAGATTAGATTTTGTACTTGATCTCAAACAGCTTCGTAAGGGCCAATAGGTCTGCTGCTGTTTGTTCTGCCTTTGTGCTCATTTAAACCCACACTTTGCCGGGTGACGGGCGATGTGTGTGTGTGTGTGTGTGTGTGTGTGTGTGTGTGTGTGTATGAGAAAGCAAACACAAATAATAAATCACCTGTTAAATCCTCCAGAGATAGATACATGGTGTTCCAAACGACAGAAGTACGAGCAACACAACACCAATACAACACAGTCGCGGAGAACGTAAACACACAAAGTACTGAAAAACAAGGTGACACTTTAATATTTTCATTGCCATCACACAACCCTAAAAAAACCAAGTGTTACAACATATATAGTAACACAATGACGAAGGCAATGTTAGGGACCATGGTGTGTTAATATCAGTGTGGTGGTGGTGGTGGTGGTGGTGGTGTACACACGTTACACAACACATACATACACACA
>JAPQNM010000038.1:2207519-2212519 GCA_029783475.1 Metacarcinus magister | reverse complement strand
AGGGGGGAGCAGATGACGGTAGTGTGGATGCACTAAGAGGCCTTCCCCGAGTGTCCTGAAGGCTTCCTCATATCTGAAAGACAGCCTCGGCAGACTTAGAGTGGAGAGAGCAAACATTGATAAACAAAGAAATTACGAAAAAATATTAAATAAGCTAATAATTTCTCTTTTGTAGTTTATTTTCCTTGATAAGAAACCAAAGCATTATAAAAGTGTTCTAGAAAAATCAGAAAACAGTTATAATAATTTTAGAAACCATAGTATGTATATATTATATATATATATATATATATATATATATATATATATATATATATATATATATATATATATAACTTATGTCTGGTCAGGGTTGTGCTCTGCTACTGGTGCCATGTAACCCAGTACAACCAGCCGCATGGTGGGGCTGTCGGCGACTAAACCGGCTCCCCCGCTGGACCATACCAGTGAGGAGGGTGTGTTGGACATCCAGGTGGATTAAAAATAAGACCACACAAAGGCCAGATGAACTCACCGTGACGAGTCAATGGCCATCCAACCCCAGCTATGGGTGAAATAGTGGATCAGCCGGGAAATACTCCCTCAGGGTCTCTGCGTCCCTGCCCTTAGCCAACAGTCAGCCCAGCCCTGATCTGGCTGGTTGGTGTGGGGCTTACAACCCTTCCCCGTAAAGCTATTTCCTACTGCCACGACCAGATTATGGAGTAGAGGCTCTGGGCCCGGGCGAGGACTTGGCCGCAACCATGACCCGGTTTTGCTTGGGAGGTCCATCCACTCAGATCCCTGTGATGCCAAGGCATCAGGGGGACAGGATGGACTGAATGACGGGTGCAGGCCAAGGCCCACGTGACCCCTGCAACCTGAATGGTGTGGGAGGATCCCCTCGCCGTACTTTTAATCCTGGGGGAGAAGGAGTGTCTGCAGAAGCAGCGCCTACTTGCTGAACCAGCTCTGGTGTAAATCTCCGGCGAGTTCTGCGTGTGGGCTCTTGGAATATACTAAGCCTCTCAGAGGACCTCATCTATCGGATGAGCTCAGTAGGCTGAGGGTGGATGTAATGGGACTCTCTGAGACGAGGAGGCCTGGCAGTGGCGAGATCAGTAGTTGAGGTTTTACCTACTACTGGTCCGGCATGAGCAATGATGCCCGTCTTAAGAGAGTAGCTGTAGGCGTCTCTAGCAGACTGCAGCCGTCCGTTGTTGAGGTTATTCCGGTTGATGAGCGTATAATGCGATTGAGGCTGAAGCACACCTTGGGCTTCATGTCTCTTGTTGCAGTATATGCTCCTACCGAGGTGTGTGGAGCTGACGAAAAAGAGATGTTCTACGCTAAACTTGACTCTGTTCTGGATCAGTGGCCCTGCCTGGACACACTCATTGTCTTGGGCGACTTCAGTGCTGCCACTGGCACTGAGAGAGCTAGCTACGAGTTATGTGTTGGTCCCCATGACTCTGGTACCAGGAACACCAACAGCTCTCTCCTTCTGAATTTTGCAAAATCCAGAAAGTTGAGAATTGCAGGTTCTTGGTATCAGAGACCAAAGCTGCACCGCTGGACTTGGTATAGCAATGCCGGACGGGTAACAAAGGAGATTGATCACATCCTCGTTAGTACGCGTTGGAGGATCCTCCAAAACTGCACGGTTTTCCGGAGTGTCGAGTTCTTTGCAACTGATCACAGGCTTGTTGTTGCAACACTCAAGCTTCATGTCAAGGCCAGAAAGATATCAAGATGTGATCACAATGTGTTCCATCTTGAGAAACTGAAGGACTCGTCATGTGGTCATGAGTATGCAGTGACAGTCTCAAATCAGTTTGAAGTTCTCGACGCCCTTGAGGACCCGGTAGAACTGTGGGATACCTTCAAACGTGAAACTCTTGAGGCTGCCAGAGGGTGTGTTGGGGGGCGTCCGAGATCACTGGATGGGTTCGCTTCGGCGGAGACGCTGGACAGTATAGAGAAGAGTCGCGCTGCTAGGCTGGCTGGGAGTCGGGCAGAATTGCTCAAACCTGGAGGCAAGGCCATGATTCGTGGGTTGCATGCTGTCTTGACTGCTGTATGGCATTCAGGTACCATTCCTCCTGACTGGAAAAGGGGGTTAGTCATCCCTATCTGGAAAGGGAAAGGGGACCATTAGGATTGCAACAACTACCGCGGGATAACGCTGCTCAGTGTACCAGGCAAGGTGCTCGCCCATCTGCTACTGATGCGAGTTCACAGTCATTTGCTGAAATATCAGAAACCTGAACAGTCTGAGTTCACACCTGGTAAGTCAACAACTGACCGTATCCTAGCGCTTCGCGTACTGGTGGAACGCCGACGTGAGTTTGTACAGGGGATGCTTGCAGCCTATGTCGATCTCAAAAAGGCATTTGATTCAGTGTATCGCGAGGCACTCTGGGATCTTTTGTGCCTCCGTGGGATTCCTGCAGGGATTATTGGTCTACTAACTAGCCTGTATTCCAGTTTCTCTCCTGTGCATGCGGGATTGAGGCAGGGACACGCCCCTCGGCGTATGGCAACAATGATTGATTGATTGATATAATCTTTTACTTTTTCTCTTACGTTTAATTCCTGGTTTCTTTCACTTTTCTTTTCTTTTCTTCTCTTCCTTAATTCCTTCCCTTCTCTCTTTCTTCATTCCTTCATCCACTCATTCTTTTCCTTCCTTCCTTCCTTCCTTCCTTCCTTCCTTCCTTCCTTCCTTCCTTCCTTCCTTCCTTCCTTCCTTCCTGTTTTTCTTTCCATTTCTAACCAAAATAAAACCGAGTATGTTAACCACACACACACACACACACACACACACACACACACACACACACACACACACACACACACACACACACACACACACACACACACACACACCACCTTAACCCACCCTAAACCAACCTCACCCACCCTCAACCCCACCAAAACCACCTTAACCCACCTTAACCCACCCTTCAAGCCACCTCAACCCCACCCCAAACCCACCCAAACCCACCTTAACCCACCCAAATCCACCTAGCCCACCCACCCAAAATCAAGGTGTTCGTTTAATCCCAAAACGTAATTAGACTAAGCAGACGTCAAGGTAAAATCAAGGTATTACTTGTGTGTGTGTGTGTGTGTGTGTGTGTGTGTGTGTGTGTGTGTGTGTGTGTGTGTGTGTGTGTGTGTGTGTGTGTGTGTGTGTGTGTGTTTCATTCATTTATTCTTGCTTACATTTTCTTTTTCGTTTTCTCTTTTTTTTTCTCTCTCTCTATATTGTATTGTAAATATGCAACAACAATAGAGAGAGAGAGAGAGAGAGAGAGAGAGAGAGAGAGAGAGAGAGAGAGAGAGAGAGAGAGAGAGAGAGAGAGAGAGAGAGAGAGAGAGAGAGAGTGTGAGTGAGTGAGTGAGTGTGTGTGTGTGTGTGTGTGTGTGTGTGTGTGTGTGTGTGTGTGTGTGTGTGTGTGTGTGTGTGTGTGAGTACGAGGAAAGAGCGAGGGAAAATGAGACCGTGTGAAAATGCAAGGGAGGGAAGGAAGGAGGGAAGGAGGGAAGGAAGGAGGGAAGGAGGTAAGGAGTCAACGAAGGAGGGAGGGAAGGGGTGGGAGAAGGAAGGAGAGAAGGAAGGAGGGAAGGATGGAGGTAACGAAAAAATTTAATTTTACTATACTCGTTTTGAAACCATCTCTCCCTCCCTCCCTCTCTCCCTCCCTCTCTCCCTCCCTCCTTCCCTCCCTCCCTCCCTCCCTCCCTCCTCTGCCTGAAGCGGAGGGAGGGAGGGACTGTGCATGACGGTTGGCCAGTTCATGCCGCGGGCGGAGGGAGGGAGGGAGGGAGGGAGGGAGGGAATGGAGGGAGGGATGGAAGCAAGGGGGAAAGGGAGGGAGAGTAGGGGAAACGTGCATGATACCTCCCTCCCTTCTCTCCCTCTCCTTCTTTCCTTCCCTTCCGTCTTAACTCTCTCCCTCCCTCCCTCCCTCCCTCCCTCCCTCCCTCCTTCTTTCTCTTTCCTCCTTACCATATTTTATCATCACTTGTCTTACTTTTGTATGCTCCATATTCTCTCTCTCTCTCTCTCTCTCTCTCTCTCTCTCTCTCTCTCTCTCTCTCTCTCTCTCTCTCTCTCTCTCTCTCTCTCTCTCTCTCTGTTGTTGGTATTGTATGATAATAATTATGATAATGATAACAATAATAATAACAATAGTTGTAATAATTATGATAATAATAATGATAGTAGTAATGATAACAATTCTAATAATAATAAAAATAATAATAATAATAATAATATATTATCATTATTATTATTATTATTGTTTTCATTATTATTTTTTGCCGACATGATCTATTTCAGGGATGGTAAAGAAAGGTAACAAGGAGGAGGAGGAGAAGGAGGGAAAAAGGAACACATAGGAACACATAAGAAGAACAAACAGCAACAGGCCTGCTGGCCCTTACGAGGCTGTTTGTGATACTACACTATCTAATCTAGAGTGAAGGATACAGGATAGTAAGGGCTTCTCTCCCCAGCCATGGCTGGCAGGGAGAGTGGTGGAGTGAGAATGGAGGAGGAGGAGGAGGAGGAGGGGGAGGGGGAGGAGGAGGGCTGTCTCACTGGCGAGGCGTGGGAAGGTATCGATGGTGGTGCTGATAGTGTGTGTGTGTGGGTGTGTGTTGTGTGTGTGTGTGTGTGTGTGTGTGTGTGTGTGTGTGTGTGTGTGTGTGTGTGTGTGTGTGTGTGTGTGTGTGTGTGTCTATAACAATTTATATATATTTTTTTTCCTAAATTTCCTGATATTTTTTTTTATCCTGAAAATCATATTGTTGATATTGCATTTATTTTGTAACATTTTCTCTGTTTTGATTTACCGATTGTAAAAAAAAAAACACTAAAAAAAAACCTTGAAACTTAAAACTAGAGAAAAAAAACCATAATATCTATAGTTATTTATTAATTTTAACCAAATAAAAAAATGCAAGTTGTGGTCGTTTTTTTCAGTCTTTATTTATTATTATTATTTTTTTTT
>JAPQNM010000038.1:2201157-2202419 GCA_029783475.1 Metacarcinus magister | reverse complement strand
GAGAGAGAGAGAGAGAGAGAGAGAGAGAGATAGAGAGAGAGAGAGAGAAGAGAGAGAGAGAGTTCTTTTCCTCCTTCCTTCCTTCCTCCCTTTCCCTTCCTCTTTTCTCTTCCTTCCTTCCTTCCTTCCTTCACACATCCTTCCTTCCTTCCCTCCCTCCTTCACACTCCCTTTCCCTCCCTTCATTCCTTCTCCCTGATGAGTAACTCCCTCCCTTTGGCGGGTCAGGTATTCTTGGCTCACTTCCCTCCCTCCCTCCCTCCCTCCCTCCCTCCCTTCCTCCCTCCCTCCTCCCTCCCTCCCTCCCTTCCTCCCTCCCTCCCTCCCTCCCTCCCTCCCTTCCCTCCCTTCCTCCCTCCCTTCCTCCCTTCCCTTCCCTTCCCTTCCTTCCCTCCCTTCCCTCCCTCCCTTCCCTTCCTCCCTTCCCTTCCCTCCCTCTTTCCCTCCCTAACTTCCTTCCGCCCTCACACTTTTTTCTCTTCTTTCCCTCTCTCTCTCTCTCTCTCTCTCTCTCTCTCTCTCTCTCTCTCTCTCTCTCTCTCTCTCTCTCTCTCTTCCTTCTGTCTCTTTAGTGATTTCTTCTTCCCTCCCTTCTTTCATCCCTTTCTTCTCCTCTTCCTCTTTCTTCTCTCCTTCCTTCCTCTTCCCCCTTTTCGCTTTTTTTCCCCTTGTGTCATTACCACCTACCCGCCCCCCCTTTTTACCTCCATACTATACTATAGTCTCCTCCTCCTCCTCCTCCTCCTCCTCCTCCTCCTCCTCCTCCTCCTCCTCCTCCTCCTCCTCCTCCTGCTCTTCCTCTTCCGTACCTGTTTACATTTCCCTCCTCTTTCACTCTCCATACCTGTGCATTCTCCTCCTCCTCCTCCTCCTCCTCCTCCTCCACCTTATGAAGAAAGACTTAAAGAACTAAACTTATTCAGCCTAGAAAAACGAAGGATGCGAGGGGATTTCATTGAAATGTTCAAGATAATCAAAGGATTCGATAATATCAATACAGAAGATTACATTACTTTTGATCGATCAAATATAACAAGAAGACGTCATTCTTTTAAGATTACTGGTAAAAGATTCACATCAAACAAAGCCAAGCACTTCTTTTTCAATCGGATCGTTAACGTTTGGAACTCCCTGCCCGCCAATGTCGTCGACAGTAAAACAATTACTACGTTCAAAAATAGACTTGACAAATATTTAGAAGCCAATCCACAAATAAAATGCTATCCGTTAACGTAGCAAACTTTGAGTATGTTCATCCTGAT
>JAPQNM010000038.1:2188657-2191157 GCA_029783475.1 Metacarcinus magister | reverse complement strand
CAGGACTATATGGTGTATTGTTACATAGTTCAAGACAGGATTATTTAAACATCTTTAGTTGTTAGTTTGGGTGAAACAGCTGATGTTTAACCTAACCTAACCTAACCTAACCTAACCTAACCTCACCTCACCTCACCTCACCTCACCTCACCTCACCTCACCTCACCTCACACTCGGCCTCAGTCCTAGTTGGTAAAGTACAGCCTTGGAGTAGTAGTAGTTGTTATAGTAGTAGTAGTAGTAGTAGCTGCAGTAATAACAACAACATAACTAAAATTAGAGGAGGAAGAGGAAGAGGAAGAGGAGGAGAAATAAATAAATCATTATGTTATTATCTGATTGTCATTACACACATTTAACGACTTTCTTCCTGTAATAATATCAAATAAATAAACTATTACAACAAATATGGTCTCTAGCAGCGAAACAACAACAACAACAACAACAACTACTACTACTACTACTACTACTACTACTACTACTACTACTACTACTACTACTACTACTACTACTACTACTACTACCACTACTACTACTACTACTACTACTACTACTACTACTACTACTACTACTACTACTACTACCACTACCACTACCATTCATTACCACCATTCACCACCACCACCACCACCACCACCATTCACCACCACCACCACCACCACCCCCTTACTACTGCCACTCTCACCAGCTGTTCTCTCAGCAGCAGATCAAGCAGAACACAGAGGTGGCTGATGATGACGATGGCAGGAAGGTGGTCAAAGAATCCATTGGTACACAGACTCCCGCGAAACTGGTAGGTGATCTGCTACTACCTGCTGCTACCTGCTAATACCTACTACCTCCTACCTGCTACTACCTACTACCTCCTACCTGCTACCTGCTCCTTCTGTTGTTTTCCAGCTTGTCTTGTCTCCTGTTGATGTATTTGTTCGTTACTGCTGTGTGTGTGTGTGTGTGTGTGTGTGTGTGTGTGTGTGTGTGTGTGTGTGTGTGTGTGTGTGTGTGTGTGTGTGTGCCTTCCTACCAGCCTACTCCTAACTTGTCCTGCTATTTGTCTACCTCACCGGCCTTCCTTCCTTCCTTCCTTCCTTCCTTCCTTCCTGGTCCTTATCTCCTTCTGTATGATTGTTACCAGTACTGTTTAGTCTTCCTTCCTTCCTTCCTTCCTTCCTTCCTTCCTTCCTTCCTGGTCCTTATCTCCTTCTGTATGATTGTTACCAGTACTGTTTAGTCTTCCTTCCTTCCTTCCTTCCTTCCTTCCTTCCTTCCTTCCTTCCTTTTGCTTCTTCCTAGTACTCAGTCCGTGTCTCCTTTTCCCTCCCTGCTTCCTGATATCATTTTTTCTTTCAATGAATCTATTTATATATATAATTTTATATATTTATTTTTCTTTCCTTCCATCGATTTATTATTTAATTTCCTTTTGGTTTTTCTTTTCTGCAGCTGCGATCACTCTTCTGTTTGTGTTGCATGTGTTACTGGGTTTGTGTTGAGCTGCACCTCACCTCACCTCACACCACCTCACCTCACCTCACCTCACCTCACCTCACCTGACCTGACCTGACCTGACCCGGCCTTGCAGTGTCATGTGTTCACCTCACTCTCACACACACCTCATCCCCTTCCCCTTCCCCTTCCCCTTCCCCTTCCCCTTCCCACCATTGCCTGCATGTGTTCCCGTGTGCTAATGATGATGATGATGGTGATACTGCTTGATTTTCCTCTCTCTCTCTCTCTCTCTCTCTCTCTCTCTCTCTCTCTCTCTCTCTCTCTCTCTCTCTCTCACTATATTTACTTTTTCTAGCGTTGTTAACTGGACTCCTGCATGTGTGTGTGTGTGTGTGTGTGTGTGTGTGTGTGTGTGTGTGTGTGTGTGTGTGTGTGTATATATGTGTGTATATATGTGTGTGTGTGTGTGTGTGTGTGTGTGTTATTCATCGTGGGCTGCTATTCCCAACTTCAGATATCTCTCTCTCTCTCTCTCTCTCTCTCTCTCTCTCTCTCTCTCTCTCTCTCTCTCTCTCTCTCTCTCTCTCTCTCTCTCTCTCTCTCTCTCTCTCTCTCTCTCTCTCTCAGTATTCCATCTTCCTTCCTTCTTCAGGGTAATCATGGTGACATTTCCTTAATTTTTCATCATCAATCACTCATTATAACATCCATTGTAATGTTTTCATCACACACTGCTGCTTCCTCTTATTAACACGATCACCAAATGTTAACTTTCATGTCTATCTAACTTTAACTTTAACTTTAACTTAATTTAACGGCTGATGCTTTGTACTCTACGTAGAACTAGCAGTAGATGAATTAACACGGCTGTTCTTCTGGTACTGTTCACTAGATGAGTTGATGATATGATATGCTAAGTTAAGGTGTACAATTGTGTGATTTACATGTGTTGGGTGTTATGTATGTACTTATGTACGTACCTGTTTATACGTGAGGGTTGGTGGGTTAGGTGTTGGTGTTGGTGTTGGTGCTTCTCATGTGTTGATTGATG
>JAPQNM010000038.1:2171157-2181157 GCA_029783475.1 Metacarcinus magister | reverse complement strand
TTACAATGTTATATGCATTTGAGGCTGTAGTAGCAGTTAGCCTCACTCGTTCTCAACATATTCAAGAGAGAACGTAAACATTTGAGGCATCACTATAAAAAATCTGAAAACCTACGCCAAATAACAGGCAAGGCAAGTCCATCTGTGCTTCTATAAGGCTACTGGCGCCAATGGTTAAGGATATAGAAAACTATACTCAGGGGATTAGGATAGAAAAGAGAAAGGCTTCTCCCCATCCACCTTTCCCTTTCCCTCTGGCAATGTGTCGCCAAGAAACAGTAGTTGAGTTAAGCCAATCTGATGTCATTCCATTTCAAATATTGCATTGTTGACGGTCTAACAGCCAGTCTCTTAACCATGTACAGAATTGTTCTCCCATTCCTTGTGCTGATGATTTTAAGATCAATTAGTTGTGATAGAGTTTTTATGATGCTTTTTGAAAGTCCAGATTGATCATGTGATATGGTGGCCAGACAACCTAATTCACGTACACACATTGAAGAAATTCAATACATTACTCAGGCATGATATATTGCTATGAAATCTGACTTAAATGTCAATTGAAATTATGTCATTTTATAAAAAGAATCATTTATCTTTATTGCCAAGCAGTTTATGAAGCATGTGTCCATTAGTTTTTTTGGCACATTAGTGAGGTGTGACTTGTAATAGAGTGTTGTCAGAAATAGTGGTGTGTGGTGGAGCCTGTGCCTGGAGTGTGTGGTGTGTGGGGATACAAGCCAAACACACACCTCTGCCTCTGTGGTGGTGGTGTGTTCCTTTCAATCAGGTCCCAGAGGCCGTCTCAGCACCAGCCATTGTCCTCCTGCAGGAGTCAGGTCGTTCCAGTGACAGTTCCATGTCGCAGAGCCGCACTTCCCTCGAGAGCTCCGGCTACCGGCTGCTGGAGTCCCCGCGAGGAGGCCCCAGGGACACCAAGCTGGCTCTGGCGGGGAACAGCAGAGTGGGTGAGCGTCGCAGCAAGGAGGGGGAGCCTGCCTCCTCCCCACGCTCCCCAGATTCCATGTCTTCTCAGTCGTCCCCAACTCACCCCCAGGGGGCCCCCGGCACCCCCTCATCTCACCGCCGCCCACACCCTGAGAGGCGAGAGCCCCCTGCAAGGTACAAGGGGGCAACCCAGCATGACTTTGGTATGCTGCAGATGTCCAAACAGCGTAGCTTTGATGTGTCCAACTACCCCAAGAGGTCCGAGTTAAACCTGGACCGGCCACGTGAAATTGCACTCTCCCGCAGCTACAGCTTCATGTCTCGGCCGCGCTGCCATGACGAAGAAGGCATGCATGAGCGCTTCTTGGTGGCCAGCGGCGGCGGCGGCGGCGGCGGCAGCAGCGGCGGTGGCCTGCGCTCGGTGGAGTCCACGCCACAACCGCGCCGCCGCCACAAGCCCGAGGTAGCCGGCAGCCCCGACTCATCCCTGGGCTCCCACGGCTACCTCAGCCACAGGCAGCGTTCAGACAGCTCTGGCCTGGAGAGTCTGGCCACGCCCATGATGCACCGCAAGCAACGTTCCCTTGAGTCAGGCAAGACCAGGTTGCGGGCAGACCTGCGGCCCAGTAGCAGCGCACACACCCGGCTGGTGGCCTCAGATTCCAGTACCAGTCCTCCCAGTCCCAAGCACGAGTTCTCACCCTTCACCTTTGAGTCTCCAAAGGGACAGGACAGCGGGGCGTCCACACTCACCGACAAGGACACTCGCTCCAACTATGGCCGAGGGTCAGCAGACAGCTCCCCACACTCCCAGGTTGACTCCGGCCTGGTGTCCGGCACCACTGGCAGCCGTGGCTCCATTGAGAGCAACTCCCGGCGGACCGAGCGGCCCGACAAAGAGGCCAAGCAAGTGGCCGCCGAGGCCGTCACCAAGGTCTCGCCCAGTCGGCCGGCCAGTGAACGCGAGGGTCGACGCTGCAGCCACCGCCGGCACCACCACTGCAGCAAGCACCGCAGCGGCACCTCTGCCCCGACCCCTGCAGGTCCAGGCGCTGCCCCGGCCACCGCCGCTGCTGCACCGTCAGCCACCACAGACAGTGATCGCAGTGACACCCTCCAAAGCAGCAGCAGCTCCCAGCACCTGGTGCAGGCTGGCAGTGCCACTAACAGCAACAACCATAACTCAAGCTCAGGCAGCAGCAGCACTGCTAAGCAGGCCTCACCCAGCAGCAGCAGCAAACAGGCAAGCCCCAGCACTGGTGGGGCGGGACGGCAGGCCAGCCCCGCCACAACCACCACCACCACCACAACCACCACTACCACCACTGCTTCCACCACAGCCCCAGGAAGGCAGGCCAGTCCACAACACCGTGACCTTACACACCTCTACTCCAACCTGGAGTATGTGTATGAACAGCCGGTCTACCAGTACATCATGGAACAGGCCAAGCTCACAGGTGGGTGTGGCCAGGTGGCATATTTATACTGTATTGCCTCTATTATTATTATTATTATTATTATTATTATTATTATTATTATTATTATCATTATTATTGTTATTGGATTCAGTAGTAGCAGCAGTAGTATGGTTTTCATGTTTGAAGTTGTTGGATGGTAATTAGGTGTAGCCTCCTAGGGTAGTTGGATACATTGTTTGACCACTACACTCCCTCGCTAAGGTTGGGTTAGGCTGGGGAAGGTCAGGCTCACGGAACCATTGGATCACCTCCTGCTCTTTTATGGCATTTTTTTTCCCAGCATGTTTTTGAAGTGAATTATAGTAGTGGTGGTGCAAAGAATACCAGACAGAAGTGGTGTAGAAGTTTTTGTGTGGAGATGAAGGTCAAATTGGAGAGAAGGTGGACTACAGATGTATCATACAGCATGTAGGATGGAGAAGGAGAAAGAGATGAGAAAGAAATTGCCATGCTTAATGGGACCACACTGTACATGGTGGTATTGTTAAGCTTCACATTCCATGTTTGAATCAATGGCTGTATAAAATTAGGAATTTCAAGTATCAGCCATCCATTACTTTAAATAATAGATAGATAAATAAAAGGAGAGAACTGAATTGCTAGAAAATGAATATGACTGCAGCAGCAGCAGCAGCAGTGTAGGTATGAGCAAACAGAGTATTGAGCAGCAGTATTAATGATGATAAAATAAATGTAGTGGCAGCTGTGGTAGCAGCAGAATTAACAGCAGCTTCAGTAGCAGCCATTGTTGTTACAGAAACAGCATCAGATGTGTTACTTAGAGCCAGCAGTAAAAGTATTATGTGACACAATGAAGGCAGTAGTAACAGGAACCTCAGTAGTATATGTGTATTATGGTAGTGTTAATAATAGGTATATTATTAACAAACATTGGTATCCTGCTACCCAAAACTTGCCTCTTTCCCCTCTCATGATGGGTGTTGGTGTTGGTGACTCAGGTTACCGGTTTGGTGATGCCCTGTATGAGGACGGTGACTCCCTGCACAGCGATGAATCGGCCGGACACAATGACGACAGCGATGAGTTTGCTGATGATGAAGGCATGTCCAATGCTTCCTCACAGGTACTTATATGTCGAACCTTTTGTATCTTGCTCAGGCATCAAAACTGCAGTCTTTACCTATTTGTAATACACATTATATCTTTGTTTCCCTTCATTTATATATTGTAATTGTGAAGATACACTAGTTGTGATGTCACTCCAAACAATGCATGTTTGGGTAAGATCAATGTGTAAGCATCAGAATTGGTTCCTCTCACCTAGTATTCAAATGTATTTTTTGAAAACACGTCAAGTCTGCTTGATGTGTTTTCCTGTTAAGTGAAGCCGTGTGATCGGTGAGAAGGTAGTGTTTGTGTTATTCAAATGTATGAACCTTATACTTCATTTGTGATGAAGATCCAGGAATGGATTACCATTATTATTATTGGAAGATATATAGAGTATTTTCTATTACCAGCATCTCCTCCTTGGGCGACTGTACATCTGTTATTACCTATTACAGTAACTACACACATACAACATTCTTAATAATAAAAAAAAAACTTCATATTACAAATACTTAAAAATGCCTGCCTCTGCAACAGTTGAACCACAAGGACTGTGCTGTAAATAACCGTCTGTCTGAAGTGCTCAAAGTGCTCCATAGACTTCAACAGTATTCTAGAACGCTCATCACCGTGTGGTTTAGCAGTGCACGCGGCGGTGGCGGCAGTTGAATCTCTGCTGTGCAGAAATCTTGCTGCGCCAGCACTGTGTGAAGGGTCTTATTGAAGTCAATTGATTTCTAAATCAGCTGGTTTTCCCACGCGGGAAAAAACCGCTTGTGTGAAACGAGCCTAAGTGGATACTGAAGGAGTGTAAGGGATGCTGGTGCAAGTGTTAGGGACCTTAGGTTAGGATCCAGCTATTTTTTCCCCAAAGGGACACATATCATTGTGTAATGTATGGCTTTGCACATGCACACTTGTGTAATGTGTCATACTTCTCCATACACCACATTGTTTGGTAAGTGAACAAAGTTATAGTGTGAAGGAGATGGTGATATCGTGCTGCTTCCTCAGGAGTACTTGGAGGATGTTGACTACCTGGCTGATGATGAGATGTACTCGGACTTCTACATGCCATTTGCCTGGAGGAACAAAACCAAACTGGGTACCACATCCATCTCTGTTGTAGCACTTAATGTTGTGTTCAAAGTGTATACACTCTAATATACTGTATAATGTAGCTAATGTGTGTGTGTATGTGTGTGTGTGTGTGTGTGTGTGTGTGTGTGTGTGTGTGTGTGTGTGTGTGTATTTTAAGACCTACAAAGACTCATTGCAATAAATACAGTACAAAAATAACAAATAAACTTCCATTCGCTGAAAAAAAAAAAATGTATTAAAGTTACCCACAAAATTGTTAACCTCCCCCCCCATGACCTGCTTTTTCATCTTATGTCAGATGATGATGACACAGTGGACAGCGTCAAAGATAACCAAACACCCCCAGCTAGCCTGACCGGGCCGGCCAATACTGCAGCCGCCCCACCTGTAGCTCCTAGGACATCCCTGCCTTGCACCATCCCCAGTGCAGTCTCCCATGCTCCTATGCCCCCTAACAGCCTCCCCTTGGACACCCAACATGCATCACTGAGAAGGAAGCAGGACACCACCAACCACCAGCCCCTCTACTCACCCATCCTGGAGAAGGGCGAGGTGAGGCCTAGGCGAGGGAAGGCTGCCTCTATAACTGTGTGTGTGTGTGTGTGTGTGAAAATACATGGGTGTGAACTTTTCTGTGATGGTCCCCTGGAGAGTGTGTGAAGAGGGAATGAAGCTTAGAGAGACAGATGGATGGTTGGATGAACACACGGCTCATTGCACTTCATAATGTTTGTGTTGGATGGTTTGCCTTGAGCCTGACCATTGCCCCGTCCGTGTGGGGGTGTGTGAATGGAAGGTTAATGTGAGTAAAGTGTTACCAGTTAGTAAGACTTGTACTTGTGCCTCAGCTGAGTGGTGGCGGCATTGGTACTGGTGGAGGACAACTGGGCAACCGTCCACTCTCCATCTCCATCCCAAACATGACTGACCCAACACTCACAACTAACCCCGTAACTGGCTCACTCCACCGTCCCTCACAGGTTAGTCAGTCAGTCAGTCAGTTAGTGTGTCAGTCAGTCAGTCGCTCACTCACTCACTCACTCACTCACTCACTCACTCACTCACTCACTCTGCCCTTCTCCTGCTCTCTTTTTCATGAGTAAGCCTTGGCATCAAGTCATCAAAGTTCAACACAACTACTTTCCTTGACAAGGCTAACTAATTAACCTTTCTTTCATCTTTATTAATGTTGGTTCAATCACTGTTCATACTCACAATTCTTTTCTATCCCTCTGTGTGACAGTTGTAGATCTGTTTGTTTATTTGTTGTGACAATAAATGTGTTTGTTTGTTTGTTTCCATCTTCGTGTCCATGATGAAGAAGTCTCAAGTGATCTCTTTCCAAGGATATTGTTCTTGTGATTCAAATTATTATAATTCCATTTATATCTTTGCTTTCACCTAATACTTTCTATTCCTCCTCTTCAGGGCCTGTCAGTACTGTCCCTCATGAAGAAGCCGCCCTCAGAGTCAGACTTTGAGCGGTACAGTAGTGGTGGTGGTGGGGGGGGGGAAGGACACAACATGGAGAAGTATGCCCAAGAGAACCTTAATATCCACACCCGGGGACTCCTGAGGAAGAAAGTGCCTGTTGTGGACATGATCTCATGGACAAAGGTGATGCTGTAACCCTAGTATTTGTGTGTGTGTGTGTGTGTGTGTGTGTGTTGACAAAGGTAGGTTGAAAGTTAGATATATGAACAAAGATTCCTGTTGTTGCTGGTCTAGATAAGATTAGACTATTTTTTGAAGTAATGTAAATTTTGGTTGCAAGAAACAGTCATTGAATTGCTGTCACCTCACCCTTGATGTGTCTGCTGACCTTCCTGCAAAACAAACATACATACTGAATAAAGTCACTTCAGGTCAGCTAGGTCAAAGGGTCAAAGGTCAACATGACAGTGAATGTAACATGTGCCCGTCATTCCCCTTCGCAGGACCTGATACGCAAGCCCATGTTGGCCACGCTGGACAAATCCCTCAAGAGCCAGGCGTGTGAACTGTTCCGGTTGGTTCAGATCTACATGAGTGACCGAAAACCCAAGCCGGGCATGACCCTTAACTCCGTGGGGCTGGACCTGGTCACCATCTGCTTCAACTCAGACAATCTCAGAGATGAACTCTTTGTGCAGATTTGCCGCCAAACCACAGAGAATCACAAGAGGTACAAGAACACTAATTCACATTTGCCTCCTCCTCCTCCTCCTCCTCCTCCTCCTCCTCCTCCTCCTCCTCCTCCTCCTCCTCCTCCTCCTCCTCCTCCTCCTCCTCCTCCTCCTCCTCCTCCTCCTCCTCCTCTAATTTTATTTATGAACAGAATAAACAGCCAAGGTGACTTTAATCATCTTACATTCTCTGTATAATCTTAGACTTACCTCTCTTACTCTCGTCATTTCACGTTTATTAATGCATTATCTTATCTTTCTATCTATACCTAATGCCTGATCCTAAAACCCCCCCCACCGGTGGATGGCCACAACAGAAGAGTCTCCTTTTATTCCTATCCTTACATTCCTTCCTTGTATGCTATAATCCTCTTATTCTCCTTTCTCTGTTGTATTCTATCACTCTGTCCTCTTCTTGTATCTGAAGTAGGTTTTGCATAAAACTGATGTTCTTATTAACTGCAGTAATGTCCACTGAGGCGAGAAGATAATTATCCAGGTGAATGTAGGTATACATTGAGCACAAGCTTACTGCTGCTGCTGCTGCTGCTGCTGCAATCTGGTCCTCAGCCTAACAACAGCTTATCCACCACAGAGACAGTCTAAGGAGAGGATGGGAGCTGCTGGCCATCTGTTTGGCCTTCTTCCCTCCTTCAGACAAGTTCAACCCTTACCTGGCCGGCTACATCTCTCGTCATTGTGACCCGGCCTTCTGCTCCAAGTTTCCTGATGTGTCCAAGTGGCCCATCCACATCCAGGTGGGTTCCCTGCTGACCTTAACCCTGCTGCACCCACTCACTACCTGCTGACCTTAACCTTGCTGCACACACTCACTACCTGCTGACCTTCACCTTGCTGCACACACTCACTACCTGTTGACCTTCACCTTGCTGCACACACTCACTACCTGCTGACCTTCACCTTGCTGCACACACTCACTACCTGTTGACCTTCACCTTGCTGCACACACTCACTACCTGTTGACCTTCACCTTGCTGCACACACTCACTACCTGTTGACCTTCACCTTGCTGCACACACTCACTACCTGTTGACCTTCACCTTGCTGCACACACTCACTACCTGTTGACCTTCACCTTGCTGCACACACTCACTACCTGCTGACCTTCACTTTGCTGCACACATTCTTATGTACTGGAAGGAAGTGTTTGCTTGTGTACAATACAAGTTAATACTTCATTGTATTTGAATGCATTTGAATACACCATTTCAATTTGAATTACTCTTCATTTCCTTGTGACTCACTTTTTTTTCTTAATTTTTGTATTGGAATGTAGTTTAATTGTTCTGTCATAACTGTTCAGCCGGTGTTCCTGTCATCAATCATTCCTGTGCAACCCACGGTGTTATTGGTGTTAGCTCCCTGGATCAACCCTAAGCTGGGATGCCAACAGGATGTCATCAATGGTGGTGACACACTCCTTATCTTCCCTCTCTAACTCCTTATCTTGCCTCTGTAACTCCTTATTTTCCCGCTCTAACTCCTTATCTTCTCATTTACTGATTATTACATCATAACTTCTTTTTCATTGTTATTTCAAAATACTTCATTTATAACCAAAAATTACGAACAGAGGAAAGTTTTGCTTTCCCGTTATGTTAGATATGATGATTCACTAACTCTTTTCAGCTTTACTTAGTTGTAACACTGATGAATGAGCTTATTCTGATGCTCTTGCTTCACCTGCACAGGTAGCTCACTATGCCGGGGTGTGTATGAAGCGCCTCGAGCGGACCACAGTCAACGGCAAGCGGCAGCGGCTGAAGAAGCCAGCGCTGGAGGAGATTGACCTGGCACGCCTCCATATCTTCCGAGCATCCATGTTTGGCAGCACCATTGAGGAGGTCATGGCTCTCCAGAGGGACAGGTTAGGCAACACTTTTCATTCTAGGCATCAGGTGATAAATAGTCATCAACTTTATAATATTGTCTTGACACTTCAGTAAAGTTTGAGTAGCGCACATCATTATTTTCATCGCAGTCCTCTCACCATTAACACAAAACTGTCATGAGATATATAATAATGAAGCAAGAAAGGAAGTTTAATTTTCCTCATTCTCTGATATTTTCTAATACAATGTTGTTGTTACGTTATTTGAACCTTGTCACCTCCTGCACTTCACTCCTCCATTCTTGTTGCTCATTGTTCCAAAACTCCGTCCAGCCATGAGTAATGTGATATATTGTTGCCTTGCCGATGTTTGAAAAAAGTCACTCAACACCATTGACTCCAGACATACAACATTGCCATTCACACCTTTGCACTGCTTCCTATATTCTTTTGATCACACCTTGCAACACTTCCCAAACTCCTTAATATACACCTTAAACATCTGTGGCTGTTTTACTTGAATACAAGAATGCTCATCAGTCAGTGTTGCTCTCCTCATAAAGCCATAACTAAGAGCCATGTCAGATTACTTATGCATCGGGTCACAGTCAGCTCAAAGCAGGCATAGCTGGCACTCTGCTCCCAGACATTTTAGTCAGCATATCTGGCCCCATTGAAGCTCAGACCTTCATGTTATGGTATTTCCTCTCTCTTAAGTGTATGTTGAACTGAAGATTTCTTGGTGGCAGGTACCCCCACCGTCGCCTGCCTTGGGTGCAGACCACGCTGTCAGAGGAGGTGCTGAGGCTGCAGGGCACCAACACAGAGGGAATATTCAGGGTTCCTGCTGACTTTGAGGAGGTAAGCAGACACACATAGCCGTCCACTTATTTTGTGTTGCATTCCATAGCCTGATAGACCTGTTGTATTGATGAGGCGAGGTTGATGCATACTGTTGGAAGTGTACTAGGCTTGGCAGCTCAGATTTTATAAGATTCATTGTGTGACTTTTCTTAGGTTGTTACTCTCCCACTACATTGTGAGGAGGAGGAGGAGGAGGAGGTGGATTGACGATGTGAAAAGAAAAAGAGTGTTGAATGGTAGAGGAATGTGTGTGGAGCAAGGAAGGATGATTGTGTGTGATAGAATGAATGGAGAGCAGGGCCTTGATGACCCTTGCAGAATTTTATAGAACAACAAAATAGTCTGCACAGGCATAGTTGATTCACTTCAGGCTTCCTCACACCTCATGTCTTTATAGAGAGTTTGAAACTCTCCTCAGAAAGATGCACAAATGTTCACAAAACTCACCCCAGCTGATTGATGTGATGTTGTTGGTGTCAGGTGCACCAGTTGAAGCAAGTGGTGGACCAGTGGGAGGTTGG
>JAPQNM010000038.1:2148657-2166157 GCA_029783475.1 Metacarcinus magister | reverse complement strand
ACAATATTTGCATTTATACCAGGAATTAATAACTTTAGTTGGTAGATATCAGTTTTCAACCAATTTTCCATTTGGTATGTGAAAGGAAACCAAAGGTAGTATTTAAATGACCACTTGAAAGACAGCAATGAAAACGAGTAGGATGATGTAATTGCAGCTCATAACAAGGATTTATAAGACCATGACATCAATGAATAAGGCAAGGCAACACCCACTTCATCCATCTGCTGAAGTGTTTGTTAGGAAGGAAACTGCTGAGTGCACAGGAACTAGTCAGCTTCACTCTCGAAATTAAAAACTGAAATTAAACTTTACTTCACTCCACAAAGCTTTTGTCACAACGAAGATCATCTGTTCGGAGAGATGAAGCCATCACTCACTCCCTGGCTGGGTGGGTGGGTGGGTGGGTGGTGGTGTTGGTAGACTTGCAGGGTGGAAGCATGGTTTGCCTGGGGTGATGATGCTCTCAATGACCTGGACTCCAATTTCATCTTGGGAATGTTTGTCCAAGAGTTGAAGTTATGCTTTTTGGCTGCCAGGTTTTACATGTGACTAAGACGTGTACATGTGTACGTGCATGTTGGCTGTTAGTCACAGGTGTCACCGTGTGGCTTTGTGTTGAGGGAAGTGTGATGGACATGATGGATCTCATAGAGGCATCACTTGTAAATGCCATCTGTCCTCAACACACCAACAAAGTGTACAGGGTTAAGCCTACACACATCAACCTTCCTTATGGCCAGCCTAAACCAAAACAAAAGTTATTTATAAGGGAAGAATGTGGAGAATAGCCATGCAGGAGAGCTAAGAGCAGGGGTGAACCTGCATTCCTAAGGAGTCCCTCAACATAGTGATACCAGTATAATAAATGAATACGTATATATATACATATATATATATATATATATATATATATATATATATATATATATATATATATATGTATATTATATATATATATATATATATATATATATATATATATATATATATATATATATATATATATATTATATTATATATATATATATACATTGTTTCTAGACCAACTTTGCCTCATTTTACATTCTGTGCCTGAAAGATTGTAAAAGCACAACATCTTGTTTTCCACCAATAACTGTATTGAATATCCATTTTTAAGGCATTTCAGATTATGTTTTGCTTTTGGCTTCAGCACTGGTAGCTATGCAGCAACTTTTATTTGGAACTTGTTAATTATGGATTATTATGATTTTATTTTGATGCATTGTACAGATATTCTGATGTAATATACATTGACATTGTATAGCTGTGTTTCACAATGTTGAAAGCATTTAAAATGATTTGTATAATGTATAAATATTAAAAGCTGTATGCTAATTTTAACTAGAAAATTTAGTTTTGTACCATGACATGACTTACTCATCCAAGTTCCAAGAAGCAGAATGGTTATATCAAACACAGTTATGATACAACACCATTAGTAGTGGTGAAGGTCGCCCCCACTACACCACTACATGGGGCTCATCCACGCTGTGGGGTCGGAGATCACTTCCGCATCAGGACTCTGCAGCTTTACAACTACAGGTTTACCCTTGCCCCTTCACACTCATGACTCTCCCTTCCCACACCTGATCGGATCAACAGATGTGGGGGAACCGACTCCAAGGGTCGTCAAGGCCACATTATTACTCATGCATTCACCACTACCCTCCATTCATTTCTATCACACACAATCATCCTTCCTTGCTCCACAGACATTCCTCTTTCATTCAATGCTCTTTTTACATCACCCGTAATTTTGAAGGCTGAGTAACATTGGCGAATAAATCAGGAACCGTTCTGTGTGCATGTTACCATTTCCTAGGACATCACAGTTTGTTCCAGGTACAAATTCCAGACCATATACATATTCACATGTTTGGTGTGCCTGTGAATGCTGACTCCCTTATGTTCCATTTCTCTAAAGCCTGATGCCATTCGTTATGATGTATAAATGTGTGTGTGTGTGTGTGTTCTCTCATCTAGTGGGCTTCAGTACCTAGGACAAACCCGAGGGTCCAGCGGAAGCTGCACTCTGCTGATGCACCCATCCAAAATTGTACAACTAATTGACACACTTGGCAAGAAACAGCTGGATAGTGCATCAAGATTGTCAGTGCTACCATTAATTCAGGGATGACATGTCAGGGTATAATATACTGTCTATTATGAAAGGTCAACAAAGAGCTGATGAATACTGTAGATTCATTTGTAAAAATATATGATATCTTAGTGAAGTTATTGTGTTAACCATTACATTAAGGTGTATTTGGGTTTACTGCTTACAAAAAGTTACGTATGAATGAATGACTTCACATAATGTAGGCTATGGTGTTTAAAGGAATGATGATGAAGGAACACTGATGGTGGTGATGATATTGTGGCAGGCTGGTTATATCAATGCTTTTTATTAGAGACTTATTGATGGTGAAAACATTGATGGTAACAAGTGCTAGTTGACAATAAAATGTGGTGAGTTTTCTGAGGTATAATCATCAATTTATGAACTGAATTGTATATGAAAATTTTGTTGTGCAGGCATATTTTTTACATAATTTGATATTAGAATCAGTGATGTAGAAGAAATATATAAATGCCCCAAGATGGGGAAATAGATCGATCACCTTTGGGTGAGGGGGGATATCCCTTTAGCCAAGTGGGTAAGCAAAGGGAGTAATTAATGTGTTCAAGGAGGAAAAAAGAATTGTACTGGTTTACTAAAATTAGCACCAGCGCCTGTTATTGCATGGGGCACACCAGTCAAGAGTGGGTGCTGTGGAACTGATTCATTTGAGAAGCATGTGGAAAGGCTATATGAGATGGTGGTACAGCTATAGTTATATTATAGGAATACCGGCAGGTATCGCACTCAATTGGATTAAACTTTAACATAATGCATAAATATATCGTTTTTTGCAGGCAAATTGTGTAGTGAAGCTTGTGGGCATGATAAATCATTAAAAATGAGCTTTCAAAAGGTGTGGGTAATGCTATAGACGTAATGTTATAGACGTATGGGAGCAAGCGTAGTGTTACCCGCTGGCCGCTGGAGGCGCCACCGTCACGGCCAGAACAAAAAGTTAAGATTGAGTGGACCGTCCTGGTAAGTGTAGAGTTCTTGACGTTAGTCACGTAAACAAACCCATCTGTGAAGTGTTACTGGTGACCAGGCTTATTTAACTGACCCTTTACCACCTGCAACGTGACCTGAGGGCGTGGCCTGGACACCACACAGGGAGAAGGACAAGGAGAAAGGTGAGTGAAGAGAGAGTGGTGCAGATGGCGTGATTAAGCTTACTTTAAACATTTCTTTGCCTCGCCGGCCGGTCAAGACAGCTTCCTCGCCATGGCTACAAGGTTAAGTTATTATAACAATAAACATGTCATTCTTGAAGCAGTGTGTGCCTATGTGTGTGTGTGTGTGTGTGTGTGTGAGACTTGAACATTGGTAACCATATGGTTTATTAGTATACTGCGTGATCTCACTTTTTTTTTTTTTTATCATTGTGAATCTGAAAATGATTGTTAGAGGTGCGTGGCCGCTCAGTGTTTGGTGGTGTTGGTGTTGCGTCGCAATGGTCACTGGTGCTACGTCCCCCTCCACCACCACCCAACACTCCCACCCTCCCTCGGCTCCTCAGAGTTTGAGGCCCCGCGGCGCCCACCCATTGCCTCAGGAAGATGCGGAGGGCAAACAGCGCCAACCTGTTACTTCCTTCGCCGCCAACAAATTCACTTTGGAAATGCCACCTTACATCCGTCCCCGCGGCCGCGGCCGCCGACGCCGCCAGCCTGTAGAAAACGCTGACCTTACCCTTCCTCGGTCTGCCATGCCTCAGGACTCTTCCAAGCAGGGAATGGTTCTAGAGGAAGCAATGGGGCCCGATGAGCCCCGCAGCGTGGAGGGCGCCGCGTCGGGTGAGGTGGAGATGCTGGAGGATGTGGTGCCAGACGTGACCCGCTGGTACGAGCCAGAACGACTGAAGGTGAACAGGAGGCAGGAGGTGAAGCAGGTGCGGCCACGTGTGTCACGTAGCAGGCTGATCACCACAGTCACGACGTACGGGCACCTGGGCGTGTTGGTGGTGTGCTGCGGCGTGGTGTGCTGCGTGTGCTGCTTCATGTTGATAAGGCAACAGGAGTCACGCACCTTTATGGACTATCATGGACAGTCGAATTGGCTGCTGAGTGACTTCATGCACTGCCGCGAGGTAGTGGTGCACCTCAATCGGTGCCTGTGGAGGTTCCAAATGGTGGAACCCATGCAGCACGACGACCTGCTGTTGTACTCGATGCTCGACCTGCAACACTTAAATCAACTATACACACGGGAAGTGCTTCGGAAGATCGCCGAAGATCCGCGAAGACAGCGAGCCGACGACAGGGAATATCTTGACCAAGAGATGAAGAAGCTGCGCATGAAAAAAAGGAAGATGAAATGGTGGGCCAAGATCCTGAGGCTGTGAGGGGCTTCTCGCACACCCTGTCACACGTCACACCCTTACTCTCATCCTTACACTCACTTTCACTTTCACTCTCAACCTTACACTCACTCTCACTTCCACTCTCACCTTGCTTCCGCCGCCCCCACCGTCTTGGTATTGGTAAACTAACATCAGCTGCTGTCACCACAAGGGCGTCACGTTCTGTTAGTGTTGTTCTGCCGATGGTGGTGGTGGCTGTGCCTTTATTTCCATTAAGTTTTCTGATCAAGAAGTGTTTGCTGTATATTTTGTTATTATTGTTGCGGCGACGCATTTAGCATGTAAATAGTGTTGTAGCGGTGTAGTTATTGTGTAGTGTAGTTGTGTAGAGGCAGGGAGCGGTGGGTCACTCAGGCCTCCCTGGGGATGTAGGGGTCCGTGTGAGAGTTGACAGAGACAGAGGGACATAGCGGAGGAAGGCCGATCCTGGGCGAGTGAAGGGCAGGGCCTTGGATGGAAGTGGACAGGGTGGCCGGAGAAATGGCATCCCTGGCTTCCTTAGGCCTGTCCTCACTAAGGGAGTGGCTGACTGGCTGTGTGGAGGTTGTTGTGTGCATCCTGGGTGAGTGAAGGGCAGGGCCTTGGATGGAAGCGGACAGGGTGGCCGGAGAAATGGCATCCCTGGCTTCCTTAGGCCCTGTCCTCACTAAGGGAGTGCATGGACTTGTGGAGGTTGCTGTGTGTGGACTTGTGGAGGCTGTGTGTGTTCTGGGTGAACCTCTTGTGGGGAACTCTGTGCCCTGAGTCTGTAATGTTGTGCTGTACCCTGTAAGCGTGTTGTTTGTAAATATACCAGGAAAGGAATAGTGTTGTTGTGTGTGATTTGTTTTAAAAAACCCCCTTTTCCCGTCCCGCCAACCACCACTACACGAGTCCCAGGAGGCCGTTACCTCAGGTAAGGAGAGGTAACGTGTTTGGCGACACCCTGCCTTGGAGGGGAAGTGAAAAAGGGGAGTGTGCCGTAACATTATTATTCTTTTTTTTTTATGTGCGTGTGCTACGTAGTTATTTAATTTTCTAATACCTAATATGGTTTCTTCTTTTTTTCTAATAACTCTTTAACATTGAATCACCGGCATAATGAGAGAGAGAGAGAGAGAGAGAGAGAGAGAGAGAGAGAGAGAGAGAGAGAGAGAGAGAGAGAGAGAGAGAGAGAGAGAGAGAGAGAGAGAGAGAGAGACAGAGACAGAGACAGAGAGAGAGATCAGATTAGCAAGAACATACGTAGGTTTAAAAAAAATATCCCTAATTCAAAGCTAGGAGTGTTCACAGCGTTCAGTATCGAGTCCCAAGAGTTCATGGGACTATGCAAGGGGTGTGTAAATGGCTGGGGAAGGCGGGTCAAATGGAGTGGTCAGTGGGGGTCGATAAATGATGGAAGATTGATTTGAGGTCAGTCAGTGTTCTTGGGAGTCCCAGTAGATTTCCTTGCTAGTATTTAGTTATCCCGAAAATGAATAACTAGAAATTGTGTTAAATAGATAAATTTATAAACAGATAGATAAATAGAAAATAACCAAAAGGATAGATGGATTGATTATATAATTGATTGATTAATATATAGATTGACTATACTTCATTGGCTTACTGAAAGATAGATAGATAGATCGATAGACAAATAGAAAGACATAGTTTGATAAATGAAAACCTTCACTTACACGGACGACAACAAGTGCAATGAAAGGCAATCAAGTGATTTGGTAACTTCTTTTTTTTTGTTGAGGATACATGATCGTAATAACTTAAAGTCTGCCATACTACACCGTGAGGGAGGAGAAAGGGCGAGGACAGAGAGGAGAAAAGAGGACAAGGAAAAGGAAAGAGTGTAGAAAGGCTTGGAGTGAAGACTTATGTTGAATAAAGTCTATCTACACACACACACACACACACACACACACACACACACACACACATACACACATACACACATGCACACACACATGCACACACACACGCACACACACACACACAGACACACACACATGCACACAAACACTATTATGGCACTCTTGACTTCCTCTCTTGGCACTGATGGCTCTCTTGCATTGCCTTAATAGAGCTCCACGTGGCACTCACTCCCCAACGTGCTGCCCGCTCCACACGACACCGTCCGCTTGGCACTGCACCCCACATGTCACTGTTCCGTATACGTGGCACTCTGGTCCATATTTCACTGTTCATACGTGTCAAGGGACCGTCGCTTGTATAGCACTCCACGCGAGTCTAAGGTCATCACCGCGACGCTCCCTCCTTGCATGTCACTGCAAGGTTATCTTCCCGACACTGTGTACCAGCTTTGTTATGGTGCCGTGAAACAATTATTTGATCAGGGAGTCAATCAGTTCAGTTTCGTTACACTTTCTCGTTACACTTGCAAAGTTAACGAGGCTCCTGAGGGTTCATGGCACTGTTCTCACCGCAACACAGGGGTGCCAGATGACCGTGGTGCAGTGCCAGGCTCCTGAGGGTTCATGGCACTGTTCTCACCGCAACACAAGGGTGCCAGATGACCGTGGTGCAGTGCCAGGCTCCTGAGGGTTCATGGCACTGTTCTCACCGCAACACAGGGGTGCCAGATGACCGTGGTGCAGTGCCAGGCTCCTGAGGGTTCATGGCACTGTTCTCACCGCAACACAGGGGTGCCAGATGACCGTGGTGCAGTGCCAGGCTCCTGGTATATAGGTTGTGAGTTCGTTCCTGGTGACGGCAGATCCTTGGTGAGGGGCACCACTCGTTAACCTTGACAGAGCTATAAGATCTATATTTACCTTGCTCAGGAGGGATTATTTAATATTTTAATCCACGTGACTCACCAAGGGGCACTGTGTACTGTACATACACATGGCACTCAGTTAACCTACAACTAACTTGAAGGTGGCACTGTTACCTGTATGTGGCACTAGTACTGATATGCACCACTGTTAACGGCATTGGTTCCTGTAGGTGGCACTCTTACTCTTATGTGTCCCTTTTACCTGTACATTGGTGGCACAGGTACACAAGAGGCACCCGTCCCGTGATTCCTGGGTGGCACTTGGTATCCTCCGTGTAAGTGGCACCACCTGACGTGGCACTCATGGCCCACATTCACGTGACACTTACGAGGCATTTTGGTAACATGGCTCTCGATGCCTCAATGACCTCGTCCTCCCACGTGTGAGCCGGCCACCCTGAGCCTGGTAGTGCAGCCCTCACCTCGTCCTCCCACGTGGAGCCTCGATGCCAGTCCCCACGCGCCTCCACCATGGTCTGAGGGCGGAGCTCAGCTGTCCTCCACCGGGATATCCGCGCGGCCACGGTGCTCGGCGGTGGTGGTGAAGCGTGGCACTGCGGGGTTAGAGGAAGGGTAAGGATGGGAGGCACTGGGAAATTAGAGGCAGGGTAAGGGTACCCTGGGTGGCACTGGGGGATTAGAGGGAGGGTGGCACTGTGCACAAGGGTAGGGTTAGGGAGGGTGGCACTGTGCACAGGGGGGGGCGATTAAGGAGGGTGGCCATTAAAGGTTAACTTAAGATAAAGATTAAAGTATTCAATCCCTCACCCTAACTAACGCTTTCCCTCAGCTTCACCCTAGAGGCGCCCCTGGCTTCCCTAGGGACCCATTAACTAAACTGCATGGTAGGAGGAACGCCCGGGTGCACAGTACACAGTAGACAGCCCGCCTCGGCGTGGACAGAGGCTTACAGTAGTCGGGCACCCTCACGGCTACACTTGTGGTGGCGTCCCCGTCACCGTCACCGTGAAATAGTTTGGGGAAAAAAATGAATCACTTTTTTCACCTCAATGTGAAAACGGCTTTCCTTTCATCTCTCCTTCCCCCTTTCTCCTCTCTCCCGCTCCTTCCTCTTCCTCCTTCCTTCCTACTTCCATTCCTCCTCCGCCATCGCCTCACTTCCTCCTTTATTGTAATCACGCCCCACCGCCCACTCACCGTCCTTGTCCTTGCACTTGGGGCCCAGCCAGCCTCGTGCACACGTACAGTGGCCCGTGGCAGGGTCACAGGTGCCACCGTTGTGGCACTCACACTCCTGCTGACATCCCGGCCCGTACTTCCCCACCGGGCACTCTGCAAAGAAGAGAGGGGTTGGTGGCACACACACACACACACACACACACACACACACACACACACACACACACACACACACACACACACACACACACACACACACACACACACACACACATGGCGTCAATGTAATTTGTACTCGTACTAGTAACACACACAACCAAAAATACCAACACATCACACTAACACACACGCATACAAACACTCCTACTTCCCACGCACTATACAGGACAGGAATAGGCTCCCTCAACACATTTTAGACTCCAAAACAATAGACTCCTTCACCACAACACAACACCTTCACACTAACCATTATACTTGATTCACTCCCCTCCCTACATCCCTACACACCCGGTGCTCCCCTCCCCCCAACTGCCAACTCCATATATATGCGTGATATGCACTAGAACTGGTGCCCTACGCATTATTAATCAGAATCAGAATCAGAACCAGCCTGTGATGAGAGACTGAGAAAGCCAGAACTCCTTATATTCAGCCAAAACAAACAATGAACAGATTGCTATAATTTAATAATGATTGAAGAGGATTGGAACAAGTGACCAGAACAGACCTTTTATTGACGAAGTATGACAGAAGACGAAGATGACATGACATGAATGTAACATTGGATATATAGATGTTTGATGTTGTAAATGTGTTGAGCTTCCTAACGAACTTGGTGTTACTTGGAAGGGTCTAAGGAGGAGGTGGTGCGGGGTGAAAAAGGTTAAAAGTAGACATGGAAACAGTACGGGACTACCTTACTGTAATACGATATACTCGTACTGTAACACACACACACACACACACACACACACACACACACACACACACACACACACACACACACACACACACACACACACACACACACACACACACACACACACACACACACTCACCCGAGGCACAGTGGAGCCCAGTGAAGCCTGGCGGACACAGACACTCCCCGGTGTCCCTGCGGCACTTGTACGGTCCACACTTACACCTCTGGCGACACCCGGCGCCGAACTGACCTGAAGGAGGAAGAAGAGGCAGTAGTGACAGTGTGGAGTGGTTTAGTGGTACCAGCGCACACACACACACACACACACACACACACACACACACACACACACACACACACACACACCTGGGGGACAGGGTTCCTCGCAATTGGCACCCATGAAGCCCGGGGCACAGTGGCACTCCCCCGTGCGTGGGTCACAGGTGGCGCCGTTGAGGCACTCACACACCTGCTTACAGTAGATGCCGTACAGACCCGGGGGGCACTCTGGGGGTGAAGGGCAGGCCAGGCTCAGTGTGGGGAGGAGGAGGAGGAGTCCAATGGTAATAATAATAGTAGTAATAATAATAATAATAATAATAATAATAATAATAATGATAATACTACTACTACTACTACTACTAATAATAATAATGATAATAGTAATTACAATAAGGATAATAATGAGTAGTTTGGGAAAGTTAGAATGTTGATAGGAGGAGAATTCTGCAGAAACTTAGCAATTATTGATACGTCTTAACATATTTATTAGTGTGTGTGTGTGTGTGTGTGTGTGTGTGTGTGTGTGTGTGTGTGTGTGTGTGCATGCGTGTGTGTGTGCACTCACCCAGTTCACAGTATCGGCCGTAACGGCCTGGGCCACACTCGCAGCAGCCTGAGAACCTGTCGCAGGTCATGTTGGCGTGGCAGGCACAGTCAAGGCGACAGTCTGGTCCGTAGCGGCCTGGCGGACACTGCAACTCACAGTGGCGGCCCATCCATCCCATCCCACACTGGCACTCACCCGTGGCTGAAACACAGGGAGAGAGCGTAGAGTAAGGGAGAATGAGAGAGAGAGAGAGTGAGAGAGCCTAAATGGCCTCCTTAGGTCTCTCCTGACCCTGTTGCTGCTGCTGTTGCTGCTGTTGCTGCTGTTGCTGCTGTTGCTGCTGTTGCTGCTGTTGCTGCTGTTGCTGTTGCTGCTGCTGCTGCTGTTGCTGCTGCTGCTGCTGTTGCTACTGTTGGTGCTGCTGGTGGTGCTGGTGCTGGTGCTGGTGCTTTAGCTGTGCCTTGTCACCGCCCTGCCTTGCGTCACGTTCCTGTAATACACTCACTAACACCTCCGGCTACAGCAGCATTGGCTCACCTGGGTGGCAGATGCCGTCGTTCTGGCAGAGGCACTGGAAGGCGCAGAGGGAACCCCACATCCCTTCGGGGCAGACAGACTCGCAACGAAGCCCCATGTACCCCGCGGGGCAGTGACACTTCCCACCAGCGTCACACACGCCGCCGTGCTCACACTCACAGGTCTGCGGGGCGGCGGGAACCTTGGTAAGGCTTGGTGGGGCGAACAGAAAACACACACACACACACACACACACACACACACACACACACACACACACACACACACACACACACTCACCTGGTTGCACCTTGCCGAGCCGGGGTCAGTGAGACACTTGAGGGCACAGGTTGGGCCGTAGTGACCCTCGGCACACTGGCACTGTCCCGTCTCAGGGTGACACACGCCGCCCTTGCCACACTCACACTTCTGCACGGGGAATGTCATGTGTTAGCACCTAGACAGCGGCGCCTCACTTCACCAATCACGGCCTGATTACAACGACCTTCAAACTTCAACTTGCAACGTAGAGTAACAAAAATATCTCCTCGATTGTGAAATGAATCGTACGAAGGTTTCAAAGAACTCAACTTGTTAAGTTTATCCAAACAAAGACTGGGCGGCAACTAATACAATATTATCATATTGTTAAAGGATTTCACAACACAAACACTGATCAAGCGTTACTAAAATTCTAAAATCTAAGTCAAACGAAAGTAAGAACCTTTTTTTCGGTCGTGTTGTGAATATGTGAAAACCTTCCCGTACATGTTGTGTTGTAGTGATAATATTGTAATGTTTAAAAGACAATTCACAACTCTCTTTTTTCTCACCCGTGTAGATATACCAAACACTATTCGACTAATTGTATATAATATCAATTAAGACAAGGGATTTTTTGTTAACACTTTCTTACTACTACTTCTTGCATAACTTTTCCTGTAGACTTTTCATGCCATCCTTCGCTTTGCCTTCTTGCTTCCTCACTTGTAGAGTAGACGGTGTAGTTCATGTAGTTCCCGCAAACAGCCTCGTTACAACCACCTGGTCTAGTGTTGTTAGGTCCTCTCTTTGTATTCCTTTGTATCTTCCTTGTATATCTTTGCTTTCTCACTCCTTTCTTCTCTCTTGTTCATGTCCAGTTCTCCTTTTCACCTTCTTTCCTCACCTTTCCTTCACTTCCTCCCTCACTTACCTTCCTTTCTCTATCATTCCTCCTATCCTTCCCTCACATCCTCTATCCATCCTACCACCCACCAGACCAAATTTAAATCATCCCTCTCCTTCTCTTTTCCCTTCCCCTCATTTCACCCGTCTCCCGCCCCGCCCCGCCCCGCCCCGCCCCGCCCCTCACCTGTTTGCAGCCCACACCGTAGCGTCCCGGTGGGCACATTCTCCTACAGTGGTGTCCCCTGTGGCCGGCGGGACAGTAGCAGGAGCCGTTGACGGGGTTACACAGAGTACCTTTAGCACACTGGCACTCCTGGAGGCATCCTTCCCCCCAGAAGCCTTCCTCGCAGTCTGGGGGAAGGAGGGAAGATGTCTGTGAGGGGTGGTGTGTGTGTGTGTGTGTGTGTGTGTGTGTGTGTGTGTGTGTGTGTGTGTGTGTGTGTGTGTGTGTGTGTGTGTGTGTGTGTGTGTGTGTGTGTGTGTGTGTGTGTGTAAAAATGTATATATTGCATCACTGGACCTCATACACACACATACAGACACACACACACACACACACCCACACTCTCACACACACACACACACACACACACACACACACACACACACACACACACACACACACACACACACACACACACACACACACACACACACACTCACACAGGTGGCACTGGTTGCCGCGGATGCCTGGTGGGCAGGAACAGGCGCCCGTCACATGGTTGCAGGGTTGGTCTGGGCCACACTGACACCGTTCGTTGCACTCCTCGCCGAAGAACCCTCGAGGACACACTGCAGGAGAGGCGGAGGGAGGGTGAGGATGACAGGGTGGGGGTGGGGGTGAGAGGAAGTGGAGTTGATAGTTGTCGGTAAGGGAGTAAGTGGAGTAAGTGGGTATATATGGAGCATGAAAGTGGTTGAGGTGGTGAGGGTGAAGACATGATCATCTGGTAGTTGTTGAAGGTCACCTCGGGAGTGTGGAGAGAAACACGGACATGAACAGACATTGAAGAGGTAGAAAAAGGCTGTGACGCCATAGTGTGAGTAGGACATCACCTTTGACTCACTGGCACTGGTGAGTCTATAGTGCCACACTCACCTGCCTCACAACGCTCCCCAATGAAGCCGTGAGCACACTGGCACTTCCCGGTCACGTGATGGCACTCTGCGTTGTTCTCACACATACACACGCCGCTGCAGTTCTGGCCCCACGACCCTGTGTTGCACTTGTTGTTGCAGTGTTGCCCCCGCCAGCCCGGCGCACACTTGCAGGCACCGGTGCCAGGGTGACAGCGTGCCCCGTTGTGGCAGCGGCACTCCAGCAGGCAGTCTGGGCCGTGCCTCCCCGCCTCACACTCTGTGGGAGGAGGGTGTCACAGTGACGGCTGAGGCGTGAGGTGGAGCACCATATAACTAGGAACCATAACGCACATAATGACTATAACACACCACACACCACACCACATACCACACATCACATGGCACATCACACACCACACCACACAACACACACCACATGGCACATCATACACCACACCACACACCACACACCACATGGCACATCACACACCACACACCACACACCACATGACACATCACACAGCGTGTCACACAACACACGGCATCACATCACACCCATGAGCTGAGTCCAGGCCAGCACATCCCAGCACTTGTTGCACTCACCGTTCTGACAGTGTGTTCCCGTGTAGCCCGGGGGACACATGCAGGCGCCCGTTTGGTGGTGGCAGGGAGCCTCATGGAGGCAGCGACACTCCTGCACACACCCACTGCCGTGTGTGCCCGCAGGACACCTCTCGCTGCAGGTGGGTCCCGTGTACCCCGCGGGGCATACACACGCCCCGGAGATGCGGTCACAGGTGGCACCGTTGTGGCATAGACACGGGTGCTGGCACTGCTCGCCCCACAGGTCCGAGGGGCACCGATCCACCGGGAGGCCTCCACCTGGCACGAGAGAGCGTGGTGTGAGGACAGGGAGTAAGGGGGTTGAGGGGGGGGACACAACACATGACACAGCACCACCAACACTGTGTCGGGGACACTCACCCTCCTGGCACCGTGATCCATGGCTCCCCGGGGGACACAGGCACACACCCGTGCCAGGGTCACACGAGGCACCGGCAGCACAGTCACATTGGTGCCTGCACTCCAAGCCCCAGGACCCTTCGGGGCACTCATCCTGGCACGAGGCGCCCCGCCAACCTGCGTCAGAGTACACCCATTACATTAGCATTATTATTATTATTATTATTATTATTATTATTATTATTATTATTATTATTATTATTATTATTATTACTGTTATTATTACTATTACTATTATTATTACTATTATTATTACTATTATTATTACTATTATTATTACTATTACTATTATTATTACTAATACTATTATTATCGCTATCATCCTAATGATCATGGTCCTGATGGGCGCGGGTTGGGTGACTCACCTGGGGCACAGGTACACTCTCCGGTGGCCGCGTCACAGGTGGCACCGTTGGCACAGGTACAGGTGGAGGCACAGTCATGGCCATAGTAACCCTCGGGACACACTGCAAAGAACACACGTGTGTCACCTGGGGTGGGTCAGCTGTGCTTACCTGTTGACACTGTGATTCAGTGTGGCTCAATGTGACTCAGTGTGGCTCAGTGTGGCTCAGTGTGGCTCAAGACAGACACTCACGCTCGGCACACTCCCCCGTCACTCTGTCACACAGTCCGCCGCCGGCACACTGGCAGGGCAGGGCACAGTCTGGCCCGTGCCGGCCCGGGGCACACGACTGCTCGCAGTAGTGACCCGTGAAGCCCGCACGACACTCACACCTGTGTGGAGGACGACCATCAGTGTGTGTGTGTGTGTGTGTGTGTGTGTGTGTGTGTGTGTGTGTGTGTGTGTGTGTGTGTGTGTGTGTGTGTGTACGTGTATGTACTAACCACACCCTTATAACAATACAATTACATTCAAATATTGTCTTTGTACAACGAATAACAAGCATGCTTCAGTAGTAGAGCGTCACCCTTCACTACAGTGCCACGAGGTAGGAGTGCCTAGCGTGCCTCACCTGCCCGTGACGGGGTGACAGGAGGCCCCGTTGAGGCACCTGCAGGAGCGGCGGCAATCCTGTCCCCAACGGCCCGCACCACACCGCTCGGCACACTCTTCACCCTGAAACACACCCGTCACTCACTACGCACACAGGGAAGGAGGCGGGGATCAAGGGAAGGAAGGGGAGACTATAGGAAATATAATGAAGAAAAAGGATCAACTACCAAACCTGAGAAAAGAAAAAAAGAAAGAAAGGGAAGAAGGGAGGAAATGAGAGAAAAAAGAATTCACATACCAACTCTAAGAAAAGAAGGAAGGGAAGGAGGGAGGGAGAGATGGAACAGGAATACTTACGGATACCATAGTGTGGGAGAAGGGAAGAGAGGGAGGGAAAGAAGGAAGTTTGAATGAAGGAAGGACGAAGAGAAGGACGATCACTCACCATTAGAAGAAGGAAGGAAGGAAGGAAGGGAGGGAGGGAGGGAGGGAGAAGATGAAAAACTCATAATTGAAGGAAGGGAGGGAGACAGCGAGCAACAAGGAAAAGAACAAACACACACACACACACACACACACACACACACACACACACACACACACACACACACACACACACACACACACACACACACACACACACTACCTAAAAAGAAAGAAAAAAAGCGAAAAAGGAGGAAGAAGAAGGAAAAGAAAAAGACAAGACCATAGGAAGAATTAAAATATAAAAACGAGAGAAAATAAAAGACAAAATAATGAAAGAAAAAAAAAGGACATATCATCACAAAAAATAAAAATAAAATATGATAATAAAAAAGAAAGAATTAAAACACGAAAAAATACACAAACCAGTAGAACGAAGGGAAGGAAAAGAAGAGGAGACAAGAAGAAGAAGAAGAAGAAGAGGAAGAAGAAGAGGAAGGTGCCACAAAAACACTCACCCTGAAGCCAGCGGGACAGCGACACACTCCAGTCTCAGGGTCACATGTGGTGTAATTCTGGCACTGGCACTCCTGAAGGCAGCTCTGTCCCCAGCGGCCCTCCTGGCATCCTGAACACACACACACACACACACACACACACACACACACACACACACACACACACACACACACACACACAAAGGGAAAAAAAGTGTTATAAAAAAGAAAAGGGAAATGTTAACTGTATTAGTGTAAAAAAACAAACAATATAATACTATGAAAATATGTGTAAAAATTATTTATTGGTCAGTGTACGATAATGTTTTCAAAGCTCTCTTACTATTTTGTGGACAGTTATTGTAGTTTGTAATGTGATGTAGGTTTGTTTAAAGGTCTGTTGAGTTAAGTGTATTGATTTCATTAACTAAACGTCTATATTTCACTTATTGATCAGACAATTTTGATGTTTGTATTTTATTTGTATCTTCATCTTTATTTGGTAATGACTTGTGGTTCTAATAATCGAGTTTGTTAGTTCTTCAGTTAATGAGTGAGTGAGTGTTTCTACTACAAACCACTAACTACCCTATTATTATTATTATTATTATTATTATTATTATTATTATTATTATTATCATTATTATTATTATTGTTATTAAAAATGGCATACACAAGCTGTTTATAGTAAGAGGAAAATATTGGTGTTCAAATGGGAAAAAAAAGGTAATAATAAAAACGACGGATTCATAAGACAAGACAAATAATTTTTAGTATTTTTTTAATCTAAGAAATGCAAATTATTTATTACGAAAAAATGCACGAGATTCACACACAGAAAGCTTCCAAAAAGAAAAAGTAAAATTAATAAAACAGACAAACAGACAGACAGACAGACAGACAAACAGACAGACAGAGAAGGTGTTTATACGTGAAGACAGACAAGTAACAAGTAGTCACAAGCCTTGCACAGAACCTGGACCACACATACACCAAGTTGACATCATTTTAGTAAACATTGAGACAACAAAAGTAAGCATTAATCCTGCATTCCAGAGTGCCATTGCCTCCGTGCCACCACCACCACCACCACCACTCACGCTGGAGGCACCGGGGACCCATCATGCCCGCGGGACACAGACACTCGCCCGTCACAGGGTCACACGCCCCATCACCCTCGCAGCTGCACGTCTGGAGGCACCCTTGACCGTACTGCCCCGTCCCACACGCTGCAGGGTGAGTGTACGTACATGTGTGTGTGTGTGTGTGTGTGTGTGTGTGTGTGGTTTTATTTATTTATTTTTTTAGGGTATATGTAAGAATGTGATGATAAGGGTTTGGTAAGGGTGGTCTATAGGGACCTGTAACTCAAGACAATGACCTGCACTACTGGTAACCTTAGGAGTAATGACCTGTAGCCACCTGTAACCTGTAACCTGTAACCTGTATCTCTCCTAATGGTGGTAGAAATGCCCTGTAATCCTGTAGGTGGTAGGACGAGCCTGTAATCCATAAAGTTTGAATAGGAATGACCTGTAACGTGTGACCTGTACAAGGGAATGACCTGCCTGTAGTGGCACTGTACTCACGTGTGGTGCAGTTGTCGCCTGTGCGTCCCGCGGGGCAGTGGTGGAGACAGGTGCCGGTAGAGGGGTGGCAGGGGG
>JAPQNM010000038.1:2141157-2143657 GCA_029783475.1 Metacarcinus magister | reverse complement strand
CGTTGGTGTTTTTTCATCTCTGTCTCCTCCTCTATCTGTTTCTCTGTCTCCATGTATCTGTTGACCTCCTCCTCTTCCTCCTTCTCCTCCTCTGTTTCCTCCTCCTCCTCCTCCTCCTCCTTCCTCTCCTCTTCCTCTTTCTCTTCCTCCATCTATTTCTATTCGTCCACCTTCCCCTACGCTATCCACTCCTCCTCCTCCTCCTCCTCTTCCCCTTCCGATTCCTATTACTACTCCTCTTCCTCTGTCTCTTCCTTCTCCTCCTCCTCCTCCTCCTCCTCCTCCTCCTCCTCTTCCTATACCGTGTCCCATGTCTACTCTTCTTCCCTTTCCTATTTCTCTTGCTGTATCTCCTCCTCCTCCTTCTCCTCCTCCTCTTCCTCCAATTTCATGTCCTGTTCCTCCTCTTCCTCTTATTCCATTCTCTACTCCTGTTTCTTCTCCTCCTCTTCTTCCTCCTCCTCCTCCTCCTCCTCCTGCTCCTCCTCCTTCCCTATCTCTTCCTCTTCCTCCAATTTCATGTCCTGTTCCTCCTCTTCCTCTTATTCCATTCTCTACTCCTCTTTCTTCTCCTCCTCCTCTTCCTCCTCCTCCTCCTGCTCCTCCTCTTCCTCCTTCCCTATCTCTTCCTCTTCCTACCTCTGTTCCTCCATTGTCTCTTCCACCTCCTCCGATTCTTCCTCTTCCTGCTTCGTCTTCTCTGCCTGTTCCTGTGTTTATTCCTCCTCCTCCTCCTCCTCCTCCTCCTCCTCCTCCTCCTCCTCCTCCTCCTCCTCCTCCTCCTCCTCTTCCTCTCCTCTCCATCCACGTGTCTTTAATTATTATCATTGCCTCATTCTGCTTTATTGTGGTGTCTAAATTATCCTTCCCCCAGCTTCTTCTCTCCTTCTCTTTCTCCTCCTTCTCTTCCTCCTCCTCCTCCTCTCTTTTTTTACCCCTCCTCTCTTCCTCCTCCCTCTTCTCCTCCTTCCATTCCTGCCTCCCGTGTCCTCGTGCCCATCCTCCTCCTATTACTCCTCCTCCTATTCCTCCTCTTCCTCCTCCTCCTTCTCCTTCTCCTCCTCTTCTTCCTTCATCTTCTTGTCCTCTTTTTCCTCCTCCTCCTCCTCGTCTTTCTCCTCCTCTTTCTCCTCCTCCTCCTCCTCCTCCAGGGATAGCTACTCTTCCTGGCGTTAAGATCCCATCAAGTTCCTCTTCTTCCTCTTCCTCCTTCTCCTCCTCCTCCTCCTCTTGGAAAATCAGGCTTTCTTCCGTACCAATGCTCTTACGCCCAGCCACTGCAAAGGTAACAGTGATGATAATGATAATAATAATGTTAATAATAATAATAATAATAATAATAATAAGTAGTAGTTTGTGGCTTTGTGGTTGTTGTTGTTGTTGTTGTTGTTGCTGTTGCTGTTGTTGTTGTTATGGTCATGGTGGTGGTAGAAGTAGTATTTATAGTAGAGGAGGAAGGACAGGAGAAGCTTTTGAAGGGAGGGAGGTATACACAATGATGATGTGGAGGAATGAATGAGGGGAGGAGGGAGTGGTGGTGGTGGTGGTGGTGGTGGTGGTGGTGGGGGTGGTGATGGTGGTGGTGGTGGTGGTGGTGGTGATGATGACTAGTGAGGGAGAAAATGAGAGTAATCAGTAATAGCAGCAGTAGCAGAAGCAGAAGCAGGAGCAGTAATAGTGGTAATAGTAATAGGATGAGCAATTGCTTTGTTATTCTTAGTGTTGTTGTTGTTGTTGTAGTTGTAGTTGTAGTTTTAACTGTTGTAGTTGTAGTTGTAGTAATAGTGTTGTTATCATTTCTGCATATTACAAAACTAACAGTAACAACAATAACAGCAACACTAGTGACAGCAGCAATATAGTAATGGTAGTAGTGGTAGTAGTGGTGGTGGTAGTAGTGGTAGTAGTGGTAGTACTCACCCATGCATCGCGAGTCGCCGTGCAGCACGTAACCTCTGCGACAAGAACACCTGAAGGAGCCCGCGGTGTTGTGGCAGTAGTGGTGACAGCGAGCCAAGCCTTCGCGGCACTCATCCACGTCTGCGGCACCAAGGGGGGGGAGGGGGGAAGGAGGAAAGGGGCGAGGTGAGAGGACGTGGTGAAGGTGGGTAGCTGTTCGTTCTTCCTATATAGTCTTCCTCCTGCTCTTCCTTCATGTTCACTCTCCCTTCCTCTTACTACTTTTATTTCCCCTTCAGTGCCCTAGGGTTTGGTGGTGTTTGTGTTCCCTTGTATTCCTCTTCCTATTCTCCCTTCCTCTTCATACTCTCCCTTCCCTTTCTGTTACTACTGTTTCTTCCTCTTCCCTTTCTCCCTTCCTCTTCATACCCTCCCTTCCTTTTACTACTCTTCCATCCTCCTCATGCTCTTCTTTTCTCTTCCATCTCTTGTTTCCTCTTCCTGCTTTCCCTTCCTCTTCCTTCCTCTCCCTACTCTCCCTTTTTATTATTATTTTCCCTCTTCCTCACTCACATTATTTTTTTTTCCCTTCCATCCCTCC
>JAPQNM010000038.1:2133657-2136157 GCA_029783475.1 Metacarcinus magister | reverse complement strand
CAGGACATGAGCCCGTGTGTGTGTATATATATGTGTGTGTGTGTGTGTGTGTGGTGTGTGTGTGTGTGTGTGTGTGTGTGGTGTGTGTGTATATATGTGTGTGTGTACAAGCACCAGTCTGTCCATCCTCACACTCCATCCTTTCCCATGGCCCCCTTCTATCCTTCCCTCCCCCTCCTTCCCCCATCCCTTCCCTCGAACTAATGTATCAATAAGGAGTTTATCTCTCTATTTAATCATTCCTTTCATTATTTATTTTAGATGATTACCAATTGTCTACTAGGAGGAGGAGGAGGAGGAGGAGAATACTTTCATGTACAGGGAGTAAGAGATTAGGAGGAGGAGGAGGAGGAGGAGGAGGAGGATACTTTCATGCACAGGGAGCAAGAGGTGTGGACGTGAGGTTCTAAATCCGGGTTACACTCCAACCTCGGTAACGCTATACATGAAAGTCCCTCAAATCCTCCTTCACCTCGTGCTCGGGTTTAATTCCGGGTAGAATTCTGGATTTTTCCTTCTCACTTTCTCTCTCTCTCTCTCTCTCTCTCTCTCTCTCTCTCTCTCTCTCTCTCTCTCTCTCTCTCTCTCTCTCTCTCTCTCTCTCTCTCTCTCTCTCTCTCTCTCTCTCTCTCTCTCTCTCTCTCTCTCTCTCCACGAAAGTAATAGTACTCAACATTATTCGCAGAAAATAGTCGCACACAGTCTCCTTCCTACGTACAGTTGTGTAGACGCATGTACGTACAGCCACATACGTAACAGTCATGTACAGCTTCGTGTTCAGTGTAGCCAACAAACGAAGCTGCAACTGAACCGCCATCTTATTTTCCGTCCAGCGAGTCGACTGAAGTGCAAGTCACATGACCGACAAAAAACAAAAAAAAACGTTGTTGTTGACCTGTATAACTAAGAACTCACCAACTCGAGGATGGCAACACTGCACGGGTTCATGTTCTCTCGCAAACAGTTCGAAGCTTCATCAAGGAATGCAGGGAGGGCCACCGAGGGCGTGCGGCGGAACACACTGGAGCACAACAGTTAAGTAGCAGTTTAAGTAACATGACACTCAGCTGACGACCACGAGGACCGCTGCCAAAGTTTATGTAGCAGCGGGAAGCGAAGAGAAGTGAAGGAGCCTCAACGTTTGTACTGTGAATCATGCGAGACTGTCTGTGGTAGGATTTCACATTTTGGGCAACAGATGGCGCGCGCCTTCTACTGTGTTGATTGTGGGCTGACTTTTTTTGGGGTGAGCATTACAAGGCTGTTACTACGGCGGTCTTACTGTCTTTCTTTCTCTCTTTGTCTTCGCAAAATCTTCCGGTAAGCTCTGTGCATCACATCTCACGTTCCTGAGACACGTGCTTTCTCCCAGCATCCCTTCCCTCAGACAAGCGACGGGTCACTCAGGCTCTCCTACGAGACACCTGCGTCCTTGATAAACACATGTTCGGTATCATGTTGACCCTTGGGAACCAGCTCAGCAACAGGTCATTCTCATCCTCTCTGTCATCAGACAAAATTAGTTCAAGACAAACACTCATCGTGAGAGAACATCCTTCTCCGTCTGTCTGTCATATATAGTGTGTGTATTCCACCGCTGGTTGCTCATCTATGTACATTATATAAACATTCAAATACATGAAAGAAGACTGCACTTCACGCAAGCACTACCATATAATTATCATTTATCACATCAATCTACTACACTCATCATCACAAGATCATCAATCTGATACAATTGGCAGTCATCAACAACAATCCATTACAGGATATATCACCCGAAAGAGGGCTGTCCAGGGTGTTGAACGGTGCCATATATACTGAAGAATAAAAAAACACGAAACCTAAAGAAAAAAGAAAACAAAACAACACCAATCAAGTTCAAAGTTCACTCTAAGCGTCTTCATCTTGCCTCATTCAAAGACTCCAGCTTCAAAGTTCTTTAAACGTCCTTAAAAAATAGATCGATAAACAGAAAAGCGTAACACCAAGAGTAAGTTCAAAGTTCCCTAAATGCGCCTCAATGCTCCCTACCTGAAGAAATCCGTCCAAGTGACTAAGTGTGCGAGCAAATACAAGTCAAGTGAGGTGAGGCGAGATGTTTCACGCACTACTCCAGGTAATAATTGAGTTGTTCATCTCCTTTACTGCATTGAAAAACTTATTGCAGTATTTGGAAGAAAAATGCAACACGGGAAACTTCTCCTCTGTGTACTTTCAGTCGTAAATTAACAGCTATTTTGTCTTTTTATCTGTTCTTTTTCCTAAGCGCTGTTTTTCTTCATTCGTCGACAGTGAGTGTTGAAGCCAGTCCACCCTCCCACCCAGCAGCAGACCCCGGTAGTTAAGATATAGGACAGACACACACCCTGCCAGGCCGCTGCCCCCTCCTCACACCAAACCTAGTAAGTACCACGTTGATGTATCAGTATCAGTGGAAGTTTGTCATCATTCAAATTCGTCCTTCATTCGTCATTCAAATTTTCACTTATCGAGTGTA
>JAPQNM010000038.1:2093123-2116057 GCA_029783475.1 Metacarcinus magister | reverse complement strand
TCTCTCTCTCTCTCTCTCTCTCTCTCTCTCTCTCTCTCTCTCTCTCTCTCTCTCTCTCTCTCTCTCTCTCTCTCTCTCTCTCTCTCTCTCTCTGAACACATTGATGCATTGGGTCTCGTCCTTCCCCCGTTCCTCTCATTACCTCCGCCAACGAAGCTTAGGCAGAAGTTATGATTTTACTTTGCTTGTTTGTCTGTTTGTCTATATTTAAGCAACTTCCTGACAACACTATGCATCGTAACTTTGTGAAACTTCATTAATATAACCCCTTACCCTAAATTTCGACTCCATTATGTTTAGAAAGCTTAATGGTAGAGGTCAAGAAAAATTTTGTCTCCAATAGTATTTCCATTGGACGTTATCTTGGACGTCACCTTCAGCGCGACCAATAGCAAGCTGCCCCCAGACCTACGGGATATTTAAAAAATCATAACTGTCAACGCAACACAACTTCGCAAAAATTCACCAACATGGCCCCGTACCCACAGTATACACACAATTAATTATATAATTGTAAATGTCAAAGGTCAAGGTTAGGAAAAATTCACGAATATCATCGGCGGCGGCGGAGGAACTTGTCTTTAGTTTCGTACTTATTTCAGTCCTCTTCCTCCTTTCTCTCTTCCCAGAACTCTCGTCCTTCCTTTCGTGCGCGCATCCTCTTCTTGCATCTCACATCTCTCCCACTCATTAACATCACCTTTCTTCTTCTTGCTCGCCTTTGTTCTCATAGTTCTCCTTGTCCTGATCTTTCTTTGCCTCGTCCTCAACATAACAGCCTCAGGGAGTGTGGTCGGGACGGTCTGGTGTTGCACCCTCATGGCTCGAGGCTACTTGGTGCTTTTTGTTGTGCCGAAACCTAAATATACGTAGTACACAGCGCGTATTAGCTCTCCGTGACGGCTTTGTTGTGTAGAGAGAGAGAGAGAGAGAGAAGAGAGAGAGAGAGAGAGAGAGGAGAGAGAGAGAGAGAGAGAGAGAGAGAGAGAGAGAGAGAGAGAGAGAGACCTTGAAACATGTCCTTCAAGACTTCTATTGGTAGCTTTTTTCCTATTATTCTTTTCAGACACACACACACACACACACACACACACACACACACACACACACACACACACACACACACACACACACACACACACACACACACACACACACACACACACACACACACACACACACACACACACACACACCACGCCTTTACCACTCTTCTCATGCGGTTTTCCAGTGAGTATCCCCTTCAGTAGGGAGGCGTGGTGGCCGGCGGGGTTTTCCAGGTAAGGGGGAGGAGTTAATTTTGGGCCAAGGCTGTTCTGCCCTGCCCTGCCCCGTCCCGCATGTACTGTACCACCAACGCTTGCCTCCCCTATCACCACCACCACCAGCGATGCAACGTGCCCTGCCAAGACAGTACTACACCTGCACAATTATGTTATGTTTAACGTGTTGTCTCGACTTTACTGTTGTCGTTCAATATTATAAAAAGGAATGTCTTGAATGGGTGAAATTGTAACATACTATTATTACTTATGTTATTCACTCTTGGTTAGTTTACAGTTATATAATCGTGCTTTAAGGCTGTAATGTTCCGATAACGTTATTCTGTAAATACGTCTGCAAAATGTAATGTATGTGACGTTTTCAACTGTTTTTAGATACATTAAAATCATTACTATCAGTGTTGTATATACTAAACATTGCTTCGATTGGAAATATTTGTCAGTAGTAGATGTTGAAACCATGATCTATTTCAACAAGCCATCAGTTCTTGATACGTAAGCTGGAAGTGTTGGTCTTGCAATTTGTAGGTAGTCTTCCGCCGCGCCCCGCTACCGCTGGCTGGATTTTGTGGCAACGAGAACTCAGCTCCATGCCACTGCCAGTACAACTTAGAGCAGCGGTGAGGAAGGGTGTTGTGCGGTGCTGGTGCGGGTAGTGTGACTGTGAGGCTGTGACGGTGATGTGTGGTGGTGGTGGTGGCGGTGTGTGGTGCGTTTTGGTGAAAACCGTGATGGTGGTGCCTGAGGTGCTGTGTATTCTGCTCTCCTTGGCCTCTACTGTCCTGCCTGGAGGTACGGTGTTTTCGATGGCGTGGAGGCTGTGTGTGTGTGTGTGTAGTCAGAGGGAGTTCCAGAGGGGAGCAACAAGGGAGGGAGAGAGCTGCATGCCTCCTGCCGCTCCCTTCAACCTGATGTCACCGTCCCTGCCGCCGCCGAGCCTGTTGCTATTTTGAACGTGTTATGTTAGTACGCCTCCACAAGGTTGGCGGCTGTGTTCTGCTTACAGTATCCTCCTCCTCCTCCTCCCGTTGTAATCCTCTTATTCCCTTATTTTCACCTTTCTCTTCCTCTTTCTCCACGTTGTATTCCTCTCCTGTTTTTCTTCCTCCTTACTACTACTTACTATTACTACTACTACTACTACTACGATTGAGTGATTGCAAAATTATCTCATTAATTGTCATCGCCATTAATCGTAACTAATAGCTAGTTCTTCGAAATAAAAAGTAATGTATTCCTTCACTTCGTAAAACAAAAAAAGATATCTGACAAAAAAAGTGAAACGAGTATTGACATCTGTTAGTTCTGAGCAAGAGCAATAAAAGGAATCGATGCGGCTCTTCCGTGATGCCACTCATCTTCACCTTGACTCCTTACCCTCGCTGGTTGAGTGTGAGGAAATATTGTCATGCGATCAGTGCTCCCTCCCTTCGTACCCGCCTCCCCTTCCCGCCAAAATTGTGGGGGAAAAGTCGTCCCTCTCACCCTCCTTCCCTTTGTAACTTGCCTCCCTGTCTCCCTCCTTCCCTCCCTCTTAAGCTATTGTAACCCTAGGGTGCGGGAATTAATATCTAGTTGAGTTATTATGATAGATATTTACAACCCACTGGGGTCCCGTCAGCTTCAAATTATATGAAAAGGTCACTGACTTTAATCGCGGCAACTATATTCTAAAAACAAGTTGACTCGATCTGTAAGATTCTAACCTTGTTTTCCTCCTTTCCCTCATCATCATCTCTGCTCTCCCTCTCTTTCCCACCTCCTCCCACTTTACACCTTTCTCTTGTTTCTTCATCCGGCCCGCTACTGTAGGATTATGAGAAAGGGATCACGTGCTTGGGTATCACGCCTTCAAAGCCATTGGTACCACGCTAGATTCAACGCCAACTCCCCTCTGTCCCTGTCTAGCCTTGTTGACTGGATGGGTGTGCGAAGGAGAGAAGTGACGTGACGGATTAACTTTGATCCGCTCACTCCTCTCCTCCTGTGAGTGTGAAAGAGAGAAATTCTTTCTTTCTTTCTTTCTTTCTTTTCTCCTGAGATGGCAACTCTAGTTTAATTGAGGTTTATTTCTGAAGACTTATAATTTGCCTTGGAGTCGAGGATAATTCAATTGTAGCCGCATTTCTGACCAACCACAGAAAATCACAGCTTCTCAGACCTGTTGCTGCGTGTGTGTGTGTGTGTGTGTGTCCTCTTATTGTTATTGAACAGCTTTGTGTTCGGTTACCTACACGTTATTTATATATTTTTTTTCCCAGGGGGCTTTATTTTTATTTTATTTATTTATTTTTTTTTTTGAGACTTGCTGATTTTGTTATGTTAGACCTTGAATGTGAGTGAAATGCCTTTAGTATTTATAGTTATTCGTTAATACACGGTGATAGTGTATGAATTAAGAATTCAAACATTACTACACGCCCTGTATATCTCGTTGAGTGTAGGTGTTATATAATAATTAAAACTTATATCATTTGGCCCATGAGTGTGTGTATGTGTATGACGTGGGCACACACACACACACACACACACACACACACACACACACACACACACACACACACACACACACACACACGCACACACACACACACTAATGGTAAACAGGATGGAGACATTATCTTACCTTACACCTCAACCTCTCGCTTGCTTCATTTTCTTTCTATTCCCTGCACTTCCTTTTTTTTTCTCCCTTACTACATTCCTCGGCTTTGATGTTCAACCTATTTCTCATGTCCACGTCAACTCCGTCCATCCTTAGAGCTCAAGAAGAAACATAAAACCTTCTTTCAGCTCATATGAGTTACCTAGATCACGCTGCCTTTCTGCATATCATTACTCCTTCGAACACACACACACACACACACACACACACACACACACACACACACACACACACACACACACACACACACACACACACACACATTTGATCAGTCCCAAAGGTATAGTAAATTTCATAGATGTATCCAAAGGCTTTATAATATACTATGTAGATTTGAATGTGTTGTTATCCAGTCTTGCATTTCCAGTTCTGTCTACACTATGTATGTACTGAATTATATATGGAACTGAACATAATTATACACCTGATATGAAGGAAGGAATGTTAAGTAACCTCTGTCCATGTCTGTGTTGTAGCTGTGGATGTGTGCATAGAAGAGTGGCAGAAGGAGAGAGAGAGAGAGAGAGAGAGAGAGAGAGAGAGAGAGAGAGAGAGAAAAAAAAAAAGTATATGTGTGCAATAGTGTGTGTTTGATAGATCTCGATGTTTTATTTATTTATTTGTTTAATTAGTATAGTGTTAGTACTTAATGAATTTATTGTTTACTGGGATCATGACTCTCTCTCTCTCTCTCTCTCTCTCTCTCTCTCTCTCTCTCTCTCTCTCTCTCTCTCTCTCTCTCTTTCTCTCTCTTTCTCTCTCTTCTCGTTTCCTCCTCCTTTCCTTTTCCTTTTTATTATTCTTCCTCTTCACGTTCATGTTTTTCCTTCATATTCATAGTCCAGTCTTTCTACCTTTCTTTAAGTATTTCCTATATCCCCAATTTTCCTCAATCCCTACCTTTCCATAATCATCTTAGTTTCCCTCACGCCCTTACGTTTTCTCCCAGAGCCTCTTAACCACCCATCCACCCTTCCCTTCCTTTTTTTTTATTTATTTATTTTTTTTCTCTCTCCTCCTCACAACCCGCCTTTAACGTTCTCTTCCTTCCCTCCCGCATCCCCAGGGGCGGCAAGAACGTGCTACCACTGCAGGGTTCGCGAGCATTGTCTCGACTCGACGGCCGTGCAGCTCAAACTATGCGCGCCAAACGTGGACCATTGCGTGAAGAAAGTGACCCGCAGCAGAGTCACCGGTGAGTCAGTACACCCATGAGTCCTATTAGGGTTCACGTCGAGTCAGTTCAGTCGCTAGGAAAGGTTAGCGGTAAGTCATTTGCGGTCAGTCACGGAGGCATTGGCAAAAGGTATATTATGGGTAATGTTTGGTGAAAGAAGTGATTTTTTTAATTAATTAATTTATTTTTTGCTATTGGATTCATTTATTTGTTTGGTTACTATAATTTTTTGCTTATTTTTCCTTGCCTTAGATATCAGTTAATCTAGTGAGGTGTTAGTGCTTTGTATGTGTATGTTTGTCTGTTTTATTCTGCACTCCCTATACCGCTTTCTCACTATTATCCTCTCTCTCTCTCTCTCTCTCTCTCTCTCTCTCTCTCTCTCTCTCTCTCTCTCTCTCTCTCTCTCTCTCTCTCTCTGTTTCGTGATTTTCCTGCTCCTTGTCGTTCCAGTTGAGTTGGTTTAAGTTTTATTATAGTAGTTTTTTTTTTTATAATATACAGTTTGTTAGTTATTTAATCTTTCCTTGATATATGTTTTTTTTCTGCATCACCTCTCCTCTCCCCTCTCCTCCCCCTTCCCTCGTCTCCCCTCCCTTCGCCACCTCACCTCTCACCCAAATCCCTCACCTACCACTCCCTGTTCCTCTCTCCTCATCTCATCTCCTCACACATTCCCTTCTGTCACCTCTTCCTCATTTTCTCTCACCTCCACTTCTCATCCATCATTTTTTTTCCTGCCCTACACCCTTCCTCCTCCTCCTCCTCCTCCTTCAAGTGGACTGTTCCCTTCCCGCAGGAGTGATAGTGACGGAAAAGTACTGTGGTGGACGTGACTTCCTGAACACTGCAAGGGACAGAGGTTTGGTGGAGGATCGCTGCTACGTGGAGGAGGAGGAGCTGGTAGTGGTGGAAGGGAGGGACAGACGCACTTCCTCTACCGTCTGTTTCTGCTCCACTGACATGTGCAACGGACAGTCTGCCTCCAGGGCTTCTCCACGCTTGATTTTCCTCCTTTTCCTCTTCCTCCTCTTCTTCATTTTTCAGTCTTCGTGACGCCCGCTGTGAATTCTTAAAACAAATGAATATAGTTGGTGTTTTCTGCGCCTAGCTGTGATATTATTTTGTTGTGTGGTGTGCGTTGAGAGAGAGAGAGAGAGAGAGAGAGAGAGAGAGAAGAGAGAGAGAGAGACTACCTATAATAATTCATTCCTAACCACAAGGGGCCAAGCTGTACTCTATACCACACCAGTGATCTAGATTTTTATACATTTTAAGCATCACCAGCGTCTCCGAGCAAGCACACTTATATTAGTACTACACGGTCACATAAGTCTTTCATTTTGTAATTATTTATCAAGAAAACAAATAAAAGTCGTTACACACAGATGCACGTTGCTTTATTCATAACTCATTTATTATTATTCATATTATTAGTCTTAGTATTATTGATAGTCGTGATGTATTATTTATGTTGTTTTTTTTGTTAGTTCAAACCAGAACAGATTAACCTCGAAACTATGATGTTTGTGGGCGGGTTGACATGAGTCTGAGTGTGTGTGTACCGAGGGTCATGACTTATACAAAGACAAGGTCACAAGAGGACACATCGGGGCGGGAGTGAGAGGCGTTTTGCACAGTGACAGCCTTGGTGACAACTATTATACATACGAACGGGAGGTTATTAAGGACATATTGACGGCAGTGGAGATAGTGCAAGCCAAACCATAAACTTTCATATCCATCGCTTGCATGTTTCTTTGTCCTTCGAACGTGTGATGGTCTATTTACACCATCCTTTGACATTAAACAAAACATTTCGTGCTATTCAAGTTATGAGTTAATCGTGATGTAATGAGATTTTGATGCAATGGAAGCAAGGCAACAGGGACACTAGCGCCACAAATTGATCAACAGTGTCCCAAGTGGAATGTTTCTGCTGGTTGCTTGTTGTGTATGTTACATAACCGAGGGTGTTTGTTTTTGTAAGTACTTCATCGGCTAAGTGGAGGCATGAAAGACAGCTTGTTGATGGTGTCAGCAGCCTGTACGGGGATGAGGCACGTGTGTTTACATGTGTATCTGCTACTATACATTCCTTTCACTACAAAGAGGTGATTAATATGAACGAATCTTGCCTTTTAGCAGCTATTAGATAAGAGTAACATTATAGCTGCATCGCTTGAGAGAGAGAGAGAGAGAGAGAGAGGAGCACAATCATACTACAAGTCGTACATACGTACATGCTCAGCCAGTCATTGTTAATTTTCATGATAGCCTGCAACCGACAGAGCTGGATCAAGTTCAGTTCAAGGTCACTCAGCCCTCCCCCTCTCCTCCTCCCTCCATTACTCACTTAGCATTCAGACGCAGCTTGTTCAATGTTTTTATGAGTGGTATTACCCTTTTTTTTCCTTCTTTCATCACAGCTAATGACAGTGTGTCTTATCACACCTCACATTCATGACCTTGCAAACAGGCGGATTACGTGTACTAATTTTACTATTCTTTCCTTACCGCATAAAGCCAAGGGGATACTGATAGCAGGCTATTGGAGCAGGTAAGGTAATCTGGTCTGCTTTTCATTACAGACCACGTGTGTTTGCTGTGTTACGCCCCCAATGTGTATATATATTTTTTTCTCTATCTATCTATATCTATTTATCTATCTATCTATCTCTCCACATTGGGGACAGGCCAGGTACCAGGTAGTGCTCCTCCGCTCGTGACCTAAAGGTTGCAAGTTCGATCCAGACTCATGGTTGCTTAACTTGGTGTGAGCGGCAACCCTCTCGTTAACCCTAGCAGAACTATGTTATATAGTTTCCTAGTTTGGGGGGACACTCTCTCTCTCTCTCTCTCTCTCTCTCTCTCTCTCTCTCTCTCTCTCTCCCTCCCTCCCTCCCTCCCTCCCTCCCTCGCTCGCTCGCTCGCTCGCTCGCTCGCTCTCTCTCTCTCTCTCTCTCTCTCTCTCTCTCTCTCTCTCTCTCTCTCTCTCTCTCTCTCTCTCTCTCTCTCTTAATAAAATACACGTGCGGCAGAGGCCAGAGGCAGAGAAAGTGTGTGTTGTAATGACCAATTACATGTAAGTACCTTCGTAAGTTGCCACTCAGGTCATGGCTACTCTGTTAGTGCGTGAGGTGTCCGTCCTACCCACACCCACTCCCTGTGCTGAACCCCCACGCCCGCCGCCCCGCCACCAGACCTCAGTGTGCTACTCGTCAGGAGACAGAGAGGTAAGATTGCATGAGTTTCAGATATTCGTCAGCAATGTCTGGGTTCATAAACTAGAAGGAAGTTTATTGTTTATTGAAGGAGAATTATGAATAATGCGTGGCACGTGTGCGGAGGAGGTGGTGGTGGTGTACAGGGAAGTGTAAGGTGGAAGTCGTGTGTATATAATTATGTGATGGTACTCTGCCAGATCATCATCCTTCCTTTACGGTCTGGAGAGTCACCACCACCACCACCGTCACCATATGTAACTCCGTACGAAGGCGACCATGACCACCACCAGTCACTACGGTCATGACGAACCACCACCATCACCACGTAGGAACCAGTCAACGGAACGGTCATGAGGTGATTGTATAGTTTATTAGAACTATTATTGGTATTATTTTACATCTTCACCTGAAAGCTCTAGAGATTTGAGGGTTATATTTTTACGTTGCCTGATGCATTCTGAGAAGGTTTTCATAATTACATTTCCGTCGCAAATTCTTAGTTTCTGAGACCACCTCTTCGAAAAGTAAAGTTTAGTTTGGTTTGAACAAGGTTCTGTTATTTGTCAATATGAATTGAAGTATATTTAATTTAGGTTATGTTACGTTATGTTAATTTAAAAGATATTAAATGTTTTCTATGACAAAGTTGGGGGTTGGACGAGGTGAAGACGCCATTATGGTGAAGATGTAAAAATTTACCCTATCATTATGTATATATATATATATATATATATATATATATATATATATATATATATATATATATATATTAGCTATATATATATATATATATATATATATATATATATATATATATATATATATATATTAGCTATATATATATATATTAGCTATATATATATATATATTAGCTATATATATATATATATATATATATATATATATATATATATTAGCTATATATATATATATATTAGCTATATATATATATATTAGCTATATATATATTATATATATATATATATATATATATATATATATTAGCTATATATATATATATATATATATATATATATATTAGCTATATATATATATATATATATATATATTATAACATAACATCACTGCTGCTCGGACGATATCGATATGAATATAAAGTCGTACACATTCTACAAGATGTACTCAACACATCTGATATCACGTGTATGTAGATCAGTCTGGTTCTGTTACCATCATTACCAAACTGTCCACAGAACCCTGCGATGCATCAGCCGGCCATCACGACGTGCGTGGGCATCACCAAGGCCATCCAGGGGCAGCATCGTCCAAGGTTGTGGAATTGATCATGGTCACCAGCACGTCACCTTTACAAGTTGTCACCAATCCAGTGGCAGCACACAGGTGAGGTGTTTGAGTTCATTATATAACATTTTTCTGTAATGTTTTTTGTGGATTCAGGATCTCTTTAATTAAACAATTGGGAAGATGTAATGAGAAAGTCTCATGCCTACATTCAGGTTATTTAAGATGGTACGGTCACTTTCGTAATCAGCCTTTTTTTATTCTAATGTCGATAAACTTGTGTAATCCCTTTGCTTGACTCGTACCACGTGCTTCTAGAATAACGTTGACCCTTGGGTGGCAGCGTGCCAACAAGCTGTTTTCTGTAGTGTTAGTATTAAGTATCTTTCACAGGGATTTATTTAATGAAATTCATGAAACTTTTTTTTTTTTCTTTTTACGCAAGATTGTCCGACTTATAACGACACTTGAATGTGATTCATCCTTTAATCAATAGGTTTTTTTTTCGTCTATTATAGGGAAAGGCCCATCGAATATTAAATTATTTTATGAACAATATTTTCGTTACGATAGTATTTTTTTTTGTAACGTGGTTGATTTATTAATTGTCTACTATAAATGGTTCCCAATAAGTGCAAACAGATGGGAATATTAGTCAGTTTTATGCACATGAAGTGAAAAAAAAATGTAAGTGGTTTGTGGCCCCGTTTGAAATTTGAGGGAGGGAGTGAGTGTTTGGTTTTGATTTTGGTCTTTGCAATCCTTTCTAAGTATTCTATCTATAGTCTCTGACACCTCGTCCATCAATGATCAGATATTTGCAATTAAAATGATAGTAGAGGAGTACTTAGGGAAGAGTGAAAGACTGTATGTAGTCTTCATGGACCTAGAAAAGCATTTGATAGAGTTGATAAGAAAGCTCTCTGGAACTTTTTTTAAAATTATGGTATTTGAGGGCAGTTATTAGGAGGAATTTTATAGAGGAAGGCAAGTGCATGTGTGTGGGTGAATGGAGGGCTTAGTGCCATTTTTCCTATAGGAGTGGGAGTGAGACAAGGATGTATGATGTCACCATGGCTGCTCGATTAATATTTGAATGGATGGGTGTACGAGAGAAATAGAAGCTTAAGTCGGGAATGTAGGTAGCTTATGCAGAAGGACCTCCACCTCTCCTTACCCAGCAACTCCTCCTTTGTTTTCTCATTCACTCTTCCTTTATCAGCTCCTTTTTCATGCAAGTATTCCTTTACCCTATCCTCCCATCATACAAATATCCTTCCTCGCCTTCAATTTCACTCGCACACACCTTAAACTCTTCATTCTTTATCCTCTCAAGATGACCAAATCATTTCAAACTATTTATTTTTTCACCCAGTCCACTATACCACACCACTTGATTCGCTCAAGGTCCCATGCCACACCTTTCATACACACTTCTATGGCCCTCAACCTTCCATCTTGTCACGCCGTATGACCCTCTCAGATAACTAATTTTCACATCACATACTCTTGATTACTGTTCCATGTTCAAGTCTCTGATCCATATGTCAAGATTGGCAGGGAAATACTGCTCCTTAAACCTTTCTTTACCTCTGTGGAGACATTTCTTCCTCTCATAATCTAAAGCCATTACCTTTTTTTTCTTCTTTTTTTCTCTCTCTCTCTCTCTCTCTCTCTCTCGCTCTCTCGCTCTCTCTCTCTCTCTCTCTCTCTCTCTCTCTCTCCACGACGCCTTCATTATATAAATGAGAAGGAGATTGGGAAAGAAAATAAGATAGTGTCAATTAATTGTAGATATGAATTAAGGAGTTGGAAGTAGTGAGATATCAGGTGTGGATGGAAAGTCGGGCGTGGACAGTGTGAATGAAAATGACGAGTACCTGTTGGACGCGTGCGGATAAGGGTCTGTTCGTAGCAAACCCCTTTTTTCCAGCACGAAATGATCCACAGATTCACATGGAGGAAAGATGAGAGGGGTGAGCAGAGGAGTATGATTGATTACAAAGCAGTGGACGAGAAATTGGTGAAGGATGTGTTGGATGGTAAGGCAGTGAGAGGGATGTATGAAGGGTCAGACCACTAGGTTGTGTTGTGTTAGTTAAGATAAAAGGGAGATGGAAGTATTGCAAGGGAAAGGTGAGTAAGGTGTTAGCTAGTGAAAGGATGGCTAGGAAAGAGTAATTTTATTTTTATTTTTTATTTATTTTTTTATTTATTTATTTTTTTTTTTATATATACAATAAAGGGTATTGGCCAGACCCTTCAAAGAGGACAGTAGGAGAAATAGAATCAGGGAGTGGAGGTCCATTTTAACATTAGAGGTGTCTTGACACTCCTCTTTTGAAAGAGTTCAAGTCATAGGCAGGTAGAAAAACAGACAAAGGAAGAGAGTTCCAGAGTTTACCAGTGTAAGGGATGAAAGAATAAAGATACTGGTTAACTCTTGTATTAGAAAGATGGACAGAATAGGGATGAGAAGAAGTAGAAAGTCTTGTGCAGCGAGGCCACGAGAGGGGAGGAGGCATGCAGTTAGCAAGTTCAGAAGAGCAGTCAGCATGAAAAAATAGCGGTAGAAGATAGATAAAGATGCAACATTGCGTCAGTGACTTAAAGAATCAAGACAGTCAGTTAGAGGAGGAGAGTTGATGAGACGAAAAGCTTTAGACTCCACCCTGTTTAGAAGAGCTGTATGAGTTGAGCCCCCCCAGACATGTGAGCCATACTCCATACATGGGCGGATAAGGCCCCTGTACAGAGCAAGCAGCTGAGAGGGAGAGAAAAATGGACGCAGATGCCATAGGACACCTAACTTCTTGGAAGCTGATTTATCAAGAGTAGAGATATGAAATTGCCAGTTTAGATTATTAGCAAAGGATAGACCGAGTGTGTTTAATGTGGAGGAGAGGGGAAGTTGAGTGTCATTGAAGAAGAGGGGATAGTTATCTGGAAGGTTAGGTTGAGTAGATAGTTGTAGAAATTGAGTTTTTGAGGGATTGAACAGAACCAGGTTTGCTCTGCCCCAATCAGAAACAAGTGAAAGATCAGAAGTTAAGCATCCTATAGCATCTCGCCTTGAATCACTTAAACTAGTGTTGGGTTGGGCGCCTTTTGTAAACAAAATACTGTAGATTTGTTATTCAAAATATCTAATGTATTAATTATGTAAGCTGTTCAGTATTGTTTAGACTCGAACAATTTGTAATCTGTAATTTGGGGATATATGTATTGTGGATTTCTTCGGGTGTGCTGCTGGGTTCGGGTAGGCAGCGGGGTCAAGGTTGGAGGATGTATAGCCAGGGTCTTTTCGTGAACAGGAGTAGTGTTGAGCACGCCTGTTGTCTGCCGTGGGAGCACTGTTGCTCAGGAATGTAGCTGGGTATTTGGTGTCCAGTGAATGGCTATGGGAGGTAATGTGTGAGTATTGAGCGTTGTTACCTACATTTATAGGTAAGGTCACGGTGTACAGTGAAAGGTTATGCGGACGTGCTAAGTGTTAATTACAAGTAGTTGTAACTTTTCAGTGTTGGTAAACTTAATAATTACCCTTTGCTGCAGTTGTAGGTTGTTAATTTTTTATCCCTTGTTGCAATACATGTCTGTGTTACTACCTGTAATTATCAATAATAGTATGCTAGTTAGAATACAAATTTTCCTTGAGTTATACATATTCTAACCATTATAATTGTTAACGGTTGATAATTGATCGTTCTCTTATTGATTATTTTTGTTAATTTGTTGCTGCATTTGTGTTAAAGGTTATTAATTATTTAGTTTTTTATAGTTTATTTGTGTTTATAAAAGTTTAATATTACAGGTTGAAACGCTGTAAATATAAGGCATTGCAGCACACTTCTTGACCTTCATTCAACATCCAACAGTTGATATTTTAGGTGTGTATATATTTTTCATAAATAATTGCATGCTGTTTTAGGCAATAATGCATTGTAGTATTTTTTTTTTGAAGAACCAGCATCACCACCTTGGATAACTACCCTTGTTGGATACATAATTATTGTTGTCCTTTACGATGTTTCAGTGTTGTTACTTTGACTTCATTGTAATTGTTTTGCCTTTAAATGAATTTGCATCAAGTTCAGTTCAAGAAACTTTCAATCTTTATCAAATAATTATAATTTCTAATTAATTTGTTGGTGTTTTAAGTGTTTAAGTTGACATGTCCTTTATAAAAGTTTTGAAAGTAAAGTTATCGAAATATACAGAATATTCCACATTTCGTATCCATAACTAGACTGGTACTTCAATACATATGTCCTTCAGGTGGTGACAGGCAGTGGTGTCAATTGACGCCGGTGGTGCAGATCTATGGAGCAGTCACTCTCACGTGGTCCTGATGCCTTTATGAAGCACCAACACACCATTGAATAGGAAATTAAACTAGTAAGAATATGCTTTTAATGTTTATTGTTGAAAATATTGATTACTCGTGACTTATATTTGTCGTATATAAGATCGTTTTAACACCTTTTTTTCTGTTTGTCCAGGTGTGTTAAGGAACGTGATCTTGGCCTGGACGCATACTTCAGTCTGGAACACACCATCCTGCTCCTAGATATTAGGACCAATCACAACGCGCGCTGAACCACGTCGCATGTTGCAAATTCATGACGTCATTACTTCTCTATCTACAGAGTTGTATCAAATATATGTGAATTATTCGTTAAGATGTGTATAACAACGTTATGGATGGCCGATGTGATGTAGTCTAGTGATGGAATACGTTATGAACACTGATGAACTCTGTGTGTGTGGTAATGACACATGTATTGACAGTTCATGACGTCATCAATCACAACAAAATACACCATCGTATCAAATGTGTGAATTATTTCTTAAGAAAACAAATACTTTCAACAGTTGATGTTTATACTGATGTTATTGGTATCTGATGCAATATAACAGAGCTGGAACACTGTGAACACTGTAACCACCTAGAGTACCTGTACTTATGGTATTTATCAGCATCCTCTCGGGAGTAAAGAGTATTTGTCTCAGCGATACAGTCTTATTATACATAATTAAGACTATTATGATTTATTAGGTTATCCTTACACTGTGTATAATCAGGCATGTTAATCTTTATCCGTGCACTGTATGTAGTAGAGATATTCGAAGTAGGATAGAAAAATATTCACAGTTGGCAGCTTTGTTCATTCCATTGTCCTTCACACCTTGATGTCATATTATTTTGTGGTGAAAACTTTCCTGGCGCCCACACGGTGCAGCTTGTAGGAATTATTTCTCAACAAGCAGTACCATGTGGTCGCCAGGAAAGTTTTCACCACAAAATGGTATGCCATCACGGTGTGAAGCACACAAGAGTGAAAAAAAACTTCCTCTGTGTGAATATTTTTCTTCACTAAAAATATCTCTACACAGTTCATGGATAAAGATTAATATGCCAGATTGTTTTGATTCTGGCTGCTCTCAAAAAAATAAATAAATAAAAATCAGATGCTCTAGGTCGTCACAGCTGTTATATTGCATCGGCTATCAATAACATCAATATAAACATCTCAACTCTTGAAATTATTTGTTTTCTTAAGAAATAATTCACACATTTGATACGATGGTGTGTTGTGTGTTTGTGGTCATGAACTGGCAATACGAGTGTACTGTTACCTGACACCTTGGGTTCACCACAGTCTTCAAGGTAATCCATCACTATTTCATCACGTCGGTAACACAAACGTTGTTATATGCATCTCAACTGTTGCTGAGATTAGTTTTAAGAATAATTAAACATATTTGATACAACTCTACAGATAATATGAAAAGTAATGACGTTATGAACGGGCAACACGTTCCAGACTTATTCACAAGCTTCCAGGTCCGGCGAATTTCAGTCTACAACTAAGAACACTTAAACGAGACGCTGCCAAGACCACGTGAGCGTTGCTAGGCTTCTGCATCAATGTCCTCACCGCCGTCGACTGGTAGGAGTGTGTGTGTGTGTGTGGAGGAAGGAGGAGGCAGTCAGCTGGCAGTGTAGAGATGCAACATTGCGCCTTAGGATCCAGTGACCACACTTATCTGGGAAAATATATATAAAAATAAAAAATACCGATTGTTTAAATAAGGAAAAGATCCACTAATTGCCTTGATTCTTCTCTCTCTCTCTCTCTCTCTCTCTGACCACAGACCCACAGGATATCTCCCACAGGATATCTCCCACAGTCACGACACCACAGTCCCCCCACCTTGTGTGTGTGTATGTGAACTTCCAACTCTGTGTCTGTCATTGTTATAATAATAATAATAACAATAATAAAAATACAAAATATTTCAACATTATCTTTTCTTTTGAACCTAAAAATCTATTATAAAAGAGAGAGAAAAAACCGGACCATAGTGTTTTCTCTCTCTTTTTCATACGTGTACTCGTGTTCATTTGTATATGGATTCCCTAATGATATGCTTCATCACTGTTTAAACGTTACAAATCTGGAATAATAAAGCAATTAAGTGAATTTAATTGGGTCCCAAGTATAAAGGTTTCGTAACTAAGTGGTTCCAATGACTTTGTCCTGTGTTAAGTAGGCACTCCGCCCTCACAGCTAGTCATCCAAGGGGCGGACTAGAAAACTATTGTTCCTTCTAAACTTATAAACATACATTGACCTGTTTCTATCACTACAAAAGCCAATACGAATAGTGTTGTACTTACTCAACGATCGGCCAATGAGTGTTGTTGCCTCCCTCAAGGATGGTCTACTCGGGACCGCCAGTGTGTTGTGTCGGGTCGGCCGCTGCTATGCCAAACCTCGCCCACTCCACAAGTTGCAATCATGGATCTCTGAGAAACAAGGTCTGGTTTTCATGGCAAATAAAACGCATTTCAATTAAACACTGAATACCTAGTTTGATTTTGGAAAGATTGATCATACAGTAGTGACAGTAACTGGACGGGAACTATTACCACTACATGTTGGTATAATAGTGGTAGTGGTAGCAGTAGTAGTTGACTGTCTGTCTGTCTGCCTGGTTCTCTATAAGTCTGTCTGACTCTGTCTGCATGTCCGTTTGTAAATCTGGTTGTTTGTCTATCTGTCTGGCTGTCTGTGTGTTTGTCTGTCTGGTTGTCTGTGTGTTTGTCTGTCTGTCTGTCTAGTTGTCAGTCTTTTTGTTTGTCTGTCCATCAGGTTGCGTGTCATTCTGTCTGTGTGATCAATCTAGTTGTCTGTATATATGTGTTCCTTTCTACCTACCTACAACTTCATTGTCTTCCAACTGGAGTGTTTTAATGTTTGGGTTGGATTAGATCAATTCTGATATCAATCTATTTTGGGCAGGACTCTTTTCTGAGCTTCACTCCCGCCCAAGCAAAGAGTAAGGGTTGGGCTTAATGCTTGTCCATTGCTCAAGGGTCATTATGGTAAATATGACACCATTACCACATATATTCTTCCCCAGAATACAAGCTTTGGCAATTTACATCCTATTTTTAGTTCTCAGGTGCGAATAGGCTACGGTAATGATATTTTGTTTACATTAAAAGGATACTGGCGAAGGGACAACAAATATACGTAAAAAAAAAAATAAAAAAAAATAAAATGGATATCGTCTTTCTCGGTCACTAGCAGTGTGTGTTTCCCACTGCACCATCACCATCACTGCGCCCAAGGAAGATATACAGATACAGTATATGATGTTTTCTCCCGCCTGAATGCAAGTGTTCAGACAAATAATTACGTTGACAGTTTCCCAACTCTCTACCTTATCAGATAACTAAACTAAATCACGATTGGTTTTGATAAATACCATTAAATAAGTATATGCTCTCTCTGCAGACGTTATCAGAGTTTTCAGAGAGAAAGATTATATCCATAAGAAAGACCCTAATATTATACACACGCACAAAAAAATGAAAAAAAAAAAAAAGTTAGTACTTCGAAATTAGAAAGCCATATCTCCTTAATAATTACTCTGGTTATATAGTTATAACACACTAGTATGTCCTTATCACTCCATGACAACCTTCACACATGCACAGCTGAGGTTTCGTAGTTCGTGGTCTGTGTGCAAAGTGGAATGAACAAAGTAAGACGGCCTGCAGTGCCACCACCAATCCTTGCCCTGCCTTGCCCTGCCTTGCCCTGCCTTGCCTTGCCCTGCTGTTCCTAGTTCTAGGTTAATATTCTGCAAGAGTCAGCGATCTCCACTTACTTTTTCTATATTGTCTTTGGTAATTATGTTGTAGTTTAGGCTTAAATTGCTTCTTTGTAAAACTAGATCTAATTTTCCCTAACCAACCCTAACCTAGCCTCGTCAGTTGAATGTTGGGATAATAATACATAAGAGGTAAGTAGTAACGCCTGTGGAGACCGTGGACTCCCTCGGAATATTAACACAGTTCTGTCGTTCGGTTTTATTGCAGTACAAGCCAATGCATAACTTCATTATTCTGGACTTACAAATGTTCAGATATCATTATTTTTGACATTTTTTACTACGGCCCGCCTCAGCCTCACCACCCTCTACCTCGCCCTCCAATCACGTACTGCATTAAATATAATATTGCTTCACCCCAGTGTGCCCTGCCCAGCGGCCCGGCCTGTGCCTCCACCAGCCCCGCCTCACAGCTGTCACCTACCTGGACTTGGCTGCAGCAGTTATCCAAGGTGAGAAAACACGACTCAGCTGTGTTCGTGGCTGGAGGACGAAGATCACCCTGTCTTGATGTGCCATCTCATGGAGGGGAGGGAGCAGAAGCGGAAGTACATGTTAATAAACAGAGGACCTGAACACAGACACGTATACACAGTGGCAGCCATCTTGGAATACATCCGATCCGCTCGGATTCCGAATCTTGTATCAGATCAATCAGATAGTGTTCGTATAAAGCAGTTTACAATAGCCATTGATTCAGTATATACATATATATGTATATATATATATATATATATATATATATATATATATATATATATATATATATATATACACATATATATACATATATATATATATATATATATATATATATATATATATATATATATATATAAGCCTTCGCTGGCTCATATGGTGCCCCTACACTTGCCTTATCAGTGGATCAATCTTTGCTTTAAAACCATTCACTGTCTTTACCATTACTGCCTCACTTGGCAGATTGTTTCATTCATCTACTATTCTGCACCAAGAAAAGTACTTCCTCACATTAAGTTGTGGTCGCTGCTTGAATAGCTTGTAAGATCCTTGGGGTACTATTACGTTGTGGTCGCTGCTTGAATACCTTGTATGATCCTTGGGGTACTCCGTTTTTCACCAGACTCCATCCTGACATTTGCCCTCTCATAACCACTCTGTTTAGCCACTCACCAATCCATCTGTGAATGTTATCTTCAATTCCATATTTTCATTTGCTGAATTTACTCTTGTCAGTCTCCACTATCTTGCCTTCACCACCAATGTTCCCTTTCCTCTTGATGCACCAGTTCACCACCACCTCACCACAACAGCTGGCCCAGTCATAAACACTATGGTCACTCAAGCCAAGTTCACTTTTGATGAACACATAAGAGAAACACTCGAGTAAATGTGCATTTATGAACATGAGCAGAGTTTCAATGTTAATATGAACTTTTCCAAAGAAAGTCTTCTTGAAAACACTTTGGCTCCACAGGCACCTTTTCTTTTTCTTTTGATGGCTACTAGTTTTGTGACAGCACCAGTTTTTTATTTCCACAATTTTCACAATCCTTTGAGTGTAGGATAAGTTTGTGGCGAACACACAGATCGAATAGATCTCTCGATTTCCCTGTATATTTGAGAAAGAAATCCTGAATGCCGAGATCACAATCTATACAACGTTCCATGCTGTGTAGCAGACAGAGTCGCAGAGAGTGACTATCATGGCTGCATGATGGCACGGACACGGCAGACACATAGTGGATGAATACAGTCATTGAAACATTATTTTAAAAATACTGTACTACACGAACACCATTACGATGGCTAGGAATGTTGTGGACGTAATATAGATTTATCAACTTCAGTTATTGCTGGATCAACAATAGTAATGCATGTAGAAATACATTATTTTCAAACTTAGTGACTAGATAAACACTAGTTTCTGTCTCCAAAGTGTCATAGTGTGCATATCCCAGGTAGTGTTGGCACACGCCCTCGTTCGGGATCAAACTCAGGCCAGCAGATTCGTTGTCAGACGTGCTAACCACTGCACCACTGAGGCGCATAGCCCAGCCTTGCCCTAAAATAAAAAATGAATACAGCCAGCATACTCATTAACAAACAGTAGGCTGGACTCTAATTCTGTCAAGTTGAAAATCAAACAGTACATGTTAAGTAAGGCATCAACCGTTCACTAAAACCTTCACACATGTTCAGTACAGTAAGTATCCTGTGTACTACAACAAAAATTATTCTGATTGGTTTGGAGGCGCAATCATATAGAAGAACCATATATCCATTGTGTCGTGAGTCAAACACAATTAACACTGCACTACATGTGACCATAGTTTCATCTGCTTTTCCATTCTACCTTCATGTTAACATACAAACATCCACACAAAAAAAGAAGTACAGCTTTCCCCAGAGAAGTATAGATACCTGGAATGGACTGGAAGGAGAGGTGAGTGGCAAAGAATGTAGAACTGAAGGAAAAACTGGACAAATATAGATACAGAGACGGGACCACGTGTAGCTCAGGCCATGTATACTACAACTAAGAAAATATATACACATACATACATACATACATACACACACCTCAGCTAAGTGGAAAAGTTAATCATTCTTGTGTGGTCTGCTTGTGAAGTAATGCCTCACTCAACAGTTCATTGCCTGTCCACCATCACTCTTCACTCATTAACACTCTTCGTTACTCTTACTAAAACAGACGGTAATGAAATAAACCACCAGTAAAAAAAGGCACATTTATTATATTTTTTAAAAACACGGTAACAACAGTGACGTGTTGATGCCTGGCGGATGCGTCGCCTCACCTGCTCCTAGAAAAATATGTTTTACACATCATCATCATCATCCTGAACACGGCACCAACTCTAGGTTGAGCCCAAACTAGACACACACACCAATGAGCAAAATACATCTAAAATTACCTGCTGCCCACAACTAAAACTATATAAAAATAAATAAATACTACATGAAAAAATAATATGAAACAAATAAATAAAAAAAATAAAAAATTGTAGCCAGCAAAGTCTCAACAATCATAATAATTTAATTAATAGTACTCATAATAACCAATAATTGTAAGAGCCTGAAACTTTTGTCTTTCAGCACCGTAAACTTCCACAGAAATCATGGTAGATAAATTATGAAACACAAACACACACACACACACACACACACACCTGTCCATGTAAGGATGAAGTTATGTCCAATCATTTCCCTTTTCATTCTCTCCTTCGTGAGCAGAAAGCAGCACGTATCTTGCAAGGCAGTGAGTGGGTGAAGGCAGCAGCTCACCACACGAGGGGAAGACAGGATGACTATGATGGCAGGAAGCCCAACTGACAACAAGAGCTTCTTCTCAGGCTACTTTGTGTATAATTGTCTTGAATTGAGGCTTCATGGCTGTTCCAGTGTCTATGACTGTCACACCAGCCATCACCTCAAACCATTGCTGCCAACACTCAGCCCAGCCATGAGTTGAGACACATACATTTATCCTGTCGGTGCCACTGTCCACGGCAAACTCCCAAGGCACCTAAGAAGCCTGGCACTAATACTCACACTCCCATTGCCTCCCTCACCATCCCAACAACTCTGGGACACCCAACACCTGGGTCTGCCATCAACTAAGCTCAAGTTTGGTGCCAATTGACATTCATCCAGAGCACACCCATTCATCCAGGACCACACTACAGGAAGCCAGTCAGTCAGTCATCCACACACCCCAGGGTCCCATCACAGGTTGGGGCACTGCGTGATCTAGACAAACAGTGGACACAGACCAGGACAAATAACTCTTGGAGAGAACTTTAAAGACCAAAACATGTTGAACGGATAGGCTACCACTCTCACTTAATTTTTGTTTCATAAACGTACAATTAAAATATCATAAAATTTATCCACAATTGCATCTTCAAGAATTTGTTGGGTTCAAAACCAATTAGAAATTATACATGTCATGTACATCAACAAGATCTGCTGATGATCATAATAATGTAAATAATAAACAATATATAAAAGCCTTTAAATTTTCCCTTCTGGAAACAATATCACAGATTGCACACAGCATATCCAAGTTCATAGGTGTGCTGCCTTGTTACTTTTGTGATGCGTGTGCTGTTAAAGTATTAGCACAACACAGGAAACACAGCCCATACCAGCTGCACCCACCAAGGCCTGTCAGCACACACACACACACACACACACACACACACACACACACACACACACTCCACTTGAGCACTGGATGTTGGGAGCAGCAGCTCAAGTCTCAAGGGAAGGAAATATAAAACATCAAGGGTAACCATCCAGTATGAGGAGTGTGACTGACATAATGCACTGGAGAACCAGAAGTGAAGGGACAAGTGAAGGTTGTTTGATATGATACACACACACACACACACACACACACACACATACATACATACATACATACATACATACATACATACATACACACACACTTCTTAGCAGTCGTGGTGGGGTGGTAGCAGCAGAAGCAGCAGCAGCAGCAGTGGTGGTAGTGGTGGTGGTGGAGGTGCAATCAGATCTCCTCACTCAGTTTTCACAGACACAAACAGCAACTGCGTCCAGACAGTGATTTTGTCTGTTGGGAGGAACAGGACAATGTTAGTTTTAGGTGTGAGGACAGGTGGTCAGGTGAGTGTGAGGAAAGTGATGGTTATGTTTCTGCATATGATGTAATTCTATGGTGTAACAACATTGAAATCCATGTTCATACCAGAAACTAATAATGCAAACTGTTCATCATGTATTTTTCTTGCTGAGGAATATGTAACAGAAGAATGAAATACTTGTCTTGACTTGTAATATTTGTGGGAATAGAGAAAAGAAAGAACTAGTGTTTCATTGCAACTCCATAATTAAGTTAAATGATTCTTATAGACCATTAAGTATTTCCTTGGTACACACACACTGCTTTTAGACACACACACTTGCCTAATAAACAAACACTGACAAAATAAAGACTACACTACACAAACAACAAACAAGATTCCTTACCAAGTGCTCTTCTGACCATGCGTGGTTTGTTCTGCCAATACACAAAGAGGAAGTAAACGGGCACCCCTGAGAATGTTATAAGGAGACCCATCCCCACCTCATGGGGCCGCACGTACAGA
>JAPQNM010000038.1:2085623-2088123 GCA_029783475.1 Metacarcinus magister | reverse complement strand
GATTATAACACTAGAATAATAGATGAAAGTTTCAGTTTAAGAAGAAGAAGAAGAAGAGAGAGAGAGAGAGAGAGAGAGAGAGAGAGAGAGAGAGAGAGAGAGAGAGAGAGAGAGAGAGAGAGAGAGAGAGAGAGAGAGAGAGAGAGAGAGAAGAGGAGAGGAGAGGAGAGGAGAGGAGAGGAGAGGAGAGGAGAGGAGAGGAGAGGAGAGGAGAGGAGAGGAGAGGAGAGGAGAGAGAGAGAGAGAGAGAGAGAGAGAGAGAGAGAGAGAGAGAGAGAGAGAGAGAGAGAGAGAGAGAGAAAACCACACACACCCAGCAGGAACGAGCCCTAAATTCATCGGCCTACATGAGCTTTACATATATTGAATTGAAGTAGTGTGAGATGAGAAGCCTCCACACTAAACTCCCTTGTCCACGAGTGTACTGTACTAGCCTGGCAAGAGAAACGAATCAAACAAAAGAACACACCACTAACACTACACAGGATGAATAGATTAAATTCAACGTGACTAGAAGGCCGAAGCAGCACACACCTGGAAGAAGTCATGATGTGCACTGAGAGGCCACCGAAGGCTGACAGGGCAACAAGGAGAGGCATCACCCAGCTGCCACTACCCATCAGGCGATCAGCAAAGGTCTGTCAAGGAAACAACAACTTAGACTTAGGACAGTGGTTCCCAATTTAACATGGCACATTAGGCGTGCTAACCCTTTCACAAAATGTTGTCAATATTGATGTATATGGCTATATTAAAACACTAAATATATTCTACCCTCCATTACCCCCAAAAAAACTGTTATATTACCCCCCGGAGGTAAATTTCCCCCAGTTTGGGAACCACACGCTTAGAGGATCATATTCTATAATTAAGGTTTGAGGTTTGTAGCTGATAAATGAGTCTAGAACTTCATGTTGATTATAACTCTTGATCACTGTCTTCTCTCCTAGTATAACATAATGACACTTACAGTAATCACTATAGTTATATACACACTGCACAACATTGGTATAAGATTAAAAATATTCAAGCAATAGGAAGGTTAAGAAAACATCCTTATGAGTTTGAGTAAAGTTTGCAGGAATAATGTTCTCCAACGAGACAATGAAAATTAATCCTGAAAAGAGGATTTAAAGTGTACTCACAACCGCAATGGCATCCGAGGCGAGCATGTCAACAGGAGTGAGCACAGCCAGGTAGGCAATGTTGGCCAGCACGTAGACCAGCGTCACCAGGGGAAGTGAGATGTAGATAGCACGTGGCAGGTTACTGTAGGAAGGATGTGTAGGGTGTTACAATGATAGGTGATAACTACTTCTCATCTATAAGGTTGCCGTCACCATCCACTTGGGGGACGTTATCAGAAAAAAACAAGGCGTTTGAGACTATAGAATAGATAGAATCATAAGTAGGAGCAAAACTATTATGATAAAACAAAAATAGATCCTATGGAAGCATGGAAGGTGAGATGAGAGAAAGAGGTGTACAAGGGAGGAAAATAGTGGGATTTTTAGGGTGTTGATCAAAGAAATGTGAGTAAACATGGAAGTATATTAAAAAAGGGGACGGTATGATAAAATAGTTGTACTTACAATTCCTTATACAAGTGATACTAAGAAGATAGAAAATGGAGGAAGTAAAAGAGTATTTGGGAACAGTGCTATACAAACATAGAGAAATGGAAGGATAAATAAGAGAGAGGATTGTGAAAGGCAGGTGTGTCATAGGATCACTTGCAAGGATTATGAGAGGAAGGAATGTGTCCATAGAGGTAAAGAGAGGGTTAAGGAACAGTATTCTCCTGCCAACACTGAAGTATGGATCACAGACTTGGACATGGAATGGGACACAGCAGTCAAGAGTGTGTGGTGTGGAAATGAGTTATCTGAGAGGAGCATGTGGCGTGACAAGATGGGAGGGTGAGAGCAATGAAAGTGTGTATGACAGGTGTGGGATGGGACCTTGTGTAAAGGGAGTGGAAGTGTGGTGTAGTGGAATGGGTGAAAAAAAATACTTTGAAGTGGTTTGGTCATATTGAGAGGAAGAAGAGTGAAAAGTTTGTGAAGATAGTGTGTGTGAGTGAAATTGAGTGTCCCAGGAGGAGAGGAAGGCCAGTTGTAAGATGGAAGGATAGGGTGAAGGAGTACATGCATGAAAGTGTTGCTGATAGAGGGAGAGGGATTGAACAAGCAGGGAGGGAGTGTGTAGATAGGAAAAGGTGGAGGCTCTTCTGTTGTAATATCTCCATTAAAAACCCAAGCTAGTGATCCTATGCCTGAGGCAGCCACACCTAAAGTGACTTGATAAAGTGGACAAACTATAGTAGGAGAGGAAGTACAGTTACAGGATGGAAGGATAGGATACAGGAGTACAGTAGATGTTTGTAAGAAGTGTTGATAAAGAGGGAGGACTTCACCCAACAAGGAGGGAGTGTGTGGTAAGCGAGAGGTGGAGGCTATTTCACCATAGCCATCCCTTTTTTTGAAACATTCCCAAAGAA
>JAPQNM010000038.1:2073123-2078123 GCA_029783475.1 Metacarcinus magister | reverse complement strand
TCTCTCTCTCTCTGCAGTTTTCTCCCTCTCTTTTCCTTCCCATCAGCCTGACTCTCCTTGTTCTTATCTCCTTACAAACTCTCCTCCCCTTCATATTTTCACAGACGTCTTTCATATCTTCCATCTCCTTCCTTCCATAACACACGCCCACTTGTGACTCTTATCCACATGTCCTGCTATCAAAAGTTATGATTGATCGTTACTTCTTCATCTCCTTTTTCTTTTTCTTCTTTCTTTTTCGCCGGCAAATCAGTTTTATGCAGTGTGGAGATATTTTGTTGGTTATTCAGTGCGATGTGTGGCAGCAATTGATCCTAGCATTGTAATGGGATTCTTGACCTGGTGGTGAGAGTCTTGTAACGCGTCGCTTGGCAGGGACTCAGTATTAGTGTACGTGTGACTGTTGCTCCTTTTATGCATCCTTGTCGGGGTGATGGTGATGGTGGTGGTGATGGTGGTGGTGGCTACTCTGTCGATGCGTAAAGTTATGGCATCGAAAAATGAAAGTGTTGTGTACTAATAATCATATAGAAGAGCATTTGTAAAGATACGTGATATAAAATGAAATGTTTGATTTTTAGTTTTTTTCTTTCTAACATGTCACATAGCAGTGGAAAATATATATATATATATATATATATATATATATATATATATATATATATATATATATATATATATATACACACAGATACACCAGTACGTACCCTCACGAGTCACTCCTTGAGCCTCTTAGTGAACACCACACACCACCACCATTGCAACAAGATCATGATCATCATCCACAAACAATGGAACACAACCTAACGTTCCAACACTTGCTGTGACGTCACATGCAACATTATTTTGGTGCAGATTACGTGGCAGAGGTGCATCTTTTTTATAATTTATATATAATAACTTTACGATGACATTATTTTTCTCTCGTCATCGTATTTACAAACTTATTTGAAGCACATTCCATTAGGCTTCTGCTCATTATTGAACTTTGTTTTCATATTTTCCCCTCAAGCACATTCCAAACTTGCACTTAAATTCATTCATTTGTACTTAATTTGATTCACGGAGAGCGTATAATTATAGAAAGTTATCACATAATCATATAGTGATTAAATATTTCAGATCATATATAATTTCCTCATTTTTAATTAATCAATCAATTAACTTTTTTTTAAGATAACACTTGTTTATATTGAATGTCATATTTCTAAGCTAACTCACACTTGTGTACGATCGTTTTATATGCTTGAATATGACTTTCTTCGTTAAATATAAAATCTTGACGCTAAATTATCATTCTGCATTAAAAGGAATGAGTGACTGAGTGACTAAGATGAAGTCTGAAGTCATGTAGTACTCTAGCGCAATAAAAGATAGACGGTGACGTGAAGGTAAAGATAAGGCGATGTATGGGATGACGGACACGGTGATAAGGAGTGGGAAGCTGTACACTACAACGACACCATCACATTAGAAGGATGATGTGAATTCGTCGATTTTGAACTAGAAACACCTGTTAGTTCAAAGACACACTTTTTTTGAGAGGGTTAAATGCTTCCTGTTTAGATCGATTAAAATTTCTAACATCACATGGCAATACCTTCAGTTTAACATCATTTGTTCACGTTACTGCTTATCTTAATTCTTAGGTACAATACCGATTATGTTTTCCCTCGCGCGGTGAGTCGTCCAATTCACTGGCTTCCGTTTCAAAGGACATGCCAGTTTTTGACGTTAATCTGCACCAACTCTCTCTTTTGTGTTGATTTGTTTAAGGTTGTGTTGGAAGCGTTAGTGTGCCTTTGTGGGAACTATGGGGAACTTCCAATTATAGTACAGGCGACCATCTTGGCACTGTTGCGGAAGGCTGTTGAAAAGAATAGAGCTCAAGTTCATTATCCTTAGGCGGTCCAGGACTTGAGGTTAATGTCTTTTCTTTTCTTTCTTCCTTTTTTTTCTCTTGTTTTGGTTGTTTCTCGTGGATTCCTGCTGCTGTCATTGCTATTTTTTTTTCTTAGTTATTTCGTTCTTTTTTTATTTCTTTTTGGCTCTTTATTGTCTTATTGTTATTTATGAAGGTTATCTTTCACCTGTTGTTTGTTGTTATCTGTATACTGTTATGCTTTCACTGACTGCTTGGTTGTTATCGTTAGTTAAGATCGTCCTTACCTAACTATAGTGTTATATTTATTTGTTATGTTTTATCTTGCTGTCATAATCAAACTCCTACGTAATTTTGATAGTTAACTCAACCCCATTCGCTCTGACTTACATTAATGGTTTACAAAATTCAACTTTCGTTTCTTATCAGTTTGTTTTCTTCGATATAAATCCAATCGCATCTTCTTCTTGCTGGTGATATTGGAAAAGTCACTCTATACTTTTCTGATTTTATTGTGGGTTTATATTTTTCCTCAAGAAACAAATGACGGTGATGGAAACTTCGGAAAAATCAACTAGGTTCAGATTCTTATATATATTTCTTCAATTTTCTTATCTATTTTATCTAATTTTACTTATCGGTGCATTATTGAATATCAAATCGTTTCAATTTCTTTTTTCTTCTTATTATTATTATGTTCCTTACCTAAGCCATGTAACCTATTAATCTACTTTCATTATATCTCTGTATTTTTTTTTCCATCTATTCATTTACTTCCTTCGTAAAAATTGTGTCTTAGTTCCGTTCATTGCATTTCTATCCTTATAGTTACACAGTTCTTGGTCAAGACGATGCTTATTGTTTACGAGTTATATAATTAATGTTTGTTTTCTCCTTTTCTTTACATATTGCAAAATGGTCTCGAGGCTGTGATGGTCAATAAAAGGGGAAAATACAGAAGGACTATAAGAGAAAATAAGAAAAATAAAAACGATACAGTTATAGAAGAGAAAAAAAATCAGAAATAAAACTCAAAGAAAAGTAAAAAGAACAAATTTAAATAGACCAGAAAAAAAGAATGTTAAATGTCATTCTTTATAATTCATTAAGTGGACATAAAATAGAAAATTAACCGGCGAGAGAGAGAGAGAGAGAGAGAGAGAGAGAGAGAGAGAGAGAGAGAGAGAGAGAGAGAGAGAGAGAGAGAGAGAGAGAGAGAGAGAGAGAAGAAAAAAAAGCTGTTCCTCATTGCACTTGTTTGTGTAGGTATACTACGTCTTGTGTGTGTGTGTGTGTGTGTGTGTGTGTGTGTGTGTGTGTGTGTGTGTGTGTGTGTGTGTGTGTGTGTGTGTGTGTGTGTTGGTCCTTGAAAGAGCCTGGTTACTCTCAAAAGGAAGGCTATTGATGGTGGTGGTGGGTGGTAGTGGGCTGGGGTGGGCGGTGGTGGGTTGCTATTAGTGGGTGGGTGGGTGTGGCAGGCTGGTAACAGTGGTGGTGGTGGTGGTGGTGGTGGTGGTGGTGGTGGTGGTGGTGGTGGTGGTGGTGGTGGTGGTGGTGGTGGTGGTGGTGGTGGTGGTGGTGGTGGTGGTGGTGGTGGTGGTGGTGGTGGTGGTGGTGGTGGTGGTGGTGGTGGTGAGGGGAACGCGCGTAAGAAACTGAACCATGTTTTGGATATAACCGGTTGTGATTAGGAGGAGGAGGAGGAGGAGGAGGAGGAGGAGGAGGAGGAGGAGGAGGAGGAGGAGGAGGAGGAGGAGGAGGAGTAGTATTACTATAAGTGGGTGGGTAGACAGCAAGTATATATAGCCCACACTCCTACTCTTCCCCTACATCCACCCCCTTCACTCTGCCCTGCCATTACACCCTTCCCCTCCCTCCCTCACCACCATTACTATTGCTACCAACGAGAGAGAGAGAGAGAGAGAGAGAGAGAGAGAGAGAGAGAGAGAGAGAGAGAGAGAGAGAGAGAGAGAGAGAGAGAGAGAGTGTGTGTGTGTGTATAGGTTCCTCTCTCTCTTGTCGCCCTGAGCAACATAGAGGCACTAATCTTGGCATCTCAAATCTTCTTATACTATATTCTTTCCTTAGCCTCAAGGGTGATTAAAAACGACACACACACACACACACACACACACGTTGTTACTAGTCTTTTAATACAACAGTCCACACACTCGTCCAGTCACCCAGTACACCTTCCTATTGGACACGTGTATCGCTACCAACTAAACCTTAATCACGACTTCATCATCAAACTGTCAACACTTCCCAGACCTCAAAGGAACAGACCCAAGAAAAGGCGCCGATAATGCATGGAAGTTTTTCTTTTTCTACTGCTGCCACCACCACCACACACACACACACAGCTGCCCTGATGACCGCTAATAAAAGGTGCCGTGTTTCTACTAATGCCTTCCTTCCCGTGTGCCTCAGCTTGACGGCTACCCTGACAGTGTTGACGTGCCACCCTACGCCTTGCCAGCCCCTCCTGAACCCTGCTGACGAAGGCAACGGATTACCATGTCACTCCCATCCCCATCCCATCGTCGCTTTACAATTATGTGTGTAATCATTCTACTTATGTTTAAGAAGTAACTATTTACTGATGACTACTCCCTTCAAGATTTATGGAGGCGAAGAATGACGGTTTCTTGCCCGTTATTGGCGCAGGTTTAGATTTTTCTATAGTGACACCTCGATTGCCGATATCAAGAGATGACCGCAAAGTGTTGATGGTCAAGTTATGTCAACGCTGTACGCCATAACCACGGCAGTGACACAAGACTGTTGGTGGTGGGGGACATTTACACGCCTGGGTAATGTCGAGGCGTACCTCTCATTTCGCTTTATTCCCAACGGCGCAAGTGTCCTAACCTAACACATACAACAGACAATACAAATGCATTACGAGTCAATAAGAAGCTTTTTCATATACCAATACTGATTTAAAACGAGTAATATAAACCTTGGAGTTATACAAAAAATCTGCATAGGGACAACCTTACATATCGACCTGATTTCTGCCTCATGTTAATTTTAGTGGTTTTAATTGATCATTGGTGTATAAGAAGCATCTTACTGTCTCAAAGGGCATCTTTCCTGCCTGTGTTATGTGTTAGGA
>JAPQNM010000038.1:2060623-2063123 GCA_029783475.1 Metacarcinus magister | reverse complement strand
CGAGCGAGCGAGCGAGAGAGAGAGAGAGAGAGAGAGAGAGAGAGAGAGAGAGAGAGAGAGAGAGAGAGAGAGAGAGAGAGAGAGAGAGAGAGAGAGAGAGAGACTCATAACTTCGATTCTCCTCTCTCTCTCTCTCTCTCTCTCTCTCTCTCTCACACACACACACACACACACACACACACTTTTCTTGCCTACTGACTGACTGACTGACTTCGTTCAACACCTGACGTCGGCTCTGCTCTGAGAAGCCCTTGTCTCCTCCTGACCTTCAGAACACAACTCCATTATTTATTTAATTACATTTTCCTTTTTTAGTACATAAAAAAAAGATGTTAACATTCCTTCACATCGTAACAACAAAACCTTCCCCTTCAATGTCACTACAACCTTATCATTTGTTGTTATTTTCACATAATAAGGAGAGACGGAGATTCAACCACTGATAATGTGATGAGATAAGAAAAAAAAATGTTAGCTGTCACTCCAGAAAAATAAAGAAACGAAGAATTAATGTAATACCAGATAGGTTTGCGACGCACCGTGATGTTCTTTCCTTAAACGAACATAAAACTTTGTAAGAGTAGCCAGTAAAATTAATGTAAATCTCTCTCTCTCTCTCTCTCTCCTGCGACACACGACGGAGCAGATTCTTGTGGTAGTAAAAAAAATCACGTTGAGGAGTTCACGATTCTCGAGTGAATTAATGTTTGGTTCTTAACAAATGTGAACCCTTGACCTGTTTTTTGTTGCAAGTGAAGCGTCAGTGGCGTACTGCAGGACAGACTTCTGGTTGCGATTCTCTCTTTTCTCTCTTTCTCTCTTTCTCTCTTTCTCTCTCTCTCTCTCTCTCTCTCTCTCTCTCTCTCTCTCTCTCTCTCTCTCTCTCTCTCAAGTAATAGGAATATTTCAAATAAGTTTTGTGGAATGAATATAAAGGAATGGATGAGTCTAACGGTGTGCATTGTGACGACCATGTACTGCACTATCATTTCAAGTGAATTTCAAACTATTATGAAAAAAGTAGCCGTAAGAGTTTGCACAAATACATTTATAATAAAACGGAATCATTCACAAACTGACAAATTCCAGCTGAGTTTGTACTAACACTATATTCGCTGGTCATCGTCCTTCAAGCCATCAAGATTAGAACTAGTTGTAAATAGTTTGCACACAGACTCAACAAGTTATGTCTCTATGTGAAGCCATAAGAGAATTTGCATGGCGGCGCTCCAAGTATCCTATTACATTGTTTTAAGAGATACTTCAAAGATAGTGTGACGTACCCTTGATTCTTTTTTTTTTTTTATATATATAGTTTGTTGTGGACGTGTATGTGTGTCACAGTGAGAGGAGCAGCACAGTGGGTCTCCTCATCTCTAAGCCAATCACCATCGTTGTTAACTTTTTCATCAGCGTTCAAGACAATCATTACATCGGTCTAAAGTCTCATGCTGCCAGCGGAAGCTCCTCGAACATATAGCTTTGCAGTCCCGTCGAGGATAGTGTTATGGCAGCATGTGGGTGATCTTGGGCCACTCGGCGGTATTACCAAAGAAAAGTGGCCAGCACGTGCCGGGGCTCGAACGCGGGACCCTGAGCTGGTATACCCAGCCACTAGGCCACCGCCTTCCCCTTACTCAATTAACTTTCCTACTCAAATCTGAATTTCTCCTATTCAAAGCAAACTCGCCCAAACCTTATTTAAGCTGGATTAACCAAACCTAACTTAAACCTCACTAAACTTGAATTTCTCCCATCCAAAGCAAACCAGCCTAACCAAACTTAATCTAACTCAATGTAATCTTCACTAAATCTCAATTTCTCCCATCCAAATCAACTAAACTAAATAAAATCTAATCCATTTCCTCCATCCCGCCGATGTTGAGTTCTCATCAATGCGTTTATATTCCCCGCCAAGCAAGCATCACACAGCTTGCAGCAAAGAACACAATAATAGAAGCACAGTGGTAGGTAGCCTTTTTCAGCCCAGTGCTTCGTAAACAGATAACAATGTGTGGGAATGGGTAGCACTGGCAAAGAGAGAGAGAGAGAGAGAGAGAGAGAGAGAGAGAGAGAGAGAGAGAGAGAGAGAGAGAGAGAGAGAGAGAGAGAGAGAGAGAGAGAGAGAGAGAGATGACCCACACGTTTTGACCACTAAAGAACTAAAAGATGCCTATGATTTACGATTGCGTATGTCTGTCTGCCTGGCTTTGTGACGTGCGGATGTGTGTGTGTGTGTGTGTGTGTGTGTGTGTGTGTGTGTGTGTGTGTGTGTGTGTGTGTGTGTGTGTGTGTGTGTGTGTGTGCTTATATCTGTCTGAGTATGTGCTCCAATCTCTGTCAATCCGTCTGTTTGCAAGCACAAACGTATGCACTTTATCTCAGCATATCCATCTGTATCTATTCTGGTATATCTGTACACTCGTCTGTCTGTCTTATCTATAGTGTGCTTGCGTGTCTCTATCTGCACGTATTTCTCTGCATTACCGTCTAGACTTGT
>JAPQNM010000038.1:2040623-2053123 GCA_029783475.1 Metacarcinus magister | reverse complement strand
TTTTTAAATAATCAACACTGCCTAATCATTTCTCAGTTAGGGTGTCTTAAAGGCCTAGTGTTACTACCATATGAAATGATTGTTTGCATGACAGTAAAGAAATAGTGACATCTTTATTTACTTATACAGTAAAACTTCGATATAATGAACCCGCTTATAGCGAATTTGGGATATAACGAACGTCATTGGCCGAACCAAGTCAGATATATCCAAGGCATGGGGTGAGCCGGCCGAACTCTCCACTTTGTTTGAACATGAACGCGCCGACGTGCACGCCACTCAGTCCACAGTTAGCTCTCACTGTGAAGGGTTGGTCACGCTCGTGCTCTCACCACTTGCTACCTACTACCTACTACGTACCTACTACCTACAGTACTACCTGCTGAGAAATGGCTTCCAGGACTCCTCCTCTTAACGTCTTAACGAACGAAATCCTGTATATAGCGAACTCGTTCGGTATTTTTACCGAACTTCGAATATAACGTCAGACCCCCCGCCCCAATTGGTTTGTTATATCGAGGTTTTACTGTACATACAAGTACACGTGTATATAGAGTCTGAAACAAACACTTGGGTGATGTCTGTTTTTAATATAGATTCGGGAATTCTTTGAAGTGCTTTGACAGTTTGTTCCACGATGTGTCGGGTACAATGTTTACACATGTACAAGACAGTCATGTATGTATCTCTGCTATAAAGAATACCTATTTGCAAGATATAATAACATAAGAATATAAGGAAGCTACAAAAGACCCTGAGGCCTGCACTAGGTAGTTCCTGTTACTCCAATACTCCCTTATTACCTACACCCACCTCTCATCCCCATCCATAAAGCCATCTAGTCTTCTTTTAAAACTCCCTATTGTCTGTGCACTAACTACCTGCTGACTGAGTCTGTTCCAATCATCTACCACCCTATTTGTAAACCAATTTCTGCCTATTTCTTTACTAAATCTACATTTTTCTAGTTTGAATCTGTTATTTCTTGTTCTATCCTGACTACTGATCATAAGAACTTTTCCTACATCCCCCTTATTAAAACCCTTCTAACACTTCAATCAGATCTCCCCTTACTCTACGCCTCTCCAGTGAGTGCAATTTCAAAAGCTTTAGTCTTCTTTCATAACTAAAATTACGAATCCCTTCTATCATTTTGGTCATCCTTCTCTGCACTGACTCTAACAAAATTATATCCATTCTATAACACGGTGACCAAAACTGCACTGCATAGTCGAGGTGAGGTCTGACTAACAGTAGTGTAAATAGTTTTTTCACTGAATAATGTACACGACGGAGATAAAACTCCTTACTGTAGTCAGGAAGTTTTTTTTTTTGCCTTCATAATATTTCTATAATGTAAATCAAGATGTGTTGTGTAATCTAGTTGATGTATCTATATAGCAGGCTGTTATCCCCCTAAAGGGTGGTAGCCCAGACAAAGCATGCAAGCACATATATATACACTCCTCTCACTTAGCATCTAGGCCCCCATAGGAGAAGAGAAGTACACTCCGCCCAAACACTGCGCATCATGCCAGTCATGCTAATGGGGCTGAGGGCGGGCATTGTATCCACAACGGAGTCATAAAGTTTACCCTGCCACTTCATATTCAACTCATTCCCTCTCCCTCCCTGCAATTGATATGATCCAAGGGTCACACCAGATGCGTAAGAACCTCCTCCAGGGGTCCTCAAGGCTGCGTCATTAATCATGCATTCACCACTGCTACCCATTCACTTCTATCACACACAATCATCCTTCCTTGCTCCACACACATTCCTCTTTCATTCAACACTCTTTCCATACAGTGCATCGACCCGTTCGTTGCCTTCCTCTCAACCTCACACCTCTTACATCAAATCCTATTATTCTCTTCACCAACTGGTCCTCCTCCATTCTCTCCCTATGTCCAAACCACCTCAACACAATCTGCTCTGCTCAAGCAGCCAATTCTCTCGTAACACCAGTTCTCCTTTGCACCTCATTTCTCACACGGTCCATACGCGTTACTCCACACACACTCCTCAGACACCTCATCTCCATTACATTTCATCGCTTTTTCTCTGCTGCTGCCACACTCCATGTTTCAGACCCATATAGTGCAGTGGTCACAGCTACTCCTTCATACAACCTTCTCTCTTCTGGTTGATATAAACTAAAGAATCAACGTGTATAGTCCATCTCCAGTACAGTTGAGTCAAGATGATCAACTCTAAATAAAGTGGTGCTTGACCAAACCTTTTTGTTTTATCCCAACACAGTTCTCACACGTGTGGGAACAATGTGTTAGCTATGATGTATTTCCTTGACTCCTTTCACCTCTGCACCTCATGGCCACTCACTGTTATGTAACCTTTGTTAGTAAATTTATAGAAATATCAATATTCACATTTTTTCAGGAGATATTTGAATATTGCAATTTCTTGAATACAAAAAATTAAACATTTTCTGATAAATAGCTATGAAAATATGAAACCTTGGATGTGTGTCCCAGATGTGTATTTACTGCACAACTGTTAACAATTTTTATTAGCAATCATTGGCATCAAACACCTGAGTGGTCTTAATACCTGAAAACTTTGCTGCCATTCCTTAAATGAACACATGCAAGGTGATGCCTTTGGACACCCTGGAAACACAACCTAATACAATACCAATACAAGCAAAACTTTCTTAAAAAACACAATACCACAAAAAATGTATAAAAAGTACAATACTAATACAACCACACACACTTAAGGGGCAAAGCGGTGTTGTGGCAAGGAAGGTGTAGAACTTAATGTTGTAACAAGTATACCATTAACATTGTACTTACCACCAGACTCCTTCCTTCCATCACTGTCCTGTCCTGGTTGTTTGGTTGTGTATCGTGTCTCCATCTAGGGGACACACGGGCTATCTAGTGCTGTCCTCACTCACCACAAACACACACTTGTACCTCTGGAAAGACAGCAAGTTGTCAGCACACACTAGGCCAATCAGTGTAGCTCTTCATTTAATTCTACTGAAATCTTAGACACAAGGGAATCATAGTTAATTAATGTACGATTATACTTCATTATACACTTATGAAGATATTTGTTACACATCTGCATTATTATGATGTGCTTCCTCTTGACTGATCAAACTCAAATTGAAAATGGTGCAAAAGACAACTTAATAATCTGTACAGTGAATTATATTGGTGTGTTTCTCTTTTCATTGCAGCTTTCTCCTCTTGAAAGAGCAAAGGTTGGAATGATGGAGATCTACACTATCAATTCTTTGTTCTGGGGTAAGTGTGCCATGCAATTTATATACATTCCAATATACTACAACACTTTTAAAGTATACCATGGTCATCATGTAGATATGAGCACTATTATTTTCATACACAGTATTACACACATACACACTAGCATCAGTATTCAACATGCACCAAGGCCAGGCTGACGACACAACACAAAACAACGTGCTGTATCTATCAACATTTACCTTCAAGATCCAACTTTATGACCATTTACCTGAGTTTAGTGAAGCATCAGCTGTTTGAGGGTTGTCACAGCCTCCTTGACCCTGGGCACTACTTGAGCACAACACTAGCAGCAGCAGCAGCAGCCTGTTGGCCTGTTGTTGCATTGGATTTGTGTCATGGAAGGGACATAGAGGTACTTTAGGTTGGAGGACACCTGTCTACACCTGAAGGCTGTGCCATCAAATATTACTTGAACAACTTTTGCATCTTCATCACTGTTATTATGTATTATCAGTTGTTTGTATTGTTACAGAATAACAACATTTTTCTGTATAAAGTTGAAACTCAGCCAATGAGTGAGTGAGTTGTGAGTCTGTTTGGTGATTTTGTTCCTGTGATGAAAGAGACTGTTTGTTTGGTGATTGGTTTTCTAACCTAACATCTATCTGGCCTTTTCTTTCCTTCAGTGTTTTTTATTTGTATGTGTACTTTCAGTTATTCTCATCTTTGATGTATATACATAATATTCAAAGTATTATTTTTCTACTTTTGTCATCCATCCTCATCATCATCTTTCCTTGCAGTGCTGATGAAGGCAAGTGGTGAGGAGGTGGACGAGTCAATGCGTGATGACTACAAGGTGGAAATGGGACGGCTCAGGGACACTCAGGGGCGGCTGGCGGAGGTGGAGATCCGAGCACAGCGGCCGCACGTAGACACACGGGTGGCAGCCAGGTTCATCAGGGGAGGACTGGGCATCAGACCTAAGGAGGAAGAGGGTGAGGGAAGAAGACATTAATTGATCTTATTCTTGATTATACTTTCGTTGTATCACCTCTATGGTTGTCCACTGTGTATATTGAGGCGTATCACCTGCTATGCAACAAAAAAGTTCTTCATTATGTTTCCAGTTTTCCTGATTATTACTATTTTTGATATTGAGTAAATACTTCATCACATCCAAGAAAATTCCCTTTCAACCTGAACTGCCAATCTTTTAACCTGTAGAGTGTGCAATAGGGGTTTCCCAGTCCATCCGTGGGTGTGCAATTATGACTATATTATGAAGTTCCTCCAGTCTGAGTTGTGGCGCGCACTCTACGGGTTAAGTCACAGCTGTGGGTGTCTCGCTCAGCATATTTATAAATACATAATCACCTAAAGTATTAATATAGTTTATTTTTCGTACACTACTGACTGCTCATAAGAAGGTATTGAAGACAATTTATAAGTAGTAAATAGAATATATATTTTCTTATCTATTTTACTAAGTGTTATAGATACAGTATTTTACTGCGACTGTATCAAATAAAAGGAAGTGGATAGAATAGGATGGTGGTGAAAATCTACAGGCTGTTTATTGAATATATTGTCAAAGAAACACAAATAAATATTAACAGTAATTATAAGTGTTTTCAACGTTCCACTTCCATTGCTTGTCAGAGAAAGAGTTACCATTTAGGGTCAAGTACAGTTTTTCAACCTTGATCTTATAATTATTTTAAATATATAAAGATGCACTTATACTATATCTAACTTTTCACATGTGTCCTCCACCACCACCACCACCACCCCCACCACCACCACTACCACCACTACCACTACCCCCACCCCCCACCACCACCACCACCACCACCACCACCACCACCACCACTACCACTACCCCCACCCCCACCCACACCACCCACACACACTTGCTCACATAACCTAAACTCAGCACTCAGGAAATATTAACATGATGAAGGAGCTGTTGAATCAAATGACTATGTTTATTATCGTTAGAATTTTAGAATTTTTTACTTTTAGAATGCTAGACTTCTGTTTTTAAGTTAGTACAATAGTAAATCATATAAGGTTTAGTGTTATATGTATCTTGGTGTGTGCATAGTGGCTCCTGTGCTTTGTCTGTCACATGAAGAATCCAAATAAACTTACTTACTTACTTAGGTAAACACATGCTCCAGGCTGGCTTGTTAATTTAACCTTGGTGCCATTGACTTTTCTACGGTTTGATCCGCTCATTCACACAGCCTCTCTATTTCCTTCTCTCACCCTTACAGATGGGATGGAAGCAGACTCGGCAGATGGACGACCTTAGCCGCTGTGTACTGGGAGACATAAGACATTGAAGTGAAGAAACAAACATTGCATTAAGGAAATGGGGAAGGGAAGGGCTGGTGTGAATGAGACAAGTGTGTGTGTGTGTGTAATAATAAGTCATGTCTAGGGGATGCAAAGCTATATTTATCCCAGTCTTCCCCAAACATTGTTATCAGTATTGTATAGTTGGCATAATCATACAGCCTGTAACATTCTTTCAGCAGAATAATACACTTCGTTACTCGCAAATATATATATATATTTTTTTTTTCTCGTAAATATACCAAGTGTCCTTTCATTAAAACCAACTAAAAATTGAGTGTGTGTATTTTAGGTGTTTTATTGTAATGTTTTTTAATTATATATTTTTTTTAAGTTCCATTGTACACTGTATATAGTTTAGGTTTGTACATTTTTCTTTTAATATTCAAATTTAATCTCAAATATTTCTTAGCATTCCGTTTGTCTTTTTTGTAATGTGCTATCCTACTACCATTGAGCGAGGTCAGTTGTATAAAAAGAATAATAAATTTTGATATTCAATTGTTCAGTTGACGTGTTTTCATGATCTGAGGCATACTTAAATCTTGTTGTGGTTCTGTTCAGGAGTAAAGTTGAGGTTAGGTTTTGTGTCCATCTTGCATCTCATCTGTACATTTCAATTCATCTTTATTTTTATTCATATTGTTTTGAGTCACAGTTCCCTAAGGATGTCAAGAAATTCATCAAGAGTAGATGGGGTACTTGGTTATCATCATGAATATATACCTATTAAAAAGCCTGAATATTGGGTTGATCAGTGTTACTAGTGTGTGAGGAGACAGTGTAATGATTACTGAAATCCTTTGCAGTACCACACACACTGCTTATTCAAACATACAGATGCATAAACAAGGTCTGCCACCCCTAACAACACTGCCGGTAGTTCACACCTGACACAATTAAATCACAAACCATAACTTAACAAGGAAAAACGTGATTACACCAATAATTTACCTCTTCAGATCCAGCCGTTCTCGCCCCAAATTCCTGTCTGGCCTGTCTTGTCTCCATCCTTATCCTCGCTGAAAAGGAATCTTGCCTCAACACTGCCTGGCCATGCTATTGGAAGTAAAGAACGGATTGAGGCGTTCCACCCATCCTATGCAGACCTACATCCACCTTAGTATTCAAACCAAACTTTCCTGCTGCAGAACACCTTGCATAGACTATCTAATTGCAGATATGTTCTGCCTGGCTGTCCCTCCATATTATTGTGCACACGTGATGCTAAAACATATTTATCCTCGTCATGATCACACTCTTTACTGTGAAAAAACACCATTTTTTTGTTTTTATATTATTAATTTATTTGCAATTATTCTTTTACATACAGGCAAAGAGTACAGGAAGACTTGCACAAAATCTGAGTATGGTCTGATAGGTGGGATATGCCTTTTAACATCAACAAATTCTATATTCTTCAACAGGGAACAAGAAATAAAAAATAAATAAATATGAAATGACCCGAGTGAAACATGAAAGTGTACAAAAGTGTAAAAATCTTCATGTTATGATTGCCTCGAATATAAAATTCTTCCAACACAGTAAAGACGCCGCTGGTAAAACAAATATAATACTGGGCTTTATAAATATAACTCTTTCTTTCAATAATAAAACTATGATCTTCCCTCTATATATCAGTTTAGTCAGACCTCACTTGCAGTTCAATTTTGGTCGCCTCACCTTGCAAATGACATAGTATAATTAGAAAGTGTCCAGCGTAGGGTAAAGGTTACAAAGATTATCCCGTTCTTGCATAATAAATCTTTTGAAGAGAAGCTGGCGAGACTAAACATGTCCACTCTCGAGGAAACCTTATACAGTGTTATAAAATATTGAAGGATTTACAAGTGAGTTAATGGGAATAAAGTAAGCGCCAGACATCAAAGGTCATATGGCACAATGTTAAGCTAAAAGGCAGACGGCAGAGCAGAGAGATGACAGCAAGGCAAAGTATAGACGGAAAGAACAGTTAGTTATAGTGAAATGATTAGAGCAAATGGAGGATGTGGATTGGTAAAGGATAATCAAGAAGAGATTTTGTGGTAGATGTAGCTGAAAGGGTGGGAGGGAAAGAGCAGGGAAAAGGGTGAAGGTGAAGTGTAAGAGTAGGGGAGTTGGGGGAAGATGACGCGGTGGGGGATGAACTTCTGCTGGAAAACAGAGGGTGTTACCGGAAGTTGAATGTGATGAAGGTAGAGGATGGGGAAGTAAATGAGACATCAATGAAAGGTTTTGTTATAAAGACATCAATGTCAGATATGGTCTCACTAGGGGAAGGAGGAGAGAAGACAGTGGGAGTAAAAGTTTCCTTGGCAGGCGGTTACAGAGACAAAGTTTTAGTGATCAGTAGATGGTTTAGGAAGGGAAGCACAGGACCAACGCTTAATTGGTGTAAGAATACAGCGTGGGAGGGAAGCAAGGTTGGAAGTTGAAGGAAAAGAGGTTTGGGTTTAGTAAAGAAAAATTATTAGTTACTGGCACTGAAGGAACTACAGGAGTGGGGAAAGAAGCAAGCAATGGGGATGAAGAAAGGGTAATAGTAGTGGAAGAGGAAATTGTGCTAGATGAAGGAACAAGAGAAGTTGGAGAGGAGGAGGTATGAGTGGAGGAAGGAGGATGGGATGTAGTAGTTGGTAAGGTAGTGCTAGCTGTAGTCTGTGGGGTGTTAATGGAGATGCGCTGAGAGAAAGGAACTTGTTGGAAGCCAAAGAGACGGGCTTCTTGTCTAGCTTCTTTGAGTGTTAGGTCATGTTTGAAGTGGAGGGCAGCAACCTCTGATTCAAATTTCTAGACGGGACAACCTCGAAAGAAGACATTATGTTCTTGAGGGCAGTTTGCACAGATGCGTTTTGTTGATGGGTAGTTTGTACCTCCTCTAACTTTCTACATCAATTTCTGCAACATTCGCGGTCTTAGATCTAATTTTCAATTTGTAGAACATCACCTCTCCTCCTCTAAACCTCATCTTCTTTTCCTCACCGAGACCCAGTTGTGTGAGGCTACTGACAGCAGCCTCTACTCTATTCCCTCCTACTCTTTCTCTATTCTTATTTTCAATCCAAGGCTTGCTGTTGCATCTATGTACGCAACAACATTACTTGCTCTCGTGCCCACGCCCTTGAATCTTCTGAATTTTCTACCATCTGGCTTAAACTTAACTGTCACTCTACCACTTAATTCTTATGTGCTGTTTACCGCTTTCCTAACTCCTCTGACTATTCAAAATTCTTTGAGTATTTGACTTCCAAAGTGGAACACATCTTAACTAACTTAACTGATCTAGAGCAGCTGGTGCAGCACCTTACTTGTATTCCTGACCGCTCTGGTGATACGCCCAACATTCTCGACCTTTTCCTTACCTCTAATCCTTCCACTTACTCTGTCAAACTGTTCTCTCCGTTGTGCTCATCTGATCACCACATTATTTCAGTATCTTGTCCTATCGCTCCAGTGCCGCCTCAGGACCCACCAAAGCCGAGGTGCTTCTGGCATTATACCTCGGCTAAGTGTGATGACCTGAGGAGGTATTATTCTGATTTTCCATGGAATGATTACTGCTTCCGCCGTGTCAGAGATCCATCTCTTTGTGCCAAACGCATAACAGAGATTATTGTCTCTGTCATGGAACTGTACATTCCACACACTTTCTCTCACCCCAAAGCTCACAAACCTTGGTTCAACTTAGCTTTTTCTCGTGCTATCCATGATAGAGAGGTGGCTCACAAACGGTACCTCAACCTTCCATCTCCTGATACTCACACTCTTTAAAATTTCTGCACGGAATCACGCCAAATTTGTTCTACAACTAGCCAAAAACTCCTTTATCAATAGGAAATGTCAAAATCTCTCTAGTTCTAACTCTCCTTGTGACTTCTGGCATCTAGCCAAAAATATCTCCAACAATTTCTCTTCATTTTTCCCTTCCTTACTTCACCCAGATGGCTCCCCTGCCGTCTCCTCTGTCTCTAAGGATAACTCTTTGCTCAAACCTTTGCCAACAACTCCACATTGAATGATTCTGGGCTTGTTCCTCCTTCTCCTCACTGTGACTACTTGATGCCTAATATTCAAATCCTTCGTAATGATGTTTCTCATGCCCTCGCTGCCCTTAATCCTCAGAAGGCGTATGGTCCTGATGGAGTTCCTCGTATTGTTCTCAAGATTTGTGCTTCCATGCTCGCACCTTGCCTGGTCAAACTTTTCCACCTCTGCCTATCAACTTCCACCTGTCCTTCTTGCTGGAAGTCTGCCTACATACAACCTGTTCCAAGGGTGAAGGGTGACCGCTCCAATCCCTCAAACTACCATCATATTGCTTTGATTTCTTACCAGTCTAAAGTGTTTGAGTCTCTCCTTAACAGGAAGATTCAAAGGCATCTATCCGATCACAACCTTCTATCTGATCGTCAGTTTGGCTTCCGATCTGGACGCTCTACTGGCGATCTTCTGGCTTTCCTTACTGACTCTTGGTCATCTTCTTTTGGGGGTTACGGTGAAACCTTTGTTGTTGCCTTAAACATATCAAGAGTTTTTGATAGTTAGGCACAAAGCTTTGATTTCTAAACTTCCCTCTTTTGGTTTCTATCCTTCTCTCTGCTCCTTCATCTCTAATTTTCTTTTTGACCGTTATATTGCAGCAGTGGTAGGCGGCCACTGTTCTTCCCCTAAACCTATCAATAGTGGTGTTTGAAAGGGTTCTGTCCTATCACCCACTCTTTTCCTATTATTCATCAATGACCTTCTCAATCTTACTCAGTGTCTTATCCACTTATGTGCTGATGACTCTACCTTGCACTTCTCCAAGTCTTTCTCCAGACGCCCAAACCAGAAACAGGTAAATGATTCACATGGAGACACCACAGAACGCCTAATTTCTGATCTTTCCTTAATTTCAGATTGGAGCAGAAAAAAACTTGTTGTTCAATGTCTAAAAAACTCAATTCCTTCATCTATCCACTTGACATAATCTTCCGAACAACTATCCCCTCTACTTCGATGACACACACACCTTCCCTTCTACTGGTAACCTCTGGATCTCTCTACCTGAATCTGCATGTCTACCTTCCTACGACTTGAACTCATTTAAGAGAGGAGTATCAACATACCTGCAGCCCTAAAGGGAGGAGTATCAACACACCTGCAGCCCTAATTTGGCCTTCCTTATTTATTACTCTTTTCTCTTTAGGGAACTGCCAATCACAAGTGGGCCTTCTTTTATTGTGTTTTTTATTGCCCTTGGCCAGTTTTCTAATAGCATAAAAAAGACCAGCTGAGGTGGTGCGGTTGATCTACAGTATTTTGCTGGATGCGTGAATCTCCATCAGTTTTGGTACTTAAGAGTGTGGGGGGGAGAGAAGGAATATAAGGTTTAACCTTACAAAAGGCTCCACCTATGTATACACTGTGTGGGAGATCTTGTCCTTTGAATGTAAGTTTTGCAATTATTACTAGGTACTAACGGTGGCCACGAGGGTTAACGATATAGCAGGAAACATGAGCGATATCAATTCACAGCCACTGGGCAGACTTCATGGGGCATGAGAACGGTACCAGTACGAGTGTTCAGTTGGATATCAGGGCACACAGGGAAAGGTTTACCATCAAGGTCCTTGAACACAGCTTCAGCTTGGGATTCTGAGTCAACAATGACTGGGCGAGATCTGTCAGGCCGTGTGTGGAAGGTTACCCTTCCCAACTGTCTTTGAATGCATTTTTTCTATTACAAAAATGTTTACCGAGTATGGAGCATGAGCAGGGATGGCAAAGTATTTGTTCCATCACCAAGGACCAACAAAGCTGGATAAAAGAAGGTGATTGGTGGTGGTGGATGTGGGTGAGAGGAAGGGACAGTCTGGGTCATAGAAGAGGGAGAGGTCAGAGTAGAATATTAGTGAGTGGTTTTAATTTTGGGGGAATACATTGTTCTAGGGTGGTTATAATAGTAGGAGGAGAGGTTGGTGTTAGGGAAACAGGTACAAGAGGGAGTTGACAGATGGGCGGTTCGGAGAGTTTTCAGAGTCGAGGTCGGAGGCGTGATCTTGTCAAAGCCAAGGAAGTCATTGAGATTAATGTGTTGAGGTGCATTCCCCAATGTATCTGTTAATCTTGAGTTTTCCTAACTGGCCATGGTGAGCTGAATGTAAGTGGGTGATAGATCTTGTCTGGAGGAGGTAGCAAACACCAGGCTACAATACATAGATTATACAACAAATTATCACATACACGACAGACAATAAAAACTGATTAGCTCTTATAACCTTATGTTACATATAACAATTAATTCAAACGATTGCACATGACGTCAAGTTGAAATTACTTACAACACTGGCTCCTCCAGCTTGCTTCACCTCAATACTCCACCTCATCCAGTGGGGGTGTAGCGGCCATGACAAGCCTGACGCATGCACCCAGGCGCATGCAACTCCACCACCTCCACCCAACCCTCACCTCACATATCATGCACTCTTAATACATGTACACCCACACAAAGATTCATGGCTGCATACATTTCCACAACTCAAAAATATTCAACACAATACTTAAACAAGATAAGAAATATAGATTATATCAACAAACTCATGCGTACCTGTTCCACGGGCAGCTGTCAGCTACTTGACAAGTGAACACACGTCAGCTGACGTGGTGGGCTTCCTCCGCATGATAAAATACATCCAAGATGCGCACCGCACGAAACACAAAACCGTTCCAACAATATAAGTTTGACTTAATTCAAAATCCAAAGAAACATCTTATCAGGTGGTGATACATAACTGGTCTGTTGCCCATAACCCTGATGGGGAGTAAAGGCAATGAAAGAGTGAGGGTATACCGTGCCCATGCCACCCTCAGGCCGGGCCTTTCATCCTCTCAGTACAGCTCTTACACTTTAGGAAAATAAGT
>JAPQNM010000038.1:2035623-2038123 GCA_029783475.1 Metacarcinus magister | reverse complement strand
GAATAAAAAAAATTAAATATATATCTCTCCTTCTCTAGGATAAGGACACACCACCTAGTCCATGTTTCTATGTGATTCTAAGTATTTTTTTTTCTCTCTCTCTCTCTCTCTCTCTCTCTCTCTCTCTCTCTCTCTCTCTCTCTCTCTCTCTCTCTCTCTCTCTCTCTCTCTCTCTCTCTCTCCACATGGTGTCTTGTTGTGGTATGTATCTGTCTATCTATCTATGAAGGGCGGGGTCTCCCTTCTCTCTCTCTCTCTCTCTCTCTCTCTCTCTCTCTCTCTCTCTCTCTCTCTCTCTCTCTCTCTCTCTCTCTCTCTCTCTCTCTCTCTCTCTCTCTCTCTCTCTCTCTCTCTCTCTCGTATCTTTATAAATATTTTCTCCATCCAATAGTACTAAAAATGGAATTATTTTGAGAGAGAGAGAGAGAGAGAGAGAGAGAGAGAGAGAGAGAGAGAGAGAGAGAGAGAGAGAGAGAGAGAGAGAGAGAGAGAAAAAAAAAAGTAGAGGGACGGATGGGAACAATCAAGGAAGGGGAACAGAAAACGAGGGAGGGTGAAGGGGTTGACCCGTATTTTTGAGGCGTTTTTTTAAGTACTCATGAACCACTAAACTCCTTTCTCTCTCTCTCTCTCTCTCTCTCTCTCTCTCTCTCTCTCTCTCTCTCTCTCTCTCTCTCTCTCTCTCTCTCTCTCTCTCTCTCTCTCTCTCTCTCTCTCTCTCTCTGTTCACCTCAGCCTCCAAATGGTGTGTAATAAGGAGGAGGAAGAGGAGAAGGAGAAGGAGGAGGAGGAGGAGGAAGAGGAAGAGGAAGAGGAAGAGGAAGAGGAAGAGGAGGAGGAGGAGGAGGAGGAGGAGGAGGAGGAGGAGGATTAAGACTAAGCAAACCAATGAAATGCTCTTGAGTTTATTACAATGAATTACTGCTTCACCAAAACACACACACGCACACACTTGTTGTAATGTTCATAGAGTGTTTGAAAAGTTATTGAAGAGAAAGTGACCACGAGATTATTTGTATTCCATCTCCTGTTTCCAGAATCCTGATATAACGAGAGAGAGAGAGAGAGAGAGAGAGAGAGAGAGAGAGAGAGAGAGAGAGAGAGAGAGAGAGAGAGAGAGAGAGAGAGAGAGAGAGAGAGAGAGAGAGAGAGAGAGAGAGAGGTGTATTAAATGGGTCTGTAACAAGAAAAAAAATGAAACTACCAAGTGGGTAATAACAAAAATAATGAATATAACGAAAAATACAATAACAACAATAACAACAATAACAATAACATCACTAATAAGAGAATAACAACAATAATAGAATAACAAATATATTACATGAAGCAAGGAAGGAAGTAGATAGACAGATGGAGATGTAAGACAAATATAATGAACTGTTGGAATTATTAAGATTATAATTGTTGTCCTCGAGAAGCTCTGAAAAGACTTTGACATATATGGAAGATAATATATGAACAAAAACAAGAAGCACAAGAGAAACAAGAACAAGAAATAGAAATATAATAATAATAATAAGAAGAAGAAAAGAAGAAACACAAATCATCTGAATTTCGTCACAATTCTAGAAATGAAGAAAAAATAAAGTCAGGACGTGATTTAAAACATAATTTTTTGGAAAAGTTAATGAATAGAAAATAATGTGAAAAAGGTTGAAGCGACTATCTCTCTCTCTCTCTCTCTCTCTCTCTCTCTCTCTCTCTCTCTCTCTCTCTCTCTCTCTCTCTCTCTCTCTCTCTCTCTCTCTCTCTCTCTCTCTCTCTCTCTCTCTCTCTCTCTCTCTCTCTCCGCCTCTCAATATGCAAAGCGCCTCCCTTTAATGTGCCTGACCTCTCCTTCCCTCAACTGCTCCAGGTAAGGACGGAAGGAAGGAGGAAAGGACGGAGGAAGGGAAGGAATGGGAGAAAGGATGGAGGTAGGGAAGAAAGGATGGAAGGATGGAAATGAGGGGAGGGAGGGAAGGAAGGGAAGGAGGGAAGGGAAGGAAGGATGGAGGGAGAGAAGGAGGGAAGGAATATTGCGCCTTTCCAGTCTCTCCAATCCTTCCATCTCCTTTCCTCTTCCCTCCCTCACTCCTTCCCTTCCTTTCCTTCAAACCTAAGGTCAAGGACACCATTGAGAGAGAGAGAGAGAGAGAGAGAGAGAGAGAGAGAGAGAGAGGAGAGAGAGAGAGAGAGAGAGAGAGAGAGAGAGAGAGAGAGAGAGAGAGAGAGAGAGAGAGAGAGAGAGAGAGAGAGAGAGAGAGAGAGAGAGAGAACATTTCCGGTGACTCTATAAGCCCGAAATGAGGTCAGTTATAATTTTAGAAACATCACCACACAGCCATTATTTTGTGGGGGGGAAGGGTGTTAAAAAAGGAGAGAGAGAGAGAGAGAGAGAGAGAGAGAGAGAGAGAGAGAGAGAGAGAGAGAGAGAGAGAGAGAGAGAGAGAGAGAGAGAGAGAGAGAGAGAGAGAGAGAGAGAGAGAGAGAGAGAGAGAGAGAGAGAGAGAGAGAT
>JAPQNM010000038.1:2025623-2028123 GCA_029783475.1 Metacarcinus magister | reverse complement strand
GGAAGGAAGGAAGGAAGGAAAAGAGGAAAATAAACAAATATCAAATAAAAATGACAAAAGTTAGAATATATAGAGTAAAAATGAAAATATAAATATGAATACAAAAAACCAATGATGATAACAACGATAACATTTTAGTAAACAAACAATGATAAAAGTAAATATACACAAACAAATGTAATACAAATGAAAACAAACAAACAACGAGCCAGAAGAAGAAGAAGAACAAGAACAAGAACAAGAACAAGAACAAACAGAAGAAGAAAAAAGAACAAACAGAAGAGCAAGAAGAGATAGAAAAAAAAGAAAAAGAAGAAGAAGAAGAAGAAAAAGAAGAAAAAATAAAAGAAAAAAAAGAAGAAAAAAAACAGAAGAAGAAGAAGAAGAAGAAGAACTAAAAGAACAACAACAACAACAACAAATAGAAGATGATACAAGACAGTAAAGTATAAGAAGATTCAAAACATAAACAACACGACCCGGATCTATTAGAGTGACACCCACGACCACTCTTCTCCCTCGTTGTCAAGCATTAAGTGTCATACGCCTTTGTAACACCGTTTAAAAACACCTACAACAACAACAACAACAACAACAACAACAACAATAATAATAATAATAATAATGCGATATGTTGTGTTTTGAGCCCGTGCAAGAGGGTGATATATACTACCACCGTTTAGTCATACCGTTGAAGAGGGTGAATAATACGACCACCTTAATTAAGTGACCCCGTTTAAAAGCCTGCATGAATAACATTAATAATACGACTCGAGTGCTTTGTAATACTGCGCTAGAGAAAATGAAAGAATATAAATAAAAGGAGAGAGAGAGAGAGAGAGAGAGAGAGAGAGAGAGAGAGAGAGAGAGAGAGAGAGAGAGAGAGAGAGAGAGAGAGAGAGAGAGAGAGAGAGAGAGAGAGAGAGAGAGAGAGAGAGAGAGAATGCTTATCGAAAAATGTTACATGTCCATCTCTAACTCTATCAGTGTCATCATCAGCCGTCTGTGTACTTGTGCAGCCTGACTGAATCATAATTAGACCTTTAGTAGGTTAGCGCCAGGTAACCTCCTCTCTCACACCCTTAATTGTCCCCCGATAACAGGTGTGTAATTACAGTGCTTTATTAGCGTGTTTTTTTAAGTTGAGTTAATGAGGCGAGTCACTTCGAATTGCAAGCATTTAATTACAGGTGAGACGCAAGTTAATGATTTAATTGTTCCTAATGAGTTCCTGAGCAAAGCAAATATGTCAAGTTACCTGTGATTAGGGCTCAGATTACGGGGGTTTTTTTTCTTCTTTTTTCTTCTTATGAGTGGAGTTAATGGTAGGTTGGTTTTGTGTGGTGTGGGTGGAGGCGACAGTGTTCGTATCCCGTCGTGATGACATTCTTATCAACGGGACAAGCACCGCCGCCACCGCTGTCGCCGCCGCTGCTATTCGTGACCTTATCCTGACCTTGACATTTGACATTTGACCTTTATATAATTAATGTAGTGGTAGGTTCGCGTATGGATGGGGTTAGGGTGAGATTTAGCCAAGTTGTGATGCGTTTTGACAAAGTTATGAATTTTTGAGAATCGTGTAGGTCTGGGTTCAACATAACGTAACATAACATAACTTTTATTATTTTTTTTACCATTACCTTCTTTCAAAATTTAATGGAGTGGAGATTTGGGGTTGAAGGTCATGTTGGTGAAGTTTCATACGATTGCAATGAATGGTTTTGTCAGGTAGGGGTAAAAATAAATCAACTAAATAAATTCCTTTAGACTTAACATTGCCACACAACTACAGCCCAACAAACAATATAATCGCAACAAACTGATAATAACAACAACAACCATCATCTTCAATCTATAAACAAACAACATTATAATCAAACACTTGTCATCTCTACAGCTTAATGAAACGTCGGCATTAACCCTAAAGGAAGCGCCAAAGACGACTCGTGGAAAACAGAAAATAAAATAAACACGAGAATTCTAAACGATGACGTCACTACCAGACAGGCGTGACGTCACTGAGTAAGCAGAATGACGGCTTGTGATTGGTGGAAAGACTCGTAATAATAAACTAAGGGGGAAGAAGTGAAATAAACACAAAAAGTAGAAATAGAAAAGAGAGAGAGAGAGAGAGAGAGAGAGAGAGAGAGAGAGAGAGAGAGAGAGAGAGAGAGAGAGAGAGAGAGAGAGAGAGAGAGAGAGAGAGATGGGGTCACAGATAAACAGACAGACAGACAGACTACATGAAAAACAGATCAACAGAGCAAAAGAAATATACACACACACATACACACATACACACATACACACACACACATACACACACACACACACACACACACACACACACACACACACACACACAATTACAAAACAAACGAAAGCCTTATAAAAGTTATCACAAAGCTTCCCTCTCTCTCTCTCTCTCTCTCTCCTCTCTCTCTCTATTCTCTCTCTCTCCTCTCCGGGGTGCGGTTCTCTGTCGCTGCTGTCTCTC
>JAPQNM010000038.1:2000052-2002552 GCA_029783475.1 Metacarcinus magister | reverse complement strand
GGAGTGTGAGGTGGTGCAGCGGGCACCAGGAGTGTGAGGTGGTGCAGCGGGTACCAGGAGTGTGAGGTGGTGCAGCGGGCACCAGGAGTGTGAGGTGGTGCAGCGGGCACCAGGAGTGTGAGGTGGTGCAGCGGGCACCAGGAGTGTGAGGTGGTGCAGCGGGCACCAGGAGTGTGAGGTGGTGCAGCGGGCACCAGGAGTGTGAGGTGGTGCCAGTTGTGTGCAGGGTACATCATCGGGGTGGTGTGTGGTTCTTCACCACAGCGGCACACCTTGCCACGCCCCACGTTCACCCCGCCGAGGTGATAGCCTGTCTTGGCCACCCTTGACTTCCTCCTCCGTCGCCAAAGTTGTCACCCTACGCGGGGGAAACATCCATAACCCTGGGAACACAACTCACCCTCCTCACCAAGGGTGAACACTCACTCACTCCCCCAACCACACCTACACCACGCAGAACACACCAATCCACGCGTACGTGCAGACCTACACACCTCCTCACACCTGAAGGCACACCGCCTCCCCGCCGCCCTTCGCCTCGGCCTTGAGATGGGTGAGGCACAGCAGCCCAGACATCCCTGCCTCCCTCACCCTGGCACGCACGGCCAACTTCATCCCCCCAAAGGGAGCCGCTGAGGCAAGCTGGGACTCACAACACACTCACACCCTCCTCACTCTGAACACTGCATGCACCAACAACTCGCGCACATCGGGAGTGTAGTGACCTTTTGGTGCACCAGTGTTTCATACTAATGGTATTCACACACACACACACACACACACACACACACACACACACACACACACACACACACACACACACACACACAGTCCTCCAGAGCCTCACCAACACCCACCTTCAGGATGCCTTCCACATCCTTGTTTGAGGTGATCACGTGGCCGCGCGGGGCAGTACAGTCACCCTTAACCTGCCTCACCCATGCACCCTAAAACACCCGCACACGGACACCAATGTTAAAATGAACGCTGGCCCGCTGCCCTTCACACCAACACCACAGCTGTCCTGTCAAGCCTCTGTACAACCCTTCCCCGGGTCACCACTGCCTCACACCACCACCACCACCACCACCACCACCTCACCTTCAAGCAGGGGCGGGGGGCAAGGACCTCCTTCACCACCTCCTCCAATACTACTACTACTACTACTAATAATAATAATAATAATAATAATAATGAATACAAGGCCACGTCCCCTACACACGGGTGAACCTGCATCCACCCATCCAACAGCCGTCAGTCACCCAACAGCCGCGGTGGTCGCCCTATCACCCCCCCCCCGCAAGGCAGCCCCAGTGTGTGTGTGTGTGTGTGTGTGTGTGTGTGTGTGTGTGTGTGTGTGTGTGTGCCCAGGACAACCACACGACCCTCACGCGGGGCACGACAGGCGGGGCAGCACCGCGTCAGAGGAGAGAGAGAGAGAGAGAGAGAGAGAGAGAGAGAGAGAGAGAGAGAGAGAGACTACGTGAGGAAAAAGTAGTTCCACACGTAACTACTTGTTGCACGATTCTCTCTCTCTCTCTCTCTCTCTCTCTCTCTCTCTCTCTCTCTCTCTCTCTCTTGTTCACTAAGGTCAAAGTTCAGCTCTGGTTTGTTTAAGAAGCACCTTTTCCACAGCCATCCTCCCTTCACCCTCCCCCCCACCAGGCCCTCCCCTTCCCTCCCCCACCAGGCCCTCCCCTTCCCTCCACCAGGCCCTCCCCTTCCCTCCCCAACCAGGCCCTCCCCTCCTTCCCTCCCCCAACCAGCAACAACAACAACAACAACAACAACTACTACAGCAAAAAAATAAACAACACACACACACACAAATGTATTAATATATAAACATACACATGAAAAGTTAACTGTTGAGATATAAAAAAACATACATACATACACACACACATACACAGTGGTCAGCGTTCGGGCATGCGAATCTAGGGTCCCGGGTTCGATCCCCCTGATATCCGCTGGCCACTTTACATTTTTTGATATCACCGCCGAGTGGCCAAAGATTAACCAAAATGCTGCCATACTGTTCTTAGACGGGACTTACAATGTTATATGCATCTGAGGCTGTAGCAGCAATAAGCCTCACACGTTCACAACATCATCAAGAGAGAACCTAAAAATTTGAGGCGTCACATCACATCTTAGTCTCCATAAAGCCTATTGGCGCCAAAGGTTTGCGATGTAGAAACACACACACACACACACACACACACACACACACACACACGTACATACAAATGGCTGGTGTGCGTGTGGGGCTGACTCATTGCTCACCTGAAAGAGAGAAAAAAAAATGAGTTTGATGCACGTATAAATAAAAATAATAATAATAATAATAATAATAATAATAATAATAATAATAATAATAATACATTAAATATTCTGTCCAACTTAATAACGCAAGAGTTCAATATTACCTTAACTCTTTCATTTGTTTTGTTTTTCAACTTTGAACATAATATCTAAATGTTTTTGTTGTTATTGTTCT
>JAPQNM010000038.1:1950052-1997552 GCA_029783475.1 Metacarcinus magister | reverse complement strand
GTTAGGCTTATTTAACTGCAGCTCTGGGAAGGTTATGCTAACAAAGCTTTTTTTCCTAATTAATTTTGATGGTTTTGAATTAATCTTACATTTTTGTGGCAATCTTTATTGAGGGAAATAGAAATTCGCATATTTTTTCTGTAATTCAGCGGCATAACTGTTTGAGAAGATCTGAATAAGTTACTGAGGTTGAGTTTGCAGTGCATGATAAAGGTAAAGAGACATCGAGTGTGTGAAGAAACAAATCTTTACTGGAGGCATCCTCATAACATAACATAACTAAGTATGAAGCAAGATGAGGAAACACTGAAGAAGAGGAGGAGGAGGAGGAGGACATAACAGTAGTATGAACACCATGCAGTATCCAGTTGGGTGTTGGGTGTTGAGTGTGTGTGTGTGTGTGTGTGTGTGTGTGTGTGTGTGTGTGTGTGTGTGTGTGTGTGTGTGTGTGTGTGTGTGTGTGTGCAGTCCTAGTTGTGTGAATGTAAACAAACATTTCAATTCACTATAAAGGTAAATCAAGGCAAATTACCTCAAATATAAAAATAACCACACCCCCATCCTCCCTCTGCACAGGAAAGGCAATACATTATTTGTTTACATTAAAGAGTACTGGCTAAGGGACAACAAAAACATGTTAAAAAAAATCCCGCTTGTCGCCAGACCCTGTAAGTAGGACAGTAGGAGAAATAGAAGCAAGGGGTGGAGGTTCATTATAGCATTAAAGGTGTCCTCCTTTGAAAGAGTTTAAGTCATAGGCAGGTGGAAAAACAGACATAGGAAGAGAGTTCCAGAGTTTACCAGTGTAAGAGATGAAAGAGTGAAGATACTGGTTAACTCTTGCATTAGAAAGATGGATAGAATAGGGATGAGAAGAAGTAGAAAGCCTTGTGCAGCAAGGCAGCGGGAGGGGGGGAGGCATGCAGTTAGCAAGTTCAGAAGAGCAGTCAGCATGAAAATAGCGGCAGAAGATAGATAAAGATGCAATATTGCCGCGGTGACTTAAAGAATCAAGACAGTCAGTTAGAGGAGAGTTGATGAGACAAAAAGCTTTAGACTCCACCCTGTTTAGAAGAGCTGTGTGAGTTGAGCCCCCCCAGACATGTGAGCCATACTCCATACATGGGCGGATAAGGCCCTTGTACAGAGCAAGCAGCTGGGAGGGAGAGAAAAATGGACGCAGACGCCATAGGACACCTAACTTCTTGGAAGCTGATTTAGCAAGAGTAGAGATATGAAATTGCCAGTTTAGATTTTTAGTAAAGGATAGACCGAGTGTGTTTAATGTGGAGGAGAGGGGAAGTTGAGTGTCATTGAAGAAGAGGGGATAGTTATCTGGAAGGTTATGTCGAGTAGATAGTTGTAGAAATTGAGTTTTTGAGGCATTGAACAAAACCAGGTTTGCTCTGTCTGCCCCAATCAGAAACAAGTGAAAGATCAGAAGTTAAGCGTCCTATAACATCTCGCCTTGAGTCATTTAATTCTTGTTGGGTTGGGCGTCTGTTGTACAACGTTGAAAAATGCAAGGTGGTGTCATCAGCATAGGAGTGGATAGGGCATTGAGTCAGATTTAGGAGATCATTGATGAATAATAGAAAGAGAGTGGGTGATAGGACAGAACCCTGAGGAACACCACTGTTGATAGTTTTAGGAGAAGAACAATGACCGTCCACTACAGCAGCAATAGACCGGTCGGAAAGGAAACTGGAGATGAAGGTACAGAGGAGGATAGAATCCGTAGGAGGGTAGTTAAGAAATTAAAGATTTATGCCAGACTCTATCGAAGGCTTTCGATATGTCAAGGCCGACAGCAAAGGTTTCACCGAAGTCCCTAAAAGAGGATGACCAAGATGCAGTTAGGAAAGCAAGAAGATCACCAGTAGATCGGCCTTTACGGAAACCATACTGGCAATCAGAGAGAAGGTTGTGAGCTGATAGATGCCTCATTATCTTCTTGTTAAGGACAGATTCAAAGGCTTTAGAAAGGCAGGAAATCAAAGCTATAGGGCGGTAGTTAGAAGGATTGGAGCGGTCACCCTTTTTAGGGACAGGTTGAATGTGAGCAAACTTCCAGCAAGAAGGATAGGTAGAAGTAGAGAGACACAGACGAAAGAGTTTGACCAGGCAGTGAGCGAGTTCAGAAGCACAGTTTTTGAGAACAACACGAGGGACTCCATCCAGACATAAAACAATAAAGTACATAATACCCATTCAACTATAGATTGGATGAAGGTTCTATTAAAACATAATGCAAAGGTTAATACAAAAGAGATGAGTATAATATTGTATTATTATTATTATAACCTCTTAGTAAACATGACAGTATTGTTATTATTATTACCATTATTATTATTATTATTATTATTACCATTATTATTATTATTATTATTATTACCATTATTATTATTATTGTTATTATTATCATAACCTCTTAGTAAACATGACAGTATTAATATTATTATTATTATTATTATTATTACCATTATTATTATTATTATTATTATTATTATTATTATTATCATAACCTCTTAGTAAACATGACAGTATTATTATTATTATTATTATTATTACCATTATTATTAGTAGTAGTATTATTATTATTATAATCTCTTAGTAAACATGACAATATTATTATTATTATTATTACCATCATTATTATTATTATTATTATTATAACCTCTTTGTAAACATGACAATATTATTATTATTATTATCATCATTAATGTTATCATTAGCGTGGAGTGGAGGTGAATTGACAGTCAATATTGCAAACATGTTTTTCCTGTTGTATTCATTAGATACACCTCGGCTATAACTACAAACTTTGTCTATACAACTTTTCAGTCGGAAGTTGTTAAACACATGTCAAATTAATTCTCCCTAAAGGTAAGAATATTACCTTTGCAAAAGTTTGTGTTGCAAAACCAATAGTTTTGGTAAATTAACTCTCCTGAAGTTATTTGAGATTTTAGATGCATTATTTTTTGCATGTTGACTGTGATATAGTTCAGGTTTAATAGGAATTAAACAGAAATAAAATGTCTTGATTATTTTTGCTGTTATACTGAATAATTTAGTTTCAATTCACCCCAACAAAAAAAAGGTTGTGTTGTGAATTGAGGCAGGTGTTATAATTGTTTTATATGGTCAATAAACGAACATCATCTGACTGGTTGTTGAATTGACTTGATAACTCAATGGAATAAGATCAGTTCAAACAAACATACACACCTTCACACATTTAGTTACCTGTTTTCCCCCTTTGGAAAATAACATTATGAATTTGTATACCGGGTAACTAGTAAAAAAGAATAGTAACCTACTGTTACTTTGTGTAAGTGTTAGGGAAGTGGTTACATCATACTTTGTTTTACATGCATTATATAGTCAGGTAAAGCTTTATTAATCCCCTTAATTGTAGAAGTATGTGTTCCTGACACTACCACTGGTCCACTGATCAAGTGTATCATATTAACCTCATCAATAGCATCACGTTTGGACCACTACACTCCTACTCATTGTTCATCCTTATTTATATGAATTGAATTGTTACACTGGTGTTCATAACTTTTAGAACTTTTCCTATGTATTCCCTATCATAGGTTACTACATAGCATTTCTCTTCCTCAGGGTAAATATTCCAACATTTCCTGGGAACAAGGCTCACGTAAGTGTGTTGCTCAAACAACCATACTGTTAACCATGTCTCCTAAATCATTATCACTACCTGTACCTGTACTTGCATCTCAATCCCTATCACAAACACAAGTGCCCTCAGGTTATGCACTTTTTGTTACACTAACCTGCTTTTTCTTTACTCTTTAAGCTTTCTTGACACAGATGCAAACACTTACACAAAGTAACAGTAGGTTAACTTTTTTTTTTTTATTAGTTACCCGGTATACAAATTCATAATGTTATTTTCCAAAGGGGGAAAAACAGGTAACTAATTGTGTGAAAGGTGAGTATTTCTGTTTGAACTGATCTTATTCCATTGAGTTATCAAGTCAATTCATAAGTAAAAGGATGTTCGTTTATTTACCATATAAAACAGTTTTAACACCTGTCTCAATTCACCCCAAAAAGTGTCTCAATTCAACCCTTTTTCCTTTACTGAATCAAAGTGACTTTTTTTCATTTATTGTAAAAGTAAATGAATAAATAAAGTGTTGTACACTTGCACACAAATTGTTGACTTGCGCCTCCAGACTCACCTTGAATATAAACTGTTTCACTTGTATCGTTTAGAAAGACAAAACAAAAGAAAGAAAAAATGTCTCAATTCACCCCACTCCACGCTATTATAACCACTTAGTAAACACGACTAACATTATTATTATTATTATTATTATTATCATCATAGCCTCTTAGTAAGTATTATTATTATTATTATTATTATTATTATTATTATTATTATCATCATAGCCTCTTAGTAAACATGACAGTAAGTATTATTATTATTATTATTATTATCATCATCATCATAGCCTCTTAGTAAACATGACAGTAAGTATTATTATTATTATTATTATTATTATTATTATTATTATTATCATCATCATAGCCTCTTAGTAAACATGACAGTAAGTACGCTTTACATAGAAACATTAATTAAAACTAAACACACTATAATCACATCACACGTAACATCAACACTATCACTGTGTGTGTGTGTGTGTGTGTGTGTGTGTGTGTGTGTGTGTGTGTGTGAAGAACATACACAATCTTGAAGGGGAAACATGAAATGATACGATGACAGATTAAAAAAAGATGCAACTTTACACACACACACACACACACATACATACATTTTCCTCTGCCAGGTGCACACAAACCTAGGATATCACACACACACACACACACACGTCCACTCAGTATTTAAATGTGTGAGTGCGTGAGTGCGTGTTTGAGTGAGCCTTGCCTTGCCTAGCCTAGCCTAGCCTTGCCTTGCCTAGCCTTGCCTTGCCTTGCCTGGTCTGGCAGTGTATGTAAACAGAACATTGTAAGCCGTTACTGATGTATACTGTAACACTATGCTTACTAACCTTTCTGACGCCATGTTGCTCACTCTTTCTCTCTCTCTTCACGCCCAACAGTCAAGATAATCCTTCAACACTCAAACACAAACACACAACACTGCTAGGCTACATTTTCCCTCAGCACCGCCCGACACACGTCCACACTCCTCGCCAGGCCATTGTACACTGACTGTCTGTATGTGTGTGTGTGTGTGTTTGTGTGTGTCTGCTGCAGGTTCCAATAATGCTCCTGCTACTGATGATGATGATGATGATGCCTTCGGGTGCACTTGTCACACATTTGACAATTAGTTTGTAATTTTTCATTGATGGCTGTGATACTATAATAACTTATAACATTCGTAGGAAAAAAAAACGGTATTACGGTATTATTTTACACCTTCACCATAATACTCTCGAGAATTGAGTGTTATATTTTTACATTGCCTGATGAATTCTGATAAATTCCATGTGGCTATAATGCTTTTTTTTTTTTTAAACCTCTATGATGAATGTTCCTTTATGAATGTATGGACGGGAAGGTGTATCATTAAACATTCTTATTGCACGTTGTTCTTCCTAACTTTTCAACTCTTCCTCCATGAAATTTTGTATATATCTTGTATATCTTGAGTCCCGTACAAACAATAATCTTTTCTAGGTTCTCTAGGGTTTCTTCTATTATTGTTTTCATGTTCTTACTTCCAACTACTATTTTTTGGCTTTCTCCATATCTTACCTGCATTAGTACCATAAGTAGTAATTACTAACGATGATAACCGGCTCACCTATTTGTTAATTAACTCTCCATTGCCTCCCCAACAAGTGTCTTCTAGATTCCTACACACGTAACCTAGCATTAGATAGTTACTGTATTACTTAAGAAAACCTTTTCAGAACTCTTCAGGTAATGTATTAATATAACCCTGAACTCTCTAGAGCATTCTGGTGAAGATGTAGAATAATACCAATAGACGGAATATACTTAAGTAATTATAATAAAAAAAAAAATTACAACACAACTGATAAGAACATAAAAACATAATAAGAATTAAGGAGACTACAAGAGGCCAGTTGATGACCTACATGAGACAGTTCCTTGTCTCCCACCCTTGGAATAATCCAATATTTATCCATCCCACTTGTCATCCCTATCCATACTCTGATCCAACCGTCGTTTAATAAGTAAGTTGTATACACATAACCGTGCAGTCTGGTTAGCCTTGGGTGACTTACGTAAACATGGTAATTCATCCTTGAATCCCACATTGCTATATGTTCTATGCTATTTAGTTTCTAATGCCTCATCCCTCCTGGAATGTCTCCCAAGGTGATGGCCACGGCAAAGAGCCTCCACCTCTTCCTATCCACACACTCCCTCCTTGTTTATTCAATCCCTCCCCCTTCTATCACCAACACTTTCATGCATGTACTCCTCCTTTCTCGTACATACACTATAAACTTCATCCATCACTCTCTGAGGTTCCTCTTCACTCTCTGCAAACAGGCATGCCACCACCGCCCAAACCATTTCATTAATTTTCAGTCTTGCATCTACATTCCTCACTTAAACTTTAATTTCTCTCGTACACCCATCCATAAAAATATTAAACAGTCATGGCGACATCACACATCCTTGTCTTACTCCCACTCCTGTAGGAAAACTTTCACTTAGCTCTCCATCTACCCTCACACATGGACTTGCCTCCCTATGAATTGCCTTAATCCTTCCCAGTAACAGTCCTCCAACACAATACATTTTCAGAATATTACAGAGAGCAATTCCCTATTAATTCTATCATATACTTTTCCTAGGGTTCATGAAGGCTGCATACAATTTTTAACCTTTCTCTAAGTACTCCTCTACCATGGTTTTAATTACAAATATATGATTCACACAGCCTTTTCCTTTCTTAAATCCTCCCTGCTCCTCGCTAACCTTCCCTTCAGTTACTTCCATCAGTCTCCGTCAAGACTCACACACACTTTTCCTGTCACACTAAGCAAACTTATCCCTCTATGATTATTACACTCATCTTTACTGCCTTGACTTTTATGTTGGGACACAATAATTGTCTTCTTCCATTCATCTGGTAGTTCTTTCTGTTTCCATGTAAAGTCACATATCATGAACATCCATTCTAACACGGTTTCTCATCCATATTTTAACATTTGTGCAGTTATTCCATCCACACCTGCAGCACATTTGGGAAAGGGAAAATAAAGTTGTTGAATTACACCAATCAGTGAAGGACAGCAGACATAAAAACATGTATTGGTACCCATTTATTTTCTTAGACCTACATTAGCCTCATCATGCTCTTTCATACATTAGTGATACAAACTTCACATTTAAACTACCTGTATGTTGTTTCCACAGGAGCTGGGCCACAGGTGTTTAGCTACCATAACAGATGAGTGGGAGGAACAGCCTTTAAGTACTCAATAGTACTTCAGGTTGGTGGACATAAAAGGAATACACGAGTGTTTATTCTGTAGAGATGGCTGGGCTGGGCCAAGCAACACTTGGGTAAATGAGAACCACCAAAAATGTAAGTGGGCAGTTGGATGGTCGTTTTATTTTCTTTTGGGGTAAGATGATGTAGCTGCTCCACACCAAGCCTAAACCGGCCTAAACCTGAACACTGATCATGCACCATGCACGAATTCAAAACTTTTATAGCTTCTGAATAATAATAGTTTCATAGCATACTTGTGCTAAATTGTATTAATTCCACTTTGTGCGCCTTTTGTAACTTAAAAAGTCCAACACGTTGCTGAGTTATGATCTGCATGATTATACATATTGGAAAGACGAGGTTCATTGAGCTGTACAGCTGTCTATACTAGAGGTGAGGCAACATCTGCATCCACAAGGCAAGTGTGGCAGTACTTGCACCCTATGTGCATCAAAAGGCCAGTATATCCAGGGTGAGGCAATGACCATTACCAGGAAGTGCAACACAACACAACACATGACAACCACGACCAACTTAATAAAAAAGCATGATGGTTAACTGTATTTTGTGTAGCCTAAGGAATTAAAGTTTATAACCAGTGATTACTAATATTTCTAATACAACAATATTTGAGCACTTCACAACAAATTATAGTTGCTTCCATATTTGTGAAGAAGATAGGTTTCTGAGGTGTATCTGTAACTTGAAATTTATAAAGTCCAACAAAAAGAATCCCAGAATGGAATCACTGGAAGGCACTGGGGTCTTATGAGGCACACATACAAAAACCCAACATGACTGAGTTGAAAGATGCCCCAATGTTTTGCCCACAAGGGACACATGTGACGTGAAGTAGGGACAGTGTGCTCCCTGTGAGGCCTCATGGCATGACAATACTGAAGCTCCACACGACTTAGGTGCAGAGGATGTCATTGATTTTGTTTACATCTGGCTGGTGTCAGTTTAGTTATCTGCCAAACCCAACCCTATGGGGAGCAGAACCTGGCTGTTAGAATTGGCAAGTAAATGCTCGCTGCTCAAGCTTGTGCTCATCCAACTTTGCCCAGTGTGACACCACTTGAAGGGACCATCCCAGGTTATGAAACAAAACACACAAACTCAGCAACCATGGCTGAACCCAAACATGTATTTTCTTTTATAATCATCATAGGTAGATGTCAAGTCCATACATTAAAGTAATGGTGTAATAGCTGCACACTTTGTAACAATGTGAATTGGAAGAAGTAAGCGCCATGGCTAGGCTTCAGTATTCACATCTGACGTTGCTTGCTTCTTGTCAAAGTGTGTACAGTTCAATGTAAGGATTCCAGTGAACTTACTTCCCACCAAAAGCTTACTGCTCAAACATGTGCCCATTGAATTTTGACTAATATGACACCTCTTCTAAGATATGTTGTAGTGATTCAGTATTTGTAAAAATAACAAATAATCATGAATAACACTGATGTCACAGACACACAACTATTGCATTCTGTTTACAAGGTGACACTGAACACCTGTTGCCATCTAATGTTTGCCGGTTCAACTTCTGAAGTGGCAGAGTGTTCGGAACTTGGAGTTAAAGACGTTTGTCTATGAAAGTTTGTAATTTGAACCTTCATAAGTAAGGGAATGCTGGTTCTTAGGCTATTTGTGCAATAATATTACGGAGGTGGAGGAGGAAGTTTAAGGGAGTGCCCCCTTGCCTTAACACCTGGTTAGAAGTGTATAGGTACTAATAATGAGCACGATTGCCTCATGCCAAGTAAAGTGTGGCAAGGAAGGACTTGGAACAACCTTGGGACACTTGCTGAGGCTGGTTTAAGAATAATTAAGGCAATCTTTTAAACACCTAATTATATCCACATACACAGTTACTTAACCTATATTGCAAAGAGTGAAATACATAAAACAAAAATATCACATCCATAAACTCCAATGCCTTGGATCCTTGGCATCAAAACATGAGCCTATAAAAGTACTAAATGCACCATCAATATGTAGCACCACAGCTAACACTTGTCAAGGAAAGGAGTGTCTTCAAACATAAATGCATCCATTACAAGAAACAAAGAACAAAATGTAATCACATTCCTAACAACTGTATTTTCTGGCATATAAGGCATACGAGGACCACCACCACACTCTTAACAGGCATAATGTGTATATATATATATATATATATATATATATATATATATATATATATATATATATATATATATATATATATATATATATATATATATAATAAAAAAATAAAAAAATAAAAAAAAAAGTTTAGTCATCTATATACGAGGCTATTATCCCCCTAAAGGAAGGTAGCCAAAACAAGGCACGCCAAGGTTACATCCATAACAATACATAACAACAACAACAACACACACCTTCTAGAAAAGCTCAGTTGTCTATAACCAGGTTATTTGTTGTACTACATACTATTAATATCACTATGTGTAGTAGAACAGGACACAACAGAACAACTCTCTCTTCCCACCCACTACTCCCTCTGGCAAATGTGCGGCCAGGACACACAAGGAAATACCAAGTACTCTGTAGGAAACTAGGACATGGAAATTTTACATTAAAGAATGAAGTTAGAGTGTTAGTGGAGGCACTACTTTCCCCTCCCCCTCTGTGCCTTGTCCTTTCATACCACTTACCACTTACCACTTGCCTCACCCTTAACATTGATCTGGTGCATACATGATGCACAAGGATTTCTACGACAATGTTTGGCCAAAAATGAGCATGCCTTATTTGCAGAAAATACAGTATATATATATATATATATATATATATATATATATATATATATATATATATATATATATATATATATATATATATATATATATATATATATATATATATATATATATCAATGATGAAAAAAGCTAATCAACAATATATAAAAATATCAACAATCAACAAATTATATAATCAATAAGCAATCACAAACAACCATCAACTTATTGATATTTCAAATCAACTGTAAGAGAGACTTTAGTAATGAATTTCACACCAAGTGAAGAATCTTAATGTGCAATGTAAGTAACAAAAGTAAGAACCAGTTATTAGTAGTGACCAACCTTTTAGACACCAAGTGTAATGGTTTGTGTGACAAAGTACCTAATGTGCAAACCTAAGCATCACCTCCGTCTTTACCCAACAAGTGTGGCCACAACCTCAACACATGACTTGGTGAAGCATCAGTCAATGCCAAGCCGTAGGATATCATTGTTCTCAAAGATCTCCACTTTGCACTCCTCTGACTTGGTAGGTGACTGTGGTTCTAAGGCATTCATTATCATGGCTCTTGCTACCGTGTCTGTTCCTATGCTTATTTTGTTCCGCCAATCAAAACCTCGAACCACAACCTGCAATAAAGTTGATTGTATTTTAAATGCACAATCTCCTTTTGTTCACATTCATGCGTCTTACCACAAGTTAAGTCTCATGATCCCAATATTGAATATTTTCAAGGGGTTACTCTATATACATTATGGTGGTACATGCCTACATTGTGGAAATACTCTTAACATTTCTTTAAAACAATAAGTATTAATTAAAAGAAAACAGTGTAGGCAAGTACCACCATAATGTATATACAGTAAGACCTTCAATATTTCCAAGATTGGGATTGTGAGACTTTGCAAAAAATCATATTGTAAATTTGTATTTAATATTCCTATAGGGAATAATTATATCAGTACCAGAAGACTATAAAAAATTCTTCAAACATCCTATAATTTGAAAGGCAGGAGAAAATTGGGGATTTGTATTATTGAATTTTTTGCACCATTTGGGGTACTTTTGATAAGTGTTTAATGGAAAGCAATTTAGCGGAATGCTCAATTTAGCTGAAAAGAGTTGTTTGTATGCTAGATATCTATCTATATACCAGGGTGTTATCTCACTAGAAGATGGATAACAACCTGGTGAGTGCACTCAAGGGTGGAGCGTTGGAAGTGTTAAGCCAGCTGGCTCCTGGGAAACACAACTCCTTCAGCAGTGTGACAGGTGTGGTGGGGAGGCGTTATGGCCACCACCACCAGACGGAAGTGTAGAGGGCACGTTTCAGGGCCAGGATTAAAGGTCTGATGACGCAGCTCACACAGGACTTGGAACAGTTAGTGTGTAGAGTGTATCCTGGGGCGAGTGAACACTTAATTACGGTGATCCTATGTGATCAGTTCATGGATGTGTTGGGCCATCCACAGCTTAGGATCTACATCCATCAGGCTCATGTGAACAACCTGCAGGAGACACTTGCCCGAGGTTTGGAGAGTATGTATGGAGAGGTGCAGTCCTGTGCCTGTCCCCCGTAGGTCAGTGTGAGTGAGGAGGGGCCGTGTACAGTCCCCTCCCCACAGTTCTCCTCCCTTCCCCCCAAAGAGCTTTTAGAGGGAACTGTTATGGCTGTGGACAGCAGGGGCACTTGAGGAGAAATTGGCCCCACACCAGGAGCCTTGACTAGGCTGGTAGAGCTAATACACAACAGCAGTATCAATACAATCCTTCCTGCTGGGACTGTGAGCAGGCGCACAAGACGAGTGACTGTTCAGGAAGCCGCAACACAGCCATCGCTACAGAGATGGGAAACTCTACCTGGCTGGGGTAAGGGCCCCACCACCAGCCAGTGTCTCCCGGGCTCCATTCACACTGAGGTGTCGCGCCACTGGAGTCCAGAGTGTGCAGTTGCAGGGACAGGTTGGTGGGAAACCCTGTAGCCTGACGGTGGACACTGGCACGGAGAGCACGTTGGTGGGTGAGGGTGTGACGGCAGCACCTGATCCTCCCTTGGCGGCACACCAGTTATGCAGCATAACGGGCCAATGTACACAACAGAAGGCTCCTGTACAGGCCAGGATTGGTATCGGCACGACAGAAGAAAAAATGCCAGTGTAGGAGGCCAACGTGGATGAAAATCTCCTGGGCCTGGATTACCTTCAGTGGAGCCAAGCAGTGATCAACTTTGGCACAATGTCTTTGGCGGTGAAGGTCAGCAAGATCTCTCTGCAAGGAGATGGCAAGACGCAGATTGTGGCCGCCCAAACCACCTACATACTGCCACTGTCCGAAGCCAGTCTCTGCTGTAGCCTGATGAGGAAGATGGAAGGTGAGGGCCTGGTCAACCCAACGCCACAGCAGCTTCTCCCCAAAGAAATAGTGGTTGGGCAAACACTAGTGCCACCACACACACAAGAAACACGGTGTATGGTTGCCAGTCTTTCCATGGAGCCTTGTTTGGTGGCGGCGGGTGCAATGCAGGACACGTGTCAGGTGGTGGAAAGAGTGAGAGGAGCAAACAGCAATGACACCAGCCTAGAGGATGTCACAGAAAGCAATGCCGGTGGATTGGTTCCCCTGGATGGCAGTATTGAGGATCTGACCATCAATGATGAGGTGGTGTTGCTGCCGCCTACACCACCAGTCCATGACCAGTGGACTCAAGAAGCCAGGAGGACTGATTTGAGTTGGGAAGGAACCTGACCAAACAGGAAGGGATTTCCTCTTTGTCTGACCCTACAGACGCACACCTCACTTTTATCTAATTTCCTGACACTGATTTTTTATATTAAAAAAATTGAGGCCATCATCATCTTCTGAGGAAATTCTGCATTGCATACGTATAAATTTGTAACTGTAATGTAAGCACAAATATACAAAAGTGAAGGTTAAGTAAAATTATGTTCAAACATTTTCTACCACTAATTTGGCTTCAACTCCTCATTGCTCAGCTACCTTTTATCATAATACATTTTCAAGCACGATTCCTGAATCTGCACCAACAGAATCTATGATTCTGTTGGTATAGAATACCTCCTAGTGTGAAACTATCTAGTGTCATAATTACCTGGGAACATAATCATGCTGTGAAGGAAGAGTGTGGTTCAAAAGGCGACGTATCAAATTTGTGGGAGCAGCAGGAGTCTAGGTGATCAAATTTGTGGGAGCAGCAGGAGTCTAGGTGATCAAATTTGTGGGAGCAGCAGGAGTCTAGGTGATCAAATTTGTGGGAGCAGCAGGAGTCTAGGTGATCAAATTTGTGGGAGCAGCAGGAGTCTAGGTGATCAAATTTGGCGTGGAGTCTTCTGAGCCTTCCTTCACCTTCACAGCAGATTCATGTTCCCAGACAATTTTGGCACTCTAGATATTTTCACATTGGAACATATCCTATACCAACATAATCATAAAAGTGTGCAGATTCAGGAACCATGATGAAAAATTTAATGCAATCAAAAGTAGCAGAGCATTTTATTGATTTACATGGAGTAAAGTTGGACGTGTCTCACCCTCATGACTTGCCAAAACACACTGAGGCGGTGCACTCAGAACCACACTTGAATGTCAACTCAAGTGTGGTGTAGCTTACAGTTAAGTAAGACTGATGATGTACAGTTTACCAAAATTTCTGTTAAGATACACTTAAGCCACACAAAAAAGTGATCTTTCTGTACCTGAGTCATACAAAACAATGTTAATGTCAGCGGGAAAGGATCAGCGGAGAAGCTGGATAACAACAACACATCTATGGACTACGAAGGATCATAAATAATAATCAAGGTAAGTTTACAGTTGCTTTTGGAAAAGAAAAGGAAAAAAGACAAGACAAGAAAAAAAATTGTACTTTCGGCGTATACCGCACAGAGGTAATATTTTAGCATTTTTTGAGTGAAAAAAGTGTGCATTATACGTAGCAAAATACAGAATACTATTATATTCATCAGATTTAGAAAGTATTCAGTCCAACTGATTTTAGCAGTATTTCTCTCCTTCATTCTTTCAAATGATCTTTCATGATGATTATAACAATAATAATAATAATAATAATAATAATACTTTACCTGTGCAACTTTTTCCATAACCCTTGATTCCTGGCGCTCACAAAGCAGCAGCGCCGGACGGAATATGGAGAGGCGAGGAAAGTTAAGATCTGTCACCTGAGCCTCGGCTTCTCCTGTCAAATAACACATTACACTCTATTATTTTGTTTGTCTTGCCACTACAACCCTATGTATACATGAACTTGTTTGTCAATGGGAAAGTGTGAATACCAGACTAATGACCTTCACTTCCCCAACGTGATGACACTAACAACACAATTATCAAATTGTTATGGCAGCAACTTAAAGTGTAGCCACATCTTTAAGACTTGAGAACTAATAGTTGTCTGTGATTCTTACTATATTCTCCAACAATTTATGGTGACCAACTTGTGGGGACCTATTTCCTATATACACATTTTTTTGGCCTAAGTAGTGGAAGTATCAATATGAAATAAAGACTAATTCAAGTGTCTCATATGACCTCTAATTTGTTGCACTTCTTTGTTTCATTAACTTACTTCATTTAAGAATCAACAAACAACTTTTCTCTGCTACTGTAAGTGTGTTTATCAGACATATTGGCAAAAAAGAGTGAACAAATATACTTTAATGCATAGAACTCAATTAAACAAATGAATAAAAACTTCACCTTTGGTTTTAGTGTAGAGGAAGAAGGCATTCTTATTAGCACCATTGGAGGAGACCAGATTAAAGTGAGGACAGCCAGCTTCCTTGAGGAGACGTGCAGCATGAACTACATAGTCTCGGTCAACTTTCACGAACCCCTTGGCTCCTGCCTTCCCTCGTGTGGTGCCCAAACAGCAGAACGATATCTGGAGGGTGGTGTTCAAGGTATAAAGTGCCATTCAAAGAGAGAACAATGTGCTTCAGAAATACATAGAGTAGTAATGTAACAATAGTACAAAAGTCACCACAATGTAAAGATGAAAAGATCAAAAGGGTTGCAAATAAAATAATAATATAACATGATCCTGCCACTTCTTAAAAGTCTAAATATGTACTGCACCAATAACTTAAGAAATGGCTCTCTTTAAGCATTTACCACTTACTGAGGTCCACTTAGACTGAAAGGTTAAGGACCACTAAGTATGGGAACAAAAAAATAATGGAATAAAATTAATGAAATAAAGTCATCCAGGCACTTGAGAAATTCAGGAACTTATTAGTAGGATGAAAATTGATAGTGTATATGTAAACGAAATGCAGAGGACTGTATACCAGGTGAAGTGTAAGATTAGTGTGCTGGTGAGAGAGAGAGAGAGAGAGAGAGAGAGAGAGAGAGAGAGAGAGAGAGAGAGAGAGAGAGAGAGAGAGAGAGAGAGAGAGAGAGAGAGAGAGAGAGAGAGTAACAAACTGTCAATATCTGCGCCTTATCTTTCCAAGTGGTCTGGTGTGATACAACTATACAACAGTCCCTAGTATGACATGTGAGGGTGTGGCAAGAGTGCTGGCTAAGTGTGTGTTATGTTCTGAGGTTATGTGGAGGATGGATGCATCTGTGTGGTCTGCCTGTGTTATGCTGCCTTCAATACTTACCTCGTTTGAACAATTGTACAAACAGACAAACTACTATGGAAGTCACTAACAAGACACACCTCCAGTAATCAGTGACCAACGTGAAGCAGGGAGATGTAGAGGCTAGCAGTGTGGGGAAGCAAGCACTCAGGAAGTGGTTGTATATATCACATTAACACAGAATATCACATTTCCAAACTCTTCACCTCATTGAGAGCGTGACTACTATTAAACTGTTGTTATAATTCATCCTCTGTCAACACTACTGTTAAGGAAGGTTTGTTATTATTAATGCAATTAACATACAAACATTTTGGAGATCACATTAAAATATGATGTTTAATTCAGAAATCATTAATAATTCTTTTGGCTTCACTTACACAGCAAAATGATGCCAATAAGCCATTGGTAACACCCATGATAGCAATGCCTCAACTTCCTAATATTGATATTATTTCTTATGGGAAAATTGTTCTTCAAAAGTTGGTTACAGTACATATTTACAATAAACATTTTACCTGTAACCATTGTTATAAGAAAAGTACTCAGTGTTTTCAAAGTTACAATGCATCTCATCTTGCATCAAGGTATACAGTATGATATTAGGCCTCAATTACCTCCAACAGTTGAGAGAGTTTATGTTTTCACTTTGTATGTTTGTTTGTCAGTATATTAGCCGCTGACCTAGAAGACTTTTAAAAATTCATAACTGTCAAAACTCACCACAACTTCACCAACATAGCCGCCTATGCAAAGTATCCACTTCATTAATTCTTAAAATGTTAATATCAAAGGTGAGGGGAAGGATAAAATCAAGAATATTAGCGTGGCGGCAGCGGAGGTACTTGTGTCTCCTGAATGTCCCTCTAGTTTATGCAGTGTTTTCAGGAATATCAATCTTGACATGAAATGAAGGTTTCATGTGTTAGAGCACAACAGTACAAGTTAACTAAACTCCACTTAGGCCATGATCATTATGGTTCAATTGGTAATGAGTTGTGTATATTGAGTGGTCCATTGGTCCACCAGGGGTTCAATCCTTCTCATCAATTTCTAAGTGTATCCAAACTGAGGCATTACATAGAGTTGAGGCTTAAAGTATTATGAAGGCTACAAATTAAGTAGAAAAGAACCACTAAATGTTGTTCCAAAGATATTATAAAGAATACTTGGTGGCATCATCAGCCTGAGTCTGAGTCACAATCCTGATTCACCTCAACAATACACCAACAACAAAAGTCAATCCCAATACAAACCTGTGCACCCTGGAAAGCCTCCTTATGGTCATCAAGCTTCTCAAAGTCCACAATCTTCTGTTCTACTTTGTCAGAGTCGAGCTGCAACTCCCGCCGGCTGAGCAAGAGAATGCGAGAGAAGGCCGGGTTGGTGACCAGCTCCCGCACCAACTCCCGGCCCACCTCTCCTGTTCCCCCAAGCACCAGTGCCACGATACCACTCATGTCTCCCAATGCTGCTGCTGCTGCTGCTGCTGCTCAAAGTATGGCCACCACTGTTTTCATGAGAGGAAAAATTGTGTTGTGAGGCATACTTGAGAAGAGGAGAAGGAGATATGAGGGGTGAGCAGAGGCGTATGATTGATTACAAAGCATTGGACAAGAAATTAGTGAAGGATGTGTTGGATGGTAAGGCAGTGAGAGGGATGTATGAAGGGTCAGACCACTAGATTGTGTTTGCTAAGATAAATAGCTTATAGATAAGATAATATAATACAAAGGAATACAAAGGAATACAAAGGAATAACAGGCAACAACAGCCCTGGTGGGCCTTACAAGGTTGCCTGTGTAGCTACTCTACTTCTATATTCTCTACAAGTCTGAGGTAAAGGATAGTAAAGTGGAAGGCTCCTCCCCACCCACCTCTCCCTCCGGCAAACGCCGGCAGGAAAAAAAAGTGGTTAAAGAAACACCTGCGCAGTAGTAATAAAAACTGCGCAGGAAATTTGATAGTATAGTGTGAAAAAGAAAGAAAAAGGCTATCTATCACTATTTAAAAAAAAAAATAATAAAATTAAAATTCATTCATTAACGAAGCGGGTAATAAGTTAGGTTAGGTTTTGTCGTCAAGTACTTATCGAGTTTAGCTTTAAAAGTTTCAATCGTATTTCTGTTGACTACCTGTGCTGGGAGAGAGTTCCATACATTAACTATTCTATTGAAGAAAAAGTGTTTAGATTCTTCCGATCTGAAGGCTTTACCGATTATTTTTAATCCATTGTTTCTTGTGATTCTTTCCCGATCAACAATTACGTAATCGTTTATATTGACGTTATCGAAACCACGAATCATTTTGAAAACTTCTATTAGGTCTCCCCGTAATCTACGTTTCTCTAAACTGAACAGATTGAGCTCCTTCAGTCGTTCCTCGTATGGCTTATTGCGCAGTCACGGAATCATTTTTGTGGCTCGTCTTTGGACTCTCTCCAGCTTTACAATGTCTTTTCTATAGTAAGGTGACCAAAACTGAACGCAATATTCGAGATGCGGACGTACGAGGGAATTGAACAGTGTCAGGACGACTTTATCAGATTTAAACTCGAAGGTTCTGCCAATGAAACCAATTAATTTGTTAGCGGTTTTAACGGCTTCTGAGCAGTGTTTGCCTGGTTTGAGGTCGCTACTAATAGTTACGCCCAGGTCTTTTTCTTCATTAACTTTAAGAAGTTCGGTACCGTTCATTGAATAGTTAGTGCGATTATTGTTACTCCCAATATGCAAAACTTTACACTTATTTAAGTTATACGTCATCTGCCACTTCTTTGACCAATTTACTAAGCGATCGAGGTCGGACTGTAGTAGCGCTTTTTCGGCAGTAGTAACTCTTCCAGTTATTTTCGTGTCGTCAGCAAATTTGGATATCTTACAGGTGAGGCCTTCATCGATGTCGTTTACGTAGATTACAAAAAGAACGGGGCCGAGCACTGAACCTTGCGGCACTCCACTTAGAACGTTTCGCCAGTTTGATGCTTTACCGTTAATAACGACGCGTTGTTTTCTCTCGTAGAGCCAGTCTTCGAGCCACGAGTGAATTTTACCAGTAATGCCATGCGAAATTAATTTACTTAGAAAGTGCTTATGGGGAACTTTGTCAAACGCTTTTTGAAAGTCCAGATAAATGACGTCTACCGCTTTGGATTCGTCGAATATGTTAAATACGTCGTTGTAGAAGTCTAGTAGGTTAGTGAGGCATGAACGTTTATTACGGAAGCCATGTTGGGAGTTTTTAATGAGACTGTTCTCTTCCAAGAAGCTTACTAGTTTGTTACGCAATATGGTTTCCATTAATTTACTGACTACTGAGGTGAGGCTGATCGGTCTATAATTACATGGAAGAGACTTGTTTCCCTTCTTTTGAATGGGGGTAACATTTGCAAGTTTCCAGTCTCGAGGTACTTTACCGGAGTTTAGTGATTTATTAAAAATTATCGAGAGGAGTTTACATATTTGATTTTTGGTTTCTTTTAATACACGTGGCGCTATGCGGTCAGGCCCAGGAGTTTTGTTTACTTTAATATTATCAAGTACTTTTATTACGATATCCTCTGTAATCTCGCAATTATTTAAAAGGATGCTATTGTCTGTGACTTGCGACGTCTCTATGAAACCATTTGTGTCTTCACTTGTAAAAACTGAGGCAAAATATTCATTTAATGTTTCGGCTATATCGACCTCGTTGTTAACGTGTTCCCCATTGTCTAGGCGAAGTGGACCGATGTTACTAGATTGGACTTTTTTACGGCGAACGTAACTGTAGAATTCTTTCGGGTTCGATTTAATTTTACTGACACAACATGAAATTCCTTTTGGCATTGAGCTCGTCCACATGATAAAAGAATACAAATTGTACATTAAAAATACTCCCAGCATCATTCATTCACAAAATTAGACACCTGTTTCCTATATATAACACAGTACTTTAAAATTTTGGGGTTATTATAAAGTTATAGTTTTATACTCTTTGAAATATAAGAATTCTTGAATCTACTCGTGTGTTGACTAGGGAGTGCTAACCTATTGCCTGATCTAAGGAAAATATAGTTTACATCTTATCTACTTGTTTCATCACATTTCTGTTGTATGATTTATCTAGTGATAGTTTTTGTTTGGAGTCTACCAGCGGTCTTTAAAATTTTTTTCAGTTTATTCTTATCCCTGCAAGTTAATTATCCAAACCATATTGAAATTGAGAAACACAAAACATATTCTACAACTGACTTATAGAATAGTGATAATATTGTGTTATCCATTCTAATGTTTTCCAATACTCTTAGATAATAAATACGTTGTTGACATTTTGTGTACACCTGTTGTGTATGTGGAGATCCTGTTAACTTGTCATCAATGATCATAACCCTTTCAACTTGTTCATTAGCTATAACAATTAAGTCAGGAACATACTTTTTTACCCTAAAATCTATGACCATTTCCTTTGTTTGAAAAATCATCATAACACCAGGATATAGTCTCTGTAAGGCTAGTACACTGGTAGTTTTGAACCTCTTCCTTCTTAACTGAATTTATAACATAACAATTTCATAACCAAAGAAAGGTCACCCAGGCAAGAAACCACCTCGTGACCTCGGACACTCACACAGCCATTCCCTTGTCTGTAGTTGTATCTACAAGTATAGGACAGTGTTCACCAATCAGGAGTGTGATACAAAGGCAGGTCTGCAGGTCAATTTGCAATCACTAATGCTCGTGGCCTCAATTCAGACTGGAGACTATGATATAATCAGTACATCTTTAACTCACTCTACATGAGTCAGTCATGCTGGATTCGGTAAATCTGCCTAACTACTGCTCAGACGATATCGATATAAATATGAAGTCCTACAAACTATACATAGTGTATTCAACACATCTGTAAAGGTTTCAAGCAGTGCTCACCATTATAAGCAAATATAGGCCATATATGGCAATCCGGAATAATCTAAGGTGAAAAACCTAACGTTTGGGTAATAAAATATAAAAGGCTTATATAACTGAGCTTAACCTAACATAACCTAACTTCAAAGACTCTTTGCAAGGTAAATAATGGTGAGCACCGCCTGAAACCTTCACAGATGTGTTGTAGGACTTCATATGGTATTATTTTACATCTTCACCATAATGCTCTTGAGATGTGTGGGTTATATTTTTGCATTACCTGATGTATTCTCAGAAAGTTTTCTTAATTACATTTCCGTCGCAAATTCTTAGTTTGTGAGATATTCAATGTTTTATGCGAGACCTTCTCTTTGAAAAGTAGTTTAGTTTGGTTAAAACAAGGTTCTGTTATTTGTCATTATTGATTAAGGTTTGGTTAGGTTATATTAATATAGAAGCTATCAAATGTTCTCTATGACCAAAAGTAGGGAGTTGGACGAGGCGCAAAAGAGTTCCCACATGTGTATTAGCCTAAAGGAAAATACACTGAATTATACTTTTTCCGTCAACGGGAAGGCTCTGACTAAAGAGAGCAGCTGCAAATATTTGGGTGTGACCATCACGGAGGACATGAGCTGGAACAACCACTCAGAACAGGTCAGGGCAAAAGAAGCCAAATCCTTAGGCCTTGTCCGCAGGACCCTGGGGGCGTGCAGCAAAGAAGTGAAGGAAGCAGCCTATACAGCCCTAGTAAGACCTCAACTAGAGTACGCTTCCAGTGCATGGAATCCTCACACCCAAAGAAATATCAAAATAATTGAAAGTGTTCAGCGGCAAGCAGCTCGTTTCGTGACACATAACTACAGCAGGGAGGCAAGTGTGACCCAAATGATCACCACACTGGGATGGGACACACTCCAAGCCAGACGCTGTTTCCACCAAGCGGGGATGTTTTACCGCATCCATAGTGGTACTGTAAACATCCCAATGCCTCCAGAAATCATAAGAAAAACACCTGCTGGAGCAAGCAACCCTGACCACCACTTGTACAGGCAACCCAGTACACGGGTTGACCCTTACCTGTACAGCATGTTCCCCCGAGCTGTACACTTGTGGAACAAATTACCCCAGGAAGCAGTCACAGCAGGAAACTTGCAGGAGTTCCGGAAGGCAGCACTACCAGCCATCCACCAATCAACAGTACCACCTACCCTGAAGTGCCTGTAGAAGACAAGTTCTACATACATCCCAGGACAGCGACACTCGCTTTTTAGGGATTACCTAACTCAAGACTCAAGACGCAGATGCGATTTCATTTCGTAAACAGACGCCATTATGGTGAAGATGTAAAATTTTACCCTTCATATTTATATCGATATCATCCGAGCAGTAGTTAGGCATCTTTTTACCTTGGATTGTACTGTCATTGTCATTAGTCCGGTGCCTGCCTTCTAAAGCCCCGTCCATACTACCACTCAGCAGCGTCAAGGTTTCTCCTCAAGTGAGTGTTCGTCACTCTAAAGTGGTAGTCTCAACATAGATAAGACGAGCAAAATCTAATCATCGGCATTGCTCAACAGCATTTAACAGCACTATGAAGGTGATGGTGACGGTGACAGTGACAACACAATACTATAACTATCAAGATAACGGTGATGGCGACACACTATATATAACGATTAAGGTGACACAACACTATAAGTAATAAGTAAACATAATAAACCAACACCAACTATTTGCATTACCACCATAATATCCGTAAGTAATCACCACAACACTCACCACTACACTGACTCACCCCGCGGCACACACTATTTGTTTACACTGCCGCTCTCATCATCATCATCATCATCATCACCCAAGAAGGAGTAGACAGAGAATCCTCGCTAACACCATCACTACTATACCTGACTCATTATTCATCAGCTTATCAGTGCTTGACGGGTGATAGATCAATGAAGATTATTTATGTTAAATGCAACTCATGAGTGGGATGTGTAGTGTATATATAGTATATATATTGTGTATATATATAGGCGAGGTGCAGTGTTACTAATGTGATGTAAGTGTAATCTTTTAGCATTATAATAAACAACTATGCGTATTTGCATTCATCCATGAATGGAACAAAACATAATGGTATAATAATATCGACATGTGTGTGACACACACACACACACACTGACATGTGCTGCCAGGGGCAAAGTAATTATCATAAGAACATAAGAACATAAGAAATGAGGAGATTGCAAGAGGCCAGTTAATGACCTACACGAGACAGCTCCTTGCCCCCCACCCTTGGAATAATCCAATATGTTAGAGGGCAATTTCACCGTTTTCAGGGTAACAGGATAACAATTTGGAAAACACCAACTTATAGGGTAATTTTAACAAGACTGCAAAACCTACAGCAACCATCCACTTTCAAGATTGAAAAGAGAGAGAGAGAGAGAGAGAGAGGGGAGACGAAAGACGAAAAACGGGAGACAGGGAGAGCAGGAAAGCAAAGCGGGAGACAGGGCATCTGAGCAGCAGTGCAACTGTACGTGTTATATACAAATTTCTAGCCCTGCTCAGAAGGCTAAGTCGTGCGGCTGGCAGCAGAGGGGTGCCTCGAGTAAAAAGAACCCACACCGGAACACTGCCGTATGTAGATACGTGAATAGTACACGACTCGGCGACCAAGTGTGTTACCAACTCTTATTGATCATCAATTTTAATATATATAACCTTCTTTGAACCATGCTAACCATCTCTGATCTCCTGCACAAAAAAGAAAAAAGTGAGAACATATGCGAAACAAAATTCAATATGTAGTATCAACATATTTGAAACTTGTGTAAAATAGATGTGGTGGTGGCACTTGAAAGTTGAACACAAGGAAACCCAGCCACCAGAGGACAGGGGGCCCAGTAGTGTATATATAGTAGAGTGGGACTGGTTGAGGAGCCAAGCTTAACCTCACACCACCTCGGATGTGTGGCTCTTACTTTATTCGCATTAACTCACGCAGGAGCCACGCTACCTGAGGACAAGCTGTGCCAAGCTATAGTTTCCTGTTGGTGGCATACTAGTACTTGCTGATTCGTCACAAATATTAACTTTCTGGTCGACTGGTAAGTTGATTTTAACTTTATTTTCTTATTTCAGCAAACTGCTGACACACTTTACATAATTTACTTCCCTAGCTCGTAGATAGCATAGGTATAGACAGGCGCGCTAGTCCCATACTTAATTTATTAGACTTAAAACCATTAATCGTTACTTTGTTGTTTATCACTGAGCCAAGACCTAATCCAACAATTCCTTACTTAAGAGTTTATCATGTGGAGCGGCCATGTTGACAGAATACTTCCACTGTATTTCCAGCGTGTTGTAAAGGAATGGAATGCGGGGGCTGAGGAACCCCTCTATTGTTTCTTCCTAGCATGAAACAAGGGGCACTCATGGAGCATAGGGGTCCCTCGCTTTGCTACCCTGGATGAGTTGCCAGGTATCTATTTCTGCGACAGTGTTACCAAAATAGGGATGCTAACTATGGTTGAGAATCGTACACAAATATGCGGGAATTGAGTATGAAATCAAAGTTGAAACAATGAACGGTACTATTCTGTAAAATATGCTCGTTTTGGTTTCTCGGTACGACAATGTAGGGTATAATATAGTTAGTGGATCGGGAAGAGAGTTGAGAGACTATTTTGTTAACTGCCGCAGAAATAGATATCTGGCAACTCATCCAGGGTAGCAAAGCCAGGGACCCCTATACTCCATGAGTGCCAAACAAGGTATAGAGAGGGAAGGGAGATATGGAAATCTCTCGAACCTGAAAGATGCCTTGTCTTGACTACCCCTTTTAAAAGGGATAAGAATTGAATATATAAATAGATATGAATTTCATTTTAGTGAATGGAAGCCTCCTAATATATCAATGGGTGCTTATAGTTTAGTGATCAACTCTGTAAAGTAAAGTCCAAGTTGGTGATTTCTCTTTTACAGACATAATGGGTAACTTCCTGTTTAACAACAATGACACTTCAACCCACCACACGCCAAGCATGGGAACCACCACGACAACCTTCACCAAACCAACGCAACAAAGCAGTAACACCTCATCCTTGAGAAGCACAAACACATCACCAACTCCAGCCACATCCCGAGGGTCATCTAATATCTGCTCCCAATCCCAAGATAACATCCCTCAGTCAGCCTTCCAGCAGGTGAGACACAGTGCTAACAACTATGTGATCCCAGCAGCAGAGTCCAAGGTAAGGAAGGACCCTTGGGGCATCACACCATGTCAAAAAAGAAAGCTTTTTAAGCAGTGCCTGCAGGTGTGCCCTCAGTACAATGGACACGGCTGTGTGGCTGAGCCATGCAGGAGGCTTCATGTCTGTCTTTACTGGGCCACAAAGACTTGCTACAAACATTCCTGCAAGTGTGACCACTCCGTTGACACAGTGCACAATACAAAGCTAATAGAAGCTTGTGCAATGAGCAAACATGATTTAATACTGAATGATTCCCTGGCAATATTATCATTGAGGAAGAAAGAGCAACAGATCTGTATGTTTAGTATTTTAAAGAATTGTTCCAAAAAGCCCTGCACCAGAGTTCACTACACAAAAAATTACCTGTGGGAAGTCGAGGATTGCAGTAGATGGATAAGAATGTCCTGCAACCAGAATGACTACTTGGAGCTGATGTACAGTCAACCCTCTGAGGAGTGTGTCGATCTCATTCCTCTTCAGAGTCATACAGTTAATGACAGAAATTTGCAAAGACTTGCAAGTCTCATTTCCAAGGAAACTTCATGGTTTGTTGACTTGGAAGCCTTTAAGCTGAAGGGAACTTCAACAGTGTATAACATTCGAAGGCTTTCCACTGCATCAGATCTAACTTCCAATGTCCCAGTGGCTACCCGATGGCTCTGGTATTGGCAGGATGATGATGGCGGCTGGAAGCCCTATGGAGAGGGTGCTGACAAAAAATATTACTATGTGGCTCTCAGTGACCACTTGGAATATATACTAGAAGTGCAAAACAAAAGGTTTGTTAATATAGAAATTGGTAATTATTGTTACTCCATTGATGGCAAGGCAATGACCCAAACAAACACAGTCACTGGTGTGCTACGAAAGGTACGCAGGAGGCCAGCCTGTAGCCTGGTTAGGCGGATGAGTGTCAAGTTTGACGAGCTGTTCTTGACCCAACCCACTACAAAGAAGTTTCTTAAGCTCCCTGTCTTGCCTTTAAGTTCAGAATTCTTGTTTGTGGAGAACCTACTGAAACAGACTCTAACAGAATTAAAAATAGCAAGCATACACAGGATTCAGAATTACTTTTTGTGGCAGGTCTACCAAAATAAGAAGCGCCATATGGTTTCTCTCTATAATGGGGATGCTACAGCCACCAACGAGCAGTACCTTTTCCACGGCACCAGCCATAGTGTTGTTGACAACATATGTGAAGAAAATCTTGACTGGAAGCTCTGGGGGACCAATGTAGGCAACGTATATGGCAGAGGCACTTATTTTTCTAACTTTGCCAAGATGGCTCATCAGTATGGCAAGAGTAACAGGATTGGCCAAAAAGTGATGTTGGTGGTGCTGGTGCTGGTCGGGAAGATGACACGGGGCCAGAGCAACATGAGCTTCCCACCAAAGAATAAATGTGCTGGCAGGAATTATGACACTACCTGCAATAGTGACACCGATGCCTCCATCTTTGTTAAGTATGAGAGGACAGAATATTACCCGGCCTATGTTGTCAAATACAAGTGTGATTGATTCATGATGGAGAAGACATGGAGTACTACAGGTCCCATTATATGTACGAACATTCAGTGTACGAGAAACCAATGATACGAGCTGAGTAAATTAGGGTTTAATTTCAATTACCAGATTGCAGATTTCAAAATGCACACCCTACCGCATATGCATCTGGGCTGTATGATAATGTACAGTGATTCAGATGCACAGAGATGAGTTTGTGGGCAGTGGAAGAGGTCCACGGAGCCCTCCCTTGTCCCCTTCCGAGCCAACCCACTCCCATGCCACGACTTACCCTACAGTACGTACATCTTTTATGCTCATATAGTGCATTGAAACTTGATTTTGTGACTTGCTGATTTACTTAATGGTGTGACTTATGTGTGCTACTGTGTACTTACACTCTTTATTAAGTTTTTGTGGTGGTGTGGTGTGACGACACCATATAATGTAGCTGTCCCTTGTTGGCTTTAATAAGATTTCGCTTTACGAGCATGCGAAGTGTAACCTAACTGCACGTATCTTCAGGACCTTCCTATAATTTAAATTTAAATACTTTGGTCTGGTGTGTGTGTGTGTGTGTGTTTAAGGTGAGGTTATTATGTTACTGGTTTACAGATTAACAACTCAAATCCAAATTTCATATATTGTTGCTTTGGTACTAGATGAGTATTTATTTGTTACAAGTAATTAAAAAAAATATGACATTCAACTTGACGATACTGTCAATATGTTGTGAATTCAATAGTAATCTATGTATGTGTAGAGAGGGCTACAATAATACTACTACTGTATTCTCTGTGGGTCATAAAAGCCCCTCTCATGAAATGAAAGGGCATAGAGGGAAAGGAGTCTGTTGAGACGCCATGTTTGTTGCTGCCTGGCAGACATGTTATTGTATTTTGTTTAACTTCTCACCTTTAGCAGCATTTTAGCAAGTGATGCGTACCTGTGATATGGTGAAAAGAATGGTAACGAAGATCAGCACTTACCCAGCTCTATCTGCTTCCTCCTCCTCCCTTGATCACCGTCCCTCCCACAAACTGTTGACATCATATCACGGGTATAATCAAGGATCTTATACAGTAAAAGATCCTTGGGTATAATACATATCACTTGTTAGAATGCTGCCAAAGTTGTGTACCATAGGCAGCAGCTTCGCCTTTGACGGCATGTTAGTGAGTGATATATTGGAGGTGGAGGCTTGCCACACACCCCTGGATATCAACACTTGTCTTACCCACACACCTCACTAATGGTTTACAGATTAGTGTTATGTTCTGTGTTCCATTGTTTTATACATATAGTTTATCCGTTAGCCTTGTGGTTGGGGGTAACAATAATACTACCACCGTATTCCCTTCTGGTTGTACAAGGAGACCAGAAGGGACAGAGTGAGTTGTCTGGGAAGCCCCTCCTCTGTATTCTCTCCTATGAAAACAAGGTGCAGAGGAAGGGGAAAGCAATATCTCCCCAAAACTTAATAACTCCTATAAGAGGGAGACAAGCCAGATATATAGATAGATTTTATCTCTAGTTATCAGGTAATAATACATAACAAGTAGCTCAAGTTTTATGTCATAGATTAATTATAAGAGTGACTTTCCGAAGCATCTTGTACCTACCAATCGCTTTTCTTAAGGTTTCAACTTCACATTTGGCGAGGTTATTTAAGCACCAATAAGTCGATACTTAATGCATAATCCCACTGTACAAGTATATGTACTGTATTTTGCCATGTATGAGATGCCTCCTATTTTTTAACCCAACACTTTAGAAAACTATTTTTAAGCAAAGAAACGAAAAGTTTGGGAAATGCTATATTTTTTTTAATTGAAAAAACAAAAAACAAAAAAAACACTGTGATGAGGTAGAGGATGGGAAACAACGAGACATCAATGAAAGGTTTTGTTATAAAAACATTAATGATGGTCTCACTAGGGGAAGGAGAGAAGACAGTGGGAGTAAAAGTTTTCTTGGCAGGAGGCTGTAGGGAAGAAGTTTTAGTGATTAAGGATGAAGTACTAGGATCAGTAGACGGTTTTGGAGATGAAGCACAGGAGCGATGCTTGGTGTATAGTGTTCAGATATGATGTGGAAGGGAGGCAAGGTTTGAAGGAGTAGAGTTTGGGATGTCAGGGTTTAGTAAAGAAAAAAATATTAGTCATTTGTAGTGAAGGAACTACAGAAGGGTGAGAGAAGTGGAAGGGAGGATAATAGTAGTGGAAGAGGTAATTGTACTATAATGATGAAGGAACAAGAGGAGTTGGGGAGGAAGAGATATGAGGATGGGATGTAGAAGTTGGAAAGGTATATAGTGCAGCATACGATTGTGTATTGTATTATTATTTTCACATAAATAATAAAAATAAAAATAAAATAGTTTGCTTTTGATTTAATGCATTTTTGGCATTAGTGAATAACCCTTCCCACTATTAGTCTGTAAAATTAAAGGATTACTGTAATAAAGATTTCATTTACCAAGATAAGCAACTTAGTGTGAGGCACCAGCAAAAGCTACCTAGTGGGTGTTCATTACAAATCCAATGTTTTACTCAGAATTTTGTTTGAGGTGTGTTGTCCATGATGCGTCACTCTATAGGCCATTAAGTATAGCATATGGGTGGAAATAAATTATTATAGATACAGGCTTCCTTCATATATGCAGGTTCAGCTTATATCATTTCAGTCATGTTGACAAATACGCGAATTCACTATTATGTATATAAATCTTGTCAAAAACTAGCTGCACTGCATACCATAGCAGCACAATGTAGGCAGTGTATCGTAGGTTTGTGTCACTGCTACTCAGCCTCACTGGCAGCACTATAATGTGAATCTCTGATTATATTATTATTTTGCACTCTGGTTTTATGCTTCTTTACTTCACACAAAGAAAAATTAAGAATGCACATAACAAAAATAAGCTGATGTACATTCTACACTGCTTTCTGTCAGTCGCTCCATAAATATCATGAAACAACGGTAAAACAAATAAAAAATAATAATCTTTCTCTTCACCCTTGTTATCAATTGTGTGATGTGTTTAGCTTTGCATTTTAGTGTACCAATATACAAGATGAAAGAAATGCATACCATATTGTACTTTAGTGAAACAAAAAAAAACTTGCATGAAAAGAGGAAAGTTTATTTATTATAAAATTCTTGTTTACCAACTTCATCATTATTCAAATCCTTCTGCAACCAAACATATTATGACTCCAAGCTTGGGTTATAATGCCACACTTCAGATTGAAATAAAGTAACCCAAGTTACCTTACTTCATTAACTTGTACTTGAAGAATGGGATCAAGGATAGTGACTCAGTAAAATATAAATAATAATAATAATAATAGTAGATAAACTTGGCAGGCAAAAAGTTCCAAGTAATAATCGTTATTTTTATTTTTCAGATGAAAGGAAGCATGTATAAAATTAAACACTACTGTGGAATCTCTTTGTAGACAAAGATTCAGAAGACAACTAATAAAGAAAGTGGTCTGTATGACTGTTGAACTTCCACTTAGAAAGTATTCCTATGAAAAATAGACTTGTACACGACATAGTTAGGGGGACAGAGTAAGGATGCCCACATGAACAGCTTCACAATGATGGTTGTTTTGGGGGTAAAAAAAAAAGATCCTTGGCTGTGGGATGCCTGAGGGGCCAAAGTGAGGACAAGACAGCGAGGGGTGAGGGCATCACACCACCCTCACCTCACGCTGGACACAAGCTGCACGTTCAGTGGACAGCAGACACCCGTCAACCCTCAAACTTGGATCTGATCTTCACACAAAATCTGACGCAGGAACATAGAAATTATAGCACAATTTGTCTCGACTACAATTATGACAACATTCACAAATAATAATGACGATAAAATATGAAAATGTCAAGAAAATATATGTATAATGATACCCATACGATTGCAAACTAAAAGGAGAGAGAAAGTCCCTAATGCTACTGATACTGTGGCTTTAACAAAACCTTAGAGAGAGAGAGAGAGAGAGAGAGAGAGAGAGAGAGAGAGAAAAGCAAATGAATGAAAGTAAGAAAGCCTTGTCCTACGCCCTTAATTCTGGTGTAATGGTTGTGGTTGTGGTTGTGGTGGTTGTGGGGGGGCAACAGCCCTGGCAGCCCCATACGAATGGTTATTACACAAATACTCGTAGGTGTGGACTTAGTCTGCTTCATGGTTGCCTTCTTCCTCATCATTGGTGGAGGAGTGCCAGGTAAGGCGCTCCTCGTAGAATTTGATTACCACTTGAGGGCAGCGCACGTTGGCCTGCCTAGCTGGTACCAAGTCTGCCTCATCAGTGCCACGCCTGGAGGAGGTCAAGAAGGGGGGAGGTCATGGTGTGTGTGTGTGTGAGTCCTTTTCTAGGCTTTGATATATCACGTACATGTTGAAAGCATGATCTGTATGTATGTATGTATGTATGCACTCACCACTTCATGAGGAACATCAACTCTCCACTGGAATCTGTTGCTCCAATGATCCTCTCTGCGTCCAGCCCTCGGTCAAACCCTCGGGGTCGTGTGTCCTCCTGGCGTGGGATGAACAAAGGATTGAACAACACATTACAAACTCAACACTCACACTCGTCTACTTTCCCGGCATATATTTCTATTTTTCCTAATGTCTTCTTCACATACTGCAAATGGCAATACTTTTGAAAATGAATAATCTTCAATATATTATTTTCATTTATAAACATTTCCATGACTACCAGTACCAAGCACCTACTAGCATGACTTACTAGAGATGATAACTACCTCATCTCTACATATGAATAACATTATCTATATGTATACCCAGCAAATATCTCTCTGAAAGGGGGTCAGCCAATCCAAGATGTTGGAAGTTCAAGTTGACATTACTCTCCCTCCCACTGTGTCCTGTCTCTTCATAGGGAGAGAAGGGGACTCCATAACTTAACTTTTACAACCTGCCACAAAATATAAATAAATGGCTGCCCTTGGTTTTCTTAAGTTACTGTATTTCCTGCCATATAAGACCCACTTAAGAAGAAAAAAAAGAAAGAAAAAGGAGTAAAACACAACCAATTGTGGCAGGAACACAAGTCTTCATCAACGTGGACGGTTTTCAACATAAATGTAACACTTGTGTGGACGGGAAAGCAAAGTTTCTTTATAATGAAGTACTGTAAGTCAACCAAATGTGTTACTGCATTACAATAAAATTTGCAGACTAAATTAATACTGATGTGAATAATAAATGTTCATTAATAATAAATGAATTATCACTTATAAAAGATAAATACCAGTATATGGATAAATCACCAGGTATCAAAATAAACATATAAACAGTGGTATTGTAGCCGCTTGCCCACAGTCATTATGAGGTTCCACATGTGATTGGTGCTTAGGCCTACTCTGCCTTGACAATGGTGTACACCAATCTATGAGCTCACCTATAAACCCCAAACAAGTGATCCCGTGCAGGTTAACTTGAGTGCAGATATACTGTTATCTATAAGGTTAGTTGCATGTTTGGCATAAGGCAAGAAAGGCAGTTTATAATGACAATACCTAGTAGCCTATAACCTTGGATCAACATTCTACTGACAAGGTTATGAAGCTCAAGGAAAATGTTGATGTTTAACCTTATAAATACCAGTATTTATAAGGTTAGTTGCATGTTTTGGTTAAGTAGTTCAGTTGGAGAATACTCATTAGCCTACAATCTTTAATACCAAAACTCTACTGAGGGGAGAGTTATTAAGCCCAGGGAAAAAGTGGGATTTTTGTTTTGTCCTGAATATTCCTTGTCAAATTATTGGTGCGTCTTATATGGTGGAAAATACAGTATAATAGTTTTCATGACATCAATAGGTGACTAAATATATCAATTGGTTAATCACAGATTCACCTGAAAACATAGATACCTTGCAACAACATCCTACGTGGTAACTCAACTTCAACATTACCACTTGGAATACTGCACTAAATGGATACACACCAATATGTAGGCTTTCCCAATGTTTGCTAGTTCAAAATGGAGCATCCAGTAGAGTATGTGATGTGAGACCTGATGATTACCTAAGGACACAAGATGAAACAATGATAGATACACTCTCCTACCTCCACTGCCTTCTTGGGTTTCCGTTTGGAAGCGTCATCAGCTGCCTGAGACTTGCGCTTCTTGTCGTCTTTTTTCTTGGCATCATCTTTCTTCCGCCGCTCCTCAAACTCTGAGATGAGCTCTGGGCAGTCCAGGTGAGATTCTGGCTCCCAGGTGTTGTCCTCACTGTGGGCAAGGAAGAGGAATTAGTTGGCAATGATACCGATAGTAGGTGTAGTGTCAGTGGTGTTGAATGAAGCTTGGGTGATTAGGAGTCTAAAGGCATTATTACTAGTGAAACCCAAAGCTGTGTGAGCTGACATGATTGTATGGTTCTATTATGTATTAGAAAACACACCAGACTCATGAACTTATTGGAACGATGGTAAGTGTCTTGGAGGGTAACAACTGCTGTCACCCCATCCTGCAATCAGTTCAAATTGTAAAGGGTAGTGTGAGGTTAAGGAAGGATGTTGGAAGTACACTCACTCGCCATAGCCTTTCCATTTGAGGTAGTACTCAACCCTTCCGTGTCTGATGCGCTTGTCTAAGATCTTTTCCACTGAGTATTCCTCCTCTTCTTCCTGCTCTTCAGGCTCTGGAGTTTGGTCCTTCTTCTTGGGCATAGTGTTGGATTCCCCTGAGGAAGGCACCACACAACGGTTAGGGCCAGAGAGAGAGAGAGAGAGAGAGAGAGAGAGAGAGAGAGAGAGAGAGAGAGAGAGAGAGAGAGAAGGAACACACCCTTTGCAGTGAGTTACCACTGTGAGACATGACAAAAATAAAAAAACAAAAACTAATACCCTCAGTGATAAAAATAAGTTATTAATGGTAACTACTAATTGTTATGATTATTTTCTACAGATATACAGCTTCCAAAAGGATGCAGAAGTGTCTAACATTACTGGGTGAGAATCTTGAAAATAAACAATAAAATAAAAAAATTATAACAATGAAAATAAATAAATAAATGATAATAGTAATACTAATAATACTAATAATAACAATGAACATCTCACGTGTAAAAATATAAACACCTGCATGTGACAGAGTGATGGGTCTGTGAAGCTGCTGCTCTGTATACTCTGCTATGATAACACAAGGCAGGAGAGTAATGCCTCCATGAACCCTGGTGTGCCTTGTGTTGGCTACCTCCCTTTATAGCGATAACAGCTTGGTATAGATATATAGATAAATAAATATACATACATACATACACACACCAGGCTGATATCCGCCTAGAGTGGGGTAGCCAAGACACATACATACACACTTAGCCCCCAGACCCCCTTAGGAGAAGAGAAGTACACTCCACCCAAACACTGCACGTCAGGTCAGGTCACTCACACAATAGGGACAAGAGCGAGGGTCATATCCACAACAGAATCCTAAGGTTTACTCTACCACTTCATATTTAACTCACACCCTCTCCCTCCCTCTACACACCTGACATTATCCAAGTGTTTCACCAGATAACCGGGAACCACCTCCCCTCCAAGGGTCGTCAAGGGTGCATCATTAATCATGCATTCACCACTGCTACCCATTCAACTTCTATCACCTATAATCATCCTTCCTGGCTCCACACACATTCCTCTTTCATTCATCGCTCTTTTCATACTGTCCATTCATCCCGTTTGTGGCCTTCCTCTCAACCTCACACTTCTTACATCAGATCCTGTTATTTTCTTATATATGTATAATGCCCACAATAACTTATGAGGTAACCTGGACAAATTTTTAAGACAACTTACCATAGTGAGCTTTTATTTTTCCTTGGCAGCCATCAATAGATAGACAGCAGTGCCTATAGTGTGACAGTGTGTTGGCAGGAGAGGCAGTAATCAAACTACACCCATGGGACCCATAACACCAGCCTTCACCCATACTTGTCACGCCACCCTGCCTGCCTGGCCAAACACTGCCTTAACACCTCTGAACACACTGCAGGTGTTCCAAGCCATCCTTAACAGCAAGTCGTGTGCACACTCAACACAAACAGGGAATAATAAGAAGGCAGAGGAAGGTGTGTACATGCAGGACTATTAATGCATTGCTACAGGGTGTGTTGGAGCATTAAACTACATACATGCTGTGTTGAGCAAGCCAAGGGTAAGCAAGCTACACACACACACACACACACTGGGTTCACAATAAATACATCCAATACTCCTACAAAGTTCCATTAATTTGAATAATAATAATAATAATTTTGTTTTAAAATTTGACTTACACCCCAAAATGTGGTTTAAGTTTCCTCAAAGTTATGGTAATGATGTTTAACTTTCACAAATGTGCTGAAGGAATGCAAAGTACAATGGTAATAAATAGATTGATAAGTATATAAAGGAACAAACTTTGTACATGTAGCTTCAGACCGACCTAAAACTATATAAAAATAAATAAAACAAAATTTCCTGTGTGATGATAGGATACATTTTTGGGGCAAACTTTTCCTTTGAACAATAATAATTTATAAAGTTCTATGTGGTGTTGGGATGAATTTATAAATGTTCCCCATTGTTGTGACGCTGGGATTGTTATGTGGCAGAACATGACCCACATTACTATAGTCTAGAGGGTTAGGTTAGGTCCTATAGTCTAGAGCAGTGGTTTTTAAACTTTTTCAGCTTGTTACCCAATTTTATATGCCAATTTCGGGCATGCCAACCTAAGGTCCCGGGTTTGATCCCCCCTTTCAGCCACTTTTCTTTCTTTGGTATTAGCGCTGAGTGGCCAAAGATTACCCAAATTGCTGCCATACTGTCCTCAGACCGGACTAACGGTTTCTGGTGTGCTACCCCTTTCACAAAATGTTGTCAATATTGATGTATATCGCTATATCAAAACATAAAAATAAAGAAATAAAGAAAACAAACTACATGTGGGAAAGTGTACGTGACTTAGAAATGAGTCAAGTGTCTCAAACCATGTCTTGTCTAACAAACACATCTGCTGCCAGTTCCAATGATAAGAGAGAGAGAGAGAGAGAGAGAGAGAGAGAGAGAGAGAGAGAGAGAGAGAGAGAATAATGTCACCATGCATGCACACACACACACATATCCAAAGGTCTCACAGCACAGTGGTAAGTCAATACAACACAAACTCAATGAACACCCTCCAAAAGTGTGCATGTCATGTCAGTACCATAACACTGTCCTCCTTGCCTTCCCTCCTCCCACGATCATGTCATTACAAGGAAAATAAAGGGACAATGTAGCATGACACGTTAGTTAGTTAGTTAGTTAGTCTGGCACTGAACACGAAGGACAATGTAGCATGACACGTTAGTTAGTTAGTTAGTCTGGCACTGAACACGATGGGTCACAAGTGTCACAGTGAACCAAGAAACAGAGGAAGTAACATAAGTAACATGAGTGGTGACCATTTGACGTCCATTCACCAGGGTAATAATGCATCGGCCAACCCTTCCATTGCATCCACTGACTACAATACTTCACATACAGTGCATTAATACAAGGCTTAGTGCTTAGAAACCCATCCTATTCTATGGTTAGGTTGTCTGATGCATTACCCTGGCCTGTCATGCCCTACCACACCACACCACACCACACTCTCAGAACAGAGAAGAGCACAAGTTACATAGAGGAAGGCAAGAAAATAACGGAACGTGTGACCTACCCATCGCTCCGAGCCACCAGGAAGCACTGCTAGTAAGTTAGACGGCTGGCAGTATGGAAGAAGGACGTGTTACCAGTAGCTGCAGCCCCCACCTCTTCTAAATCCAGTTGTGCAAGTTTTGTAGAGATCTGACCGGCAAATAAAGCGTCTTCATCAAAACCTAAACAAGTGGGGAACATAATTTTGACAGAAAGATATAATGGTCATCACATTTCTGGGTGTTTTGGGGTGAGGGTCAGATTGGGTTGTTACGGGTTGACTCCTGACGCACCAACAACAGATAGCACTGCAGGATGTAACTACCAGTAACAATAAAAAAAATATAAAAATCAATCAATCATATCAGTGGTGGAGATGGTGTGTGTTGGTTAGCCACACTCCACACAGCTGAGGGGGTGGGGTGGGAGGTGGGGGCACTTGCACAAACGGTCACAAATTGCGTTATCTAGAGAAAAATGAAAGTACATGAGATAGATGAGGTGACACGACGCAGGAGACCAGGAAGAACAAGGGTGGAAGGATGGAACACACCCAATATCTATACCTGATAACCTCCTTAATGCAAGGTTTGAACTCATATTCACTACTAAAACAAACTGCAAAGCTATACAGAACATAAAAACTGGTAATATGAGTAATTTAGTTACAATTCATATTAGATGTAAAGACAAACACGTTACTGTGAATAATATTAGTGAACACCCAACCTGGACTCCCCTCTCTCCCCTGACCCTTGACCCTTGACCCAAGCATGCATGTGTACTTAGGGTGACATTAGATAACTCCTGAAAAGATACAAGCAAGTGACAAGGGGGAAGGGAAGGGAAGGGAAGGGAAGGGAAGGGAACACAGTCACCACTAGTGTTGAAGAAGCATAGCAACAAACACTTCCATTCAAGACTGCACAAGAATGTTAGAGTTAGCAGTGGTTTAAATCAAGTGAACACAAGTTAGGAATCTGTAAGTAATCGTATTAAATAGTAAGGTGACAGCATGTAAAGGTAATTGATCTGTTGTCCTTTCCGCTGAGCCAGACTGATATTTAGACCAAGGTTCTTCACAGTCAAGTCAAGTCCAGTCCAGTTGATGTTAGGTTGTGTTCAGCTTGCATGTTACTCACCTGCCCTTACACCCTTACACATCCAACATCCATAACACCATTATACACATTCATAACAATTTAACTTTATACATTTAGATCAAATCCTTAGACTCCATGATTTTGTAAACGTTATAATTAATCACACTCCCTCAGTGACTAGTCAGTTTAACGCTAGATGAAGAAACTTATACAAATGTTTATCAATACTACATTACAACCCATTTATTAAGAGTGTGTGGCTTTAATTAAGTGGTAAGGTATTAGTGTTTATATAACCCTGAACTGAAGGTTAATGACCACTTAGCCTTTGTAATGATGGCTTCACAATGGACACAATTAACCAACAAGCAAGTTAATGGTCATCACATTTTGTTTGCAAGTTAGGTTGTGTGTTTGGTTGTGGAGGTGGTCGGTAAACAAGAAGCAATCACTCAAATGAACGCTGTAGTCTGTGTGTTGAGATTTGAACCTACGCTGTAATACAATACAGAGAACCAATCACATACTTGCCGTGTACCTCCTGTATCGTACACTTTAATACTGAGTTAAGGGAACACACCCATGCTTAGTAATGTGGAGGTGGTATGTGTCATGCCTGCCACTTTTATTTATTTGACTTTAAAAGGGTACTGGCTAAGGGAAAACAGAAATACGTAGAAAAAGAATCCCGCTTGTCACCATTTACATTTGATGCTGCTCACCACTTATCAAACAGAGGTAAGCGTTAATGTCTTGGTTAAATAACACACTATATTCGTGAAATCATTGAAGGAACAGCTATCTATTTCATCTTTCCACAGCAGCAACACAGATGATTCCTTACTCAAGCTATCATTCTTACTCACTAACTCTTTATGGTACAGACTGATGTAAAGTAAGAAGAATAGCTTTAGGTGCAAATAAGTGTGTAAGTGTGTAGTTGTGAAGGCTATAAAAGGAGGGAGATGTTGGCTGGAGCACCTTGAAAGAAAGAATGATGAAGGCTGTGCTGAGATACAAAGTGAGGTTAGAAAAGATGGATGAATGAAATGGTGGAAATAGCAGGTGGTACAAAACGGCAGGTAGACTAGACAAGGTAGAAGTGTTTCAAGGGGTAAGATATAAGGATTGGAACAAGTGTAGATGGACATGAGATAGAGGAGTATGTGGGGGAGGAAGGATGGTCTGAATGGGGTTCAAAGTTGGCATAGAAGAGTCGCCTAAACATGACTGGTATGTAAGTATAGCCAAGCCAAGGAAGGAAGGAAGGAAGGAAGGGTTCTATGATGGAAGAATGAGGGAAGGAAGATATGTAAGATGTGTGATGAAGTAACCTAATGTAACCCAACCTGACCAACAATAATGTATAGAAACTTGTGTAATAACTGGTATTGTTGTCGGCATTTATTTCTTTTAAAAACCCAGTGGGACTGACTTGTGGCATTATAGTGTGTGCCTGTATGTATGTTTTCACGGGCAAGTTAAAACAAAAGTGCATCTATTCTTCTGATGCCTAACACGTCTTAATATTCAGGCACGCGAGGTTAAGCTGCTCACCTTCTTGTGGTAACCCCCACCTCGGATAATTTGATTGCCAACCTACTTGTTAAATGCCCATGTGTTTATCATATCTCGCTTTAAAAGTGGCAATACTTGGAGCCGTTACTACAGATTCTGAAAGTCTATTTGTTCCATGGCTCAATGCATCTTATAGAGAACCAATTGCCCTTGATGCTAGTCCTCCAGTGGTTTGGTCTTCCCAGTTACAAGCTATGTCCCCTGAGGCTGTTGTGGCTGAGGCTGAGGAACCTTGAGCTAATTTAGAGAAGGAAAAAAAAAAATCAACTAAACAACAACAACAACAACATGGCGGGGCCCGGACGGATACACTTCCCACTATCAGTTCAACATTGCCATGACCACCTTATGTGTATTATTATTATTATTCACTTGCACAACCAATGAAGTCTCAAAACATTCAAAGGGGACGAAAGAAAAGAAAATATTTGCACGGAGCCTAACCCACGTCTGATGCAAGTCTTTACTCTACCTGCCTTGGCACACGATGCAGTGACCACCTGTAGTTACGGTACAGTTATAGTTGTGTATTGAGAGGCGGGGGAGGCAGGTTAGGTTAAGGTGAGCGAGGTTGGGTTACCACGTTGCTATAGTTTCATTTTACAAAACTACGTCAGGTCGGGTTAATGCCTTGTATCACAAGCATACATTACTCTTAAGGCTACAATTAAGTAACACACACACACACACACACAGGACTGACGTAACACAAACCTAGGTGTTCAGTGAGTCCATCAACTGTACACACACACACACACACACACGCGCACGCAAACACCAGGGGGCGCCAAGTAGGCCTAACCACAAAGGCTTACACCAACCACCTGACCAACGCAACACCAACACAACACAACACAACACCGACCACCAACACTGCATGTACTGGTGGTGACCTTGGCTTGCATCACAACAACACACCACCACGCAACACCACACAGCACCAAGTACAGCCGCGCTAACACCCTGCTGTTTGACTTCAAATATGCGCACGCACATCAACACACAAACACACACGCACACACACACACACACACACACAAACAAACACTCACCTAGGTTACTATCTTAGGCAATGATGTGTTTGTGTGGGTGGGTGAGTGTGAGTGTGTTTGTTAGTTGCGTGTGGTGAGGACAAAACACACACACTAACACATACAGAGGCATGGTTGGGTGTGTTAAGGTAGGCCTGCACGCAACTATACTCCCTCCCTTGTCCTCACACTGCACGCAATACACACTCAACACACGAGGCGTCGACAGCCGCAGCGAAGGTGTATAATTGTGTTTTAACTTACCTATGTAATGCAACCACCGGAGCTCTTCTATCCTATGGCGGCAAGCAAGATGGCGCCTCTGTGTGGAAACAAAAGAGATACTAACGTCATGTTGTTTACATTTAAAAATAATATGTATCAGTATAGAATTGAGGTAAAATATAAATTAATATATTTAAACTTATATAGGTTTTTCATAATATGTAGAATTTGATTTATAAGATTGATTTGAGGTTTAATTTATATACATTTTTGACTCAATTTTCATTATTTTTAATTTCAAATAATATCATCCATATATTAAGCTCCCAGTATGATAGCAGGTAAGGATTCAAAACAATATTGTATTATTAGTTGATATGAGACACTGAGGAAGGAGAATAACATTGTTGTCATGCACGTGTTGGAATGTAGGCTTGAGAAAAAAGAATCGGCGTTAGGCAACTCTACATCGTCTATTTTGGCGCGTAAAAGGGAAAAGGAAAAAAGGAATACAAGGGGAAGGGAAACAATGAATAAAAAGAAAAAAATAGTATAGCCAAATAGAAAAAAAATAATACAGGTAGACAGGAATATAAATCACCTAAACCACATGAAGGATTGGTTACCCTGGCACGTCAAAATGATGACCTGTGCAGGAAGGGACGTGGGTCTGGGTCATCGATTTTGTTAATGAATGGCTGACTAACTCTATGGAAAACAAATAATAACTTTACCAAAATGTAATGTATGTGTCTATATAACATTACTCCAATCTGTAGAAGTAAGTAATGATAATAATAGAATGGGCACAATACCTTTTACAACGGCGTCCCTAATCCACAGTTGTCAAGTTAATTCTGTTCATAATTTCACAAAACACAACTTATTCGCGTATATTTTATGCAACATCATCGTATCTTAGCACTTTCCTCTTCTCCATGTATCTATTTTTTGTTTGTTTACTTAATCTGTGTACTACAGGTAGGAAGAAGAATTTCAAGGTCACTCGTCCCTGTCAGGTAGAGTTAATCCATTTCAACCCAACACGCCCTTAACGACAACCAGATTACCTGCATGACTTGTACTTATTACTTGTGTGTTATCTTATCTTGACCAGAGTGTCCAAAGTACTGAAACACAGCAGCAGCAGCCTCCCTTGCCTTGCCTTGCTAGTGTTACGAGGCGCCGCGACCAGGAAGGTGAAACGACACATACGTTATATATTACTGTTCCTTGTATCCTATTCTGGTGTGTCATATTTAGTTTGATGAATGTTTGACAACGTGTGTGCTTGCTTTACTTGATGGTGTGTTGAGGTAGTCGTGACAGCCGTGGTGGTACACTGTTACTACCCAGGCCAACGTAAGGTGCCCTCAGGAGTGGCAGGTGGTCTGGTGTGGAATGCAATGCCAGGCACCAGACACAGCTCACCAGGTACTAGGTACCAGGCACCAGACACCAGACATGTGTGGAGCTAACCGTTACTTAGGCATGACCTTTGAACATAAGAACATAAGAATATAAGGAAGCTACAAAAGGCCCGGAGGCCTGCACTAGGTAGTTCCTGTTAATCCTATACCCCTTGTTACCTACACCTTACACTCCTTGCATCACGGTACACTCAGGATGAAGGATACAGAGTGTAGGTCCGGCTGAGGATGTGTTGGGTTTCAATGCCACGGTGGAATGACACATTTCACCCTTAGTGTCACATAGTCAATTGTTGTTTTTTTGCCAGAAACATTGATCTTCACTTTAACTTAATTAGTACTTATCTATCTATTTCAATAGTGTGATGCCTCGTTCCATGCGGAAACATTCCCTGAGTTGATGACCATAACAGACTAGCCTCCACCTCCACCTGTCCTATCCATACACTCCCTCCTTGCTTCTTCAATCCATCCACTTATCTATTCATACATATTATGACATGTTATTGTTACTGCATATCATGTATTGTTTGCTTCCTTTGCCTTGTCATGAGATTCAGGCCAGAAAGTATACTAGGTGACAAAACCACAGCACCACCAGTACATATAAAACATAACACATAACAAAAACACACACCAGAACGCCTGTTGGTGTATAACTAGGCTATCTACTACACTACATTTTTATTTATTCATTTGAAAAATTTTATGTCCTTAACCTGTGGCGCCGGAAGGCTTAATAGAGGTGTTAGATGGTTGGCCTCCGCCTGTTAGTAGTGCGGGTTAGATTTTTTTAAGTGTCACCTTGTTTCTTATTGAGAGGCTCATGCTGCCAGTGGAAGCTCCTCGTGCATATAACTTTGCAGTCCCGTCAAGGATAGTGTTATGGCAGCATGTGGGTGTTCTTAGGCCACTCGGTGGTATTACCAAAGAAAAGTGGCCAGCATGTGCCAAGATTGAAACTCAGGACTTTGAGCTGATCTGCCCAACCGCTAGCCACTAAGCCACCACCTCCCCACCTCCCCATGCATACTATTACTAATACACTATGTGAAGGAGAACAGGATAGAACAGAACAAGGCTCTCTCCCCACCCAGAAGGAAATACAATACTTTGTAGAAAATGAGGACTTGGAAATTTTACGTACATAAAAATTTCATTGAAGTTCATACTACGCAATCAGTTATGTAATTAGTTAATAAAAACATTTTTCCTTGAAATATATATCTAATCAGAACTTGAAATTATCTATGGCTTTTGAGGTAACTACTGAGGCAGTGAGTGTGTTACAGTGTTTAACAACTCTAACATTGAAGTGTGACTCACGACCAACTGTGTTACATCTTTGTACTTTTAATTTCATGTCGTTACCTCTTGTTACTGTTGCATTATTCATCTCAAATACTATTTCTGGATTGATTTTATTGAGATACTACATCACTACTACTAATAATAATAATACCACCACCACCACCACTACCACTATACTGCTGCTGTTACCTCACCATCTCCACACACCCACAGCACTGCCACCACCACCACCACCACCACCAGACTTAGGATCAGCATTCACTATGGTGCGTGCTTGGTATATGGATGACAGCCTTGAGGACCAGAGATTTGAGCACCACCTCAGCCCACCACAGATGGTGTCACTGGAGGTCCTGGCCAAGAACACAGGGGTCAAGTACTACAAGGTGTGACAGTACATACATATTCACAGGTTGTTACTACTACTGTACATGCCTTTACTTGTGCAGTATGTTTGATTAATTGTAAGTTCATATGCAATTAAAGTACTTATTTATTTTTTTAATATTAATTTTATTTGAAAATGCTTTATGTTGCCCCTTCCCCCACATTCAGTATGATAATGTAGGGTTTTTGGGTGCAAGAAATTTTAAAGCCAAGTATTTCTAGTATTTCTGGGAAGAGATAAAGATTAAAATTATTCAAATCACAGAGAAAAAATAAAAATAAAAATAAAAATCATACTGGACAGGTAAAGCCAAGCCCACCTTGCCTAACATGACTTAATATACAGGTACAAGGATGCAGGTGTGTGTGTGTGTGTGTGTGTGTGTGTGTGTGTGTGTGTGTGTGTGTGTGTGTGTGTGTGTGTGTGTGTGTGAAGTGTATCATGGAAATCACAAAACAAACCTTACACTTTCAAATACCAAAAATAATAACAACTACCTAGAAATATATCGGTTTTCAATTTTCTATCTATATATGGCCTTGATTACCGTTGATTCTATACTTACAAGTTGTGAAGTAATATCATTGTGACCCGTGGAAGTAACACACAACACCTCCCAAGAACAGTGTAATATTACTATGGATTGGCTGCATTTGAGAGGAAGAGAGACATAGGAAATCAGTAAAACAACAATTTTAATAAGTACTTGTATGAGAAAATAAAATAAGTGTATGTGTGTAGAGTCAGACCTAGATGCCATGTCTCATTCTCTCTCTCTCTCTCTCTCTCTCTCTCTCTCTCTCTCTCTCTCTCTCTCTCTCTCTCTCTCTCTCTCTCTCTCTCTCTCTCCTTACCTTATCTTACCTTACCTAGTTGGATCCCAAGAAGCATGAGGAAGAGGGTAAACTGAGCAGCATCAAGGAGGAACGCGGCTACAACTACATGGATGTGATACAGGTGTCCCCAGAGAAAATATACAACTATGAGGAAAGGGTACGTGTTAACAAGCATACAAGGATGACTCTATGTTAAGGGAGAAAATTAAGTGGTGGTATGTGACAAAGAGTGAGGATAAGTGTGCAAGTGGAGACTGAAGCAATGGCCACTTTCAATTGACATATCTATCCTCAAACCATTCCAAGTATGAGTGCACACTTAAGTTCAAGACACTATAAATCCCTTGACCTTGTTTAAACATATGTACTCTCCTTCACATTGTACTTGCATCCCTTTGTTCTTTCCACCTGATCTTATTACTCTTGTTGATTATGTTTACTTGTACACACACACACACACACACCCAGATCAAGGTGTTCTTTGAGGAGCACCTGCACACTGACGAGGAGATCCGGTTCATCACGGAAGGCTCAGGTTACTTTGACGTGAGGGATCAGGAAGACCGCTGGATCAGGATTGAGGTGACGCCGGGAGACCTGCTCATCCTGCCAGCTGGGATCTACCATCGCTTCACCCTGGACACTAAGGTAATTGTTGATGGCAGGATTTCTGGTTTGACTTGCAGGTGTTGAAACATCCCTCGTGCTCCTCCTGTGCCCTGGATGGTGGTTGTGTGCTGTATTTTTGGGTTTATTGGGAGAATTTATACATTAAAAAAGATTGTCTGGCACTTACTAGACCTTGATACTTGTATGGTTACGTGGTATGTTCCTTAACCTTGAAGCAACGGGTGTATTGTATTGGCAAGTAATCATGGTCTCAGGATGGGGGTTTTTAAGAAGTAATTGCTTTATCCCACTGTTATATTTCAGTAAATACTCGACTTATGATCGTGAAACAAAAATTACAAGAAGTTCTCATTTAATTTTATAAGCGTGCTATTGTGTATCTATCTATCTAGTCTCTGATGGCTCGTTCCCTCCAAGGTGATGGCCATGGCAGAAGAGCCTCCACCTCTCCTTATCCACACACTCCCTCCTTACTTGTTCAATCCCTTCCCCTCTATCACCAACTCTTCCTTTCATCTTACAACTGGCCTTCCTCTCCTCTCAGGACCCATAGTTCAACTCACACACACTTTCTTCACAAACTCTTCACTCTTCTTTCTCCCCATATGACCAAACCACCTAATAGTATTTCTTTTCACCCATTCCACTACACCACACTTCACTCCCTTTGCATAGAGTCCCGCGTCACACCTTTCACACACACTTTCACCTTCCCTTTCATAAAGCACGAGAATCATTGTCGTATCTGAAAATGTCAACATCTAACATTACTGTATGTATAGAAGGGAGTTATTTGTACATCCATTGCTTGAAGTTATCCAGTATTCCTTCTTACTACTTCGTCTTCCCTATCAAACTACCATATTTCCCAGCTTATAACAGTTTTTTTTTTATTGAAAGCATCATGTGTCTGTCAGTGTATGGATTTTTGTAATGCATTTATCAGTGTGAGTATTGTTTCACCTCTGTGTGTGCCTCTAAATTCACCTCACCTCACCTCACCTCACCTTGGATCACCTTCCTTGCAGAACTACATCAAGGCAATGCGTCTGTTCACGGGAGAGCCTGTGTGGACGCCTCATAACCGCCCGGCAGACAACATGGAGGCTCGCAAGAACTATGTTGTGCAGCAAGGCAAGGGGTTCATGGCGAAGTAGATGCACCTCAATAACTAACAGTGGTGGTAGGTTTTCAAGGTACAAAGTGGTGTTGTGATGGCAGCTGGGCACAGGATGGCCAGGGCCTTGTTGGATTCCCACTGCTGCTGCTGCTGCTGCTGCTGTGGATTCCAGACAGGTTCCTGGCTTCCCTCATCAATTTTTTAAAGAAAACTTGTTGATAGTTTATAATCAGAGTATATCTTGTTGGTAATTATATGTAGGCACATTAGTCAGTGCAATGAATAGTGATATTTTTGAAATGGAGTTATCATATTAAGTATGAAAATTTACAGCAGCAATATGCTCATTGAAGATTATATATATTGGTGTTTAATAATAGAGTATTAAAAGAAATATTGATCTTGTAGTTTAAAGAGAAACTCTATAGTAATTATGAATGTTCTGTCCTAAACCTGAGGTGTGTTTTTTGTAAATCAGAAGTACAATCACCATCTTAGTACAAACCTTCCCCGCCAACACACACAAATATGCACTTGTTAGCACGTTAAACCCTTATGGACTAAGGTACAACATTACTCTTATCACCCTCGCTTACTGAAAGTTACAGAGTTAGTGTGATCTTTTAATGTACAATGTTATCTAGTAACGAGCTTACTTAAGGGTGAAATCACATACTTATTGTTACCATGACTTAATAAGTTCCTTGACTATTTTTTTACCTATCTTTCCCACAGCCTAAAACATGGAATTCCATGAATATTTTTTGTACCTGTAGTAAATGTCTACATTTGTCTCTCCATAAGTGTCCTTATCACAATCAAGTACATAGGTTTTCTGCTGTGAAATTGAGACTAGATATTAGGTTGTCAGTGTAGTACAACATTCATCCCTTTGGCCTGGTGAGAGTTGATGCAAGGATCCTGGTGACGTAGTGATGTATCTTGTGCTTGTTCACCTCAAGAGTTGTTATTGGAGCAATAAACATAACTGAGAAACATGCCTTTGCTTTACCTTCACAAAGTCATCTTGTACTCACATTCACACATATCTCACTACATTTTTCCTCTTTTTAAAATTTATATTTCTTTAATTAGCATAATTGAATCAACATTTCATGACATAGTGGTGTGGCAACCCCATGACCCAGGTTTTTGTTGTGCAAATAGGCTGCGTGGGTGACCCTATAAGGCCGTCCCTCACACACTGGGAGGCAGGGGACACAAGTGCAAGAGTACATTTGGTGTGGTTACCCTTGGCAGGAATGTTAACCAATAGCCATCACAGGAAACAGATAGTTGAAGGTCAATATGTAGAACAAAGAAAACAGAATGAGGTCCTGATGAACTATATGTTTGAGGACCTGACACACAGGACACATTCCAAACATTAAGACAAGCTGTCATCAGGTGACAACAACTTGTATTTATAAATTATAATTTATTTTGGGTTGACTTATTCATTATTTACTAGGATGCCATTGTATATGTGGGAAAGGAAAGGTTCCTACCCCTCCCACGTCACCCTTTATTTGGGTGACCATAACCAACCAACGAACGGTCCTTTTAAAATTAAATGTTCTGCCGTTTGAAAGCATTACTGCACGTTGTGTTCTGTCTAGTGTACCAACCCTGAGGATCTTGTC
>JAPQNM010000038.1:1922552-1945052 GCA_029783475.1 Metacarcinus magister | reverse complement strand
GGAGGGGGGGAAGGGATTCAAGTCATGGATTCTGGTTTTCAAGTGTTACATTTTGTGAACCTAACCTAACCTAACCTAATAAGGCAACAAGTAAAAATTTGAAGGCTTTTGGTTATGAAAATTAAGAGTTACTAAACTTTTACATACAAAAATAATAATTCTTTATGTATCCTCATCTCTAAACAATCCCCACACACATACACACCTCTAGGATGACTCTGTTGTACACGAAGCGGATGTATCTGGATGGCTGGCGGGTGCGCGGTCCTTCCCGGCCCAGCAGGTGGATGATGCGCACAGCCAAGGTGGTGTGTTCACAGTCCTCAATGAACTCACACAGGTGATCCAGACCTGGAGGGAAGGAAAAAGGTTACGGATCACATATTGTTCTCTCTCTCTATCTCTCTTTCTATCTATCTCTCGTACATATGACTGCCTGTCTAGCTGCCTCAAATATTTAGTGCCAGACCAAGTAGTTTAAATAATGAGATGTGTGTTTTCCCTTTGCAATCTCTCTCTCTCTCTCTCTCTCTCTCTCTCTCTCTCTCTTTCTCTCACCCTTTTCCTTGGCCTCTGGGTTGTCCTCGATAATGGTGATGATGGTGCTGGCGATGGCTTCCTTGTATGGCAGCCCACCCTCACTACGCAGCATGTCTGCCAACTGACCCATCAACACAGCCTGCTTCCTCGGGTACTTGAGGGCCAGGGAACGCAACGCCTGAATGTGGTGATGGGAGAAAGGATAACAGGGTGATAATGGGAGCAATAATACGGTGTGGAATGTTAATATTGAACGACTATGTACACACACACACACATACATACATACATACACACACACACACACACACATGCACTCACCTCCACAACTACAATCTTGAACTCATCTGATATGTCATTGAGGAAGGATGAGATGGACTTCATGAGGCGGTCCACTGATCCCTCTGAGCCTGTCTTGAGGAGGGTGGTGATGGCCAGGGTGGCGATGGAACGGTTCACATCCTGGATCAAGTTTTCAAGGTCAAGGTTACAGGCGGTGACAGCATTGGGGTGCGTCATCGCCACCTTGCTGAGGGTGCGCACGGCTGCAAACCTGGTAAGGGAGGATCAGGGTGAGGGGTGAAGGGTGGCTAGTATGAGTAAAACAACAGTATAATTATAAAAAGAGATACAGGCACTGAGTTTTTTTCTTCATATCAACAGAGATTAGATAAGGACAAATAATATCACAGCTCCAAGTCGTTTTAAACCTTTTGAGTGCAAATTTTCCTTACTCATCATCCTTCTCATCATGTTGAAAGTCATGTTCCAGTGTTTGTTTTCATCATGTGTTTAAGTGTTCCTGTTGGCACTCTACCTTCTACTAATTAACAAGCATTCAACACCTCATTGTAGTTATCTAATAGCCACAAAAACACAATGAACCTTGAAGCAAAATAAAACACTAATGAATCCTTCCTTCCTTCCCTGTGGTGTCCTTCCTTCATGGTCTCACCTGAGGGTAGGCTTAGGGCTGGACAGGAACAGGTGCAGCACAGAGATGGCTGGGTGAAGGTCCCGTGCAGAGGAGCGCTTCAGTGAGACGAGTGCGTTGGCCGCCTCGTAGGTCACCATCTCTGCCTTGTGACGCAGCAGTGACTCCAGGAAGCCGGAGAGTCGGGAGTCATATCCGATCTCGTCCTCCTCGATGAGCCGTGCCACGATGCGGATCTGTGGGTGTGTTAGGCTGTTGTAGTGCACAAGAACACAGCTACATTCATGCTGGCCTGTCTACATGAATACACTTTAGCACTTCTTTCATGCATCATGATATTGTATGTGTGTGTGTGTGTGTGTGTGTGTGTGTGTAAGCTGTGAACATTTCTAACTCTATTTCTTATACCTTATGTAATAATTAATATGGTGGTGACATGCCAGCTCACTGTCACACTACTGAACCTTTACTACCAGTACTTACCAGCAGACAGAGGGCGTAGGGTGACTGCAGGCTGGAGGAGGTCAGTTTAGACACCAACTTGGTCACAGCCAACTTGTCTGACTTGCGGATCTGGTGGAGCACTCCAAGGGCGTGGAACTGTACCATCACACTGAAACACCATCACCATCACCACACACATCCTTATTCAGACATCAGATGGACATTACCACACGCAAACCATCATGATAAAATGTCCCACACACCACACACACACACACACACACACACACACACACACACACACACTACCCTCTTTTCCTGCAGCATCAATAACCCTTCTGAACCATCCTATCCTGTGGCCGTTGAATAGGAAGTGTGTTCAAGTAATAACCTTCAACTCAACCCTCCTTTCCTCCCCTTCCCCAAGCCTCTCCACCCACCAGTCTGAGCTGAGGGCCTCCTGCACCTCCGAGACCCAGCGCTTCACCACCTCCGGGGACTCCTTCAGGATGTGGCGGCAGGACACCAGGGCAGCGCTGCTCACCCCCGGGGCACGGTCCACGATGGCCTGCTTCATGTAGCGGTCAATGGCCTGCATCATGGAGGCCTGTGTGGGGGAAGGATGGGTGAGGTGAGGTGAGGTTAGGTTAGGTTAGGCTGTGTAGTGCAGTGAAGAGGAACAGTGAAAGGCAGGCACTGTGTGGGTGTGGGTGAGTGGATGAAAGGGAAGGTGAGTGAGTGATGTGAGTGAATGGATGAATCAGTGGGTGGGTGGGTGGGTGAGTGGGTGGTATGTGAATGAGGCAATTAGGGAAGGAGTGAATGAGTGTGTGAGTGAATGCAGTGTGTGAGTGAATGAGTGTGTGTGAGTGAATGAGTGTGTGTGAATGAGTGTGAGTGAATGAGTGTAAGTGTGTGAGTGTGAGTGTGAGTGTGTGTGTGTGTGTGTGTGTGTGTGTGTGTGTGTGTGTGTGTGATACTTACATCAGTGATGCGGCAGAGGGCACGGATGGCGGGTGCTCGGTACTGATCCTCACGTCCTGTCATATCCTTGGTGAGGGAGGAGGTCACTATGATGGTGTCCTCGGCAATGTTACACAGCTCCTGCATGGTCAACGGAAGGGAAGGGAAGGGAAGGGAAGGGATGGCAAGGGAACAGAAGGGAAGGGATGGGATGGGAAGGGAAGGGACGGGAAGGGATGGGATGGGATGGGATGGGAAGGGAAGGGAAGTTGAAGGGAAGGGAAGGCAAGGGATGGGATAGGAAGGCAAGGGATGGGATGGGATGGGAAGGGAAGGGAAGGGAAGGGAAGGGAAGGGAAGGGATGGGATGGGATGGGATGGGATGGGAAGGGAAGGCAAGGGAAGGCAAGGGAAGACAAGAGAAGGGAAGAGAAGAGAAGAGAAGAGAAGAGAAGGGAAGGGAAGAGAAGGGAACATATGGTTAATAAAATGCACCAGAACTGACTTAGCCTTCATATGTTTTGTTCTTCCATCACTAAATAGCTCAGGCCCTGTACGTATACTACAATTAGTTAACTATAATTAGGTAAACACACACACACACACACACACACACCTTGATGCCGAGGTAGACGAGGCGACGCAGCACCAAGTCGTTGCTCTGGAATAGTTTGGTCATTGCAAAGAAGGCATCGGTGGCCTCCTTGGTGCCGAGAGCCTCCCCTTGGTTGAGTAGGTACAGTATCTTGGTGAGGACGTGTGTGCTGCGCTTCACATTCACTGGCGTCTCGTTGAACACCCTCGCCTCCTGCAGCACTGAGGTCTTGTCCGTGCTGTGGTAAGGGTTCCCGCCCCCTGTGTGGCAAGATAATAAAATACTGCATTAGGTTAGGTGCCAAGAAAAGAAAAGAATGCGTTAGGTTAGGTTAAGTGCCAAGAATATAAAATAATGTTAGGTTAGGTTAGGTTATGTGCCAATAAAATAATGTGTGACTTCATGAGCAGTGATGTATGTGTGTGTTTGTATTTGTTTTGATTCTCTGCATGACTGAGTGATGGGCGAGTGACTCCTCCTTAGCCTATTACAACTTTATTAATACTCGTACATGACGGGAATGTCTAAACGTCTTGGAAACTATATACACTCACTTGCCGATTACTGATACACCTCACGGCTACCTCAACACAGCATCAAGTCAAGCAAGTAAGTAAGCAAGTATTCCCTGAGTGTAATGACCGCCACGACACTACCCACACTCAAAACCCGGTACTATACACATTAAAAACACTTAAATATGCTGGCTCACTAGTCTTTAGAGGTGGGGGATACTACAAGAAGTCTGTTTATTATTTCCACATTATATATTCATAGGTAAGCATTCAGACGAGGGAAGGGAAGGGAAGGGAAGGGAAGGGAGGGTCCACGTAACCCCTCCTTCCTCTCGTCTGGAGTCATCACAGGAGTTGTAACTAAGCCAGATATCGTGAATTACTTGTGCCCACCACCCCTGACACTTACCATCCTCCTCATCCTTCTTGATTTGCTTGAAGGATCCAATCATGGTGGTGCGTTGAGAGGTCAGCTGTCAGTGTTGTGTTGTTGTGGCCACGTCCACCGCCTCGCCTGCACGATGGCTCCTTCACTAATACACACACAGAACATAATAATAATCACAATACTTATAAACAATGATAAAAAATGTTAGGATTAAATTTATGTTTATTTATTTTTATACTATTTCACCTTATTGTAAAGTAAAACCAGAGTACAGTAAAACGCAGCTAACTATCGCAAGTGTACATAGAGTGTAAAGACTCTTAAGTTATGTTCGTATCTATCTTATGAAGAAACCTAGAGTATTATTAGAAGTAACAATACAGACAAGAAACACCCTGAAGGCGTGTCTGGAGATTATTATCAGTTTATTTTCAGAGGTCAGAAGGAACGGAAATTCCTTCACTCAGCGAGTATAACAGGACAGGTAAGGAGGATCCGGCGGTCAAGTAGTCTCTCATATAACTATAATGTTAAAAAGCAAATTACATGTAAAGATAATGAAGTAAACATCTAAAATACATGTAATGAGCCAGGTTGTTAAGGGATCCGTTGTAAGGAGTGATAGTGTTGATGTAAACAAACAAGGCAACAACTAGAACGTGAAGTGAAGTGTGACAATATAAACACAATATTAAGTGTGTCAAGTAAAGTGAACAAAGAAAGAAGAGGAAAAAAGCAGAAGGCAATAGTTGGTACAAAGTGACAAGACCTGTAAGTTGTGTTGAGTACACTTAACACAGTCACTACTAAACAAGGCTTCACCTGTTCACAACACTACACTCACCTGCTGGCCTTCCTGGCTGCAGCACCTAACTGTGTGTGTGTGTGTGTGTGTGTGTGTGTGTGTGTGTGTGTGTGTATGTGTATGTGTGTGTGTGTGTGTGTGTGTGTGTGTGTGTGTGTGTGTGTTGACAGTAATGTCATCTGTAATGCCTCGTGTTTTGAAACACTGAGAAATTGATCTGAAGTTGTAAGTAGCCATGAGAGTGTTGCGTCCGGGGATGGAACCCTTGACAGTACAGTCAATGTACCAACACTTTACCAATCACACCATAATGACCACCAAGGTGTAAGTGGAGTCTGGTCAACGTTCACACTCACGTCACTACATAGCTTTTCTTTTTAGGTCAATTTCTGGTGTTTTTACATCTTCTGAGTTTCCCCTTAAACAATTGGGGCTGTTTCATTTTTTTCTTATTTTTCTACAGGTAGCATTTGGTTTCTTCTTTGGATAATGGGTCTGGTACAACACGAACAACCTTTACAACCTTCACTGGTGATCTAACTGTGACTCCAATAATGTAGCGTTCATTGGACCACCAGTTTACTGGATGAACAACCTCTTTACTAAGGAGGAAGAATTTAAAACCAAAAACACTATGTCTATATTTATAGTCTCTGACACCTTGCTCCCTCCTGAAATGTTCCCCAAGATGATGGCCACGGCAGAAGAGCCTCCACCTCTCCCTATCCACACACTCCCTCCTTGCTTGTTCAATCCCTCCTCCTCTATCAGCACCTCCTTCATGCATGTACTCCTTCACCCTATCCCTCCATCTTACAACTGGCCTTCCTCTCCTCCTGGGACCTTCAGCTTCACTCACACACACTTTCTTCACAAACTCTTCACTCTTCTTTCTCCCCATATGACCAAACAACCTAATAGTATTTATTTTCACCCATCACACTACACCACACTTCACTCCATTAACACAAGGTCAACATTGCTTTCATTGCTGTCACCCTCCCATCTTGTCACGCCACATGCTCCTCTCAGATAACTCATTTCCATACCGCACACTCTTGACTGCTGTGTCCCATTCCATGTCCAAGTCTGTGATCCATACTTCAGTGTTGGCAGGAGAATACTGTTCCTTAACCCTCTCTTTACCTCCATACACACATTCCTTACTCTCATAATCCTTGCAAGTGACCCTATGACACACCTGCCTTTCACAACCCTCTCTCTTATTTCTCCTTCCATCCCTCTATCTTTGCATAACACTGTTCCAAAATACTTAAACTCTTTCACTTCATCCATTTTCCTTCCTCCTAGAACTACCTTACACCTTCCTACTGCTGGTACACTCACCCTATAAGGTGTATTAAAGTCACCCACCTCTACTTCCCTTCTTTCCTTACTGTTCCCAACATTCACCTTCAACTTCCTTCTCGTACATACACTATCAAATTTATCCATCATTCTCTGAATTTCCTCATCACTCTTTGCAAACAACGCAGTGTCATCTGCAAACAAGCATGCCAACACTGCCTTGGTATTGCTTCAAAATTGATTTCTTGTTTCATGATGATTCAAGACAAAAAATGAAACTGTGCTCAGATTCATTACAATCGTTCATAAATTGGTGCCGGGCTGGGAAGATGGGAGTGAGATGAGAGGATGGAATGACTGGAGTGTTGGAAATAATGTGTACAGAATGACTAGGGTTGGAAAAGCTTTAGGCTGGAGTGACCTGTTACCTGTGATAGTTTAATTAATTAGATGAGTGTAATTGTGTAACTTTACCTAACAATTAGTGTTAGTTTTATGCAGTACAGTCTTAGTATTACTTTGGCTGAGTCGGCCATGGCTCCTCCTTCCCTTGTCATCATTGGTTCATTGTGAGTGTGGTGTTGTGAGATGGTTTGCCTTACTAATGTCACCTTCCTTCCTTCCTTCCTCATGGGTTTTGTATCATTGTGAGTGTGGTGTTGTGAGATGGTTTGCCTTACTAATGTCACCTTCCTTCCTTCCTTCCTCATGGGTTTTGTATCATTGTGAGTGTGGTGTTGTGAGATGGTTTGCCTTACTAATACCACCTTCCTTCCTTCCTTCCTCATGGGTTTTGTATCATTGTGAGTGTGGTGTTGTGAGATGGTTTGCCTTACTAATACCACCTTCCTTCCTTCCTTCCTCATGGGTTTTGTATCATTGTGAGTGTGGTGTTGTGAGATGGTTTGCCTTACTAATACCACCTTCCTTCCTTCCTTCCTCATGGGTTTTGTATCATTGTGAGTGTGGTGTTGTGAGATGGTTTGCCTTACTAATACCACCTTCCTTCCTTCCTTCCTCATGGGTTTTGTATCATTGTGGGTTATACAGCTGATCATTTTTGCACTTCCCTCATTTTTCTTTCTCTCTTCCTACAAAAGATATAAAGTACTATCTTATTTTTTTTGGTCCATATCTACGTTGTTTAAAAGCAGCTTTCCAGTTATTTCATCTTCATTCTGCATACACAGTCTCTGCAGCACACTACTCATCTTTGTTCTGCAGCACATTCTTGGCAACATAACAGTGTGTGTGTTTTTGTGTTAATTTTCTGTTCTACACACACCACATTTTGTATTTTCTCCTTGGAATTTTTGTTCTGTCTTTTTGTTTTCGATTGTTTGTTAGTGTTGTGATAGGTTGATGTGAGCCATTGTCTGTGTTCACATTTAAAGTTGTGTTTGCTGTGTTACTCATGTATAATGTCACGTGTGTAGATGAGAGGAAACAAGTGTTGTAGTTTGTTGAATAATCTCCTTGAGGAGGTCTTATGAGGAGAGAATGACAACTTGTTTCTCCCTCCGCACAGGGCACCATGCTGGCTCTGGGCAGGAGGGTGAGGGTGAGGGTGGGAGGCTGTGTGCAGTGGTCTGCGGGTCATCTTACTCAAGCCAAACCTACTTGCTCAACCCTGGTAGGTGTTGTGATGCATTCAATGATGTGATAGCAATTAATACATTATATATTCATTGAAAGAATAAGAATGTTTGTTATGTTTCAGGAACACTTTGTTAAGCTGAGTTAGTGTGGCAAAAGCACTTGGTTATAATTTTCCTTGTGGTCATTTTCCCTTCCTGAATTTGTTTACTTTTGATATTTCATCTTTCACATTTTATATTACAAAGTTTTCCCTTCATATTCGTGCCATTTAAATCAATGAGTCACTTCTTGACCTGTGTGCCCACTGCCCTGACCTTCCTTGTAATGCTTTCTCCCTCCATACTTCATGTTTGCACGGGGTTATTGTGTAAAATAGAAATAAATAAACACAATAAATAGACAATTAAATAACAATAAATAACATGCCAGTGACAGCCTCCTTATCCCCTCACCTCTCCACCTGCCTTCAGCCTCAGCACAGTTACAGCAGCAGCAGCAGCAGCAGCAAGCAGAGGCAGCAGTGTGTGGAGGAAGACATTGACCCACAGCAGCTGGCCCTTCTGGAGGAGCCGTGCATCCTGGTGGACGAGGCTGACGTGCCCCTCGGTGCAGCCTCCAAGCGTGAGTGTCACCTGATGCGTGGTGGCTCCTCCCTGCTCCACCGTGCCTTCAGTGTGTTCCTGTTCAACTCTGGCGGGGAGCTGCTGGTCCACCGCCGGGCACACACCAAGGTGAGGCGGAGGAGTGGGAGTGTGTGCTATTATTAATACTTTGGTGGTATTAGTGTTCTTGTTTTAGTTTTAATTTTGCATTATTTTCATCACAATGGGAATTATCTAGTTTTACAAAAGAGTTAAATTATTGTAGAGTGTGGACTCCCCACTTTATGGTGTAGTGACGTGACAGTCAACGTTGACCAGACTCCACTTACACCTTGGTGATCATTATGGTGTGATGGTGAAGTGTTGGTGTGTTGAGTGTACTGTCAAGGGTTCCATCCCCGGACGCAACACTCTCATGGCTACTTACAACTTTAGATCAATTTGTCAGTGTTTCAAAGCACCAGGCATTACAATGGAAATATGCTTTAGGTATGTTTTCATTACTCTTGAAAATCATCATGGTATACCACATACAATATTCCTTACATCAGTCAAAAACATTGATGCTTTTCATTACAGTGAAATTGATTGTAATAAGAATTTTTGCAATTAATATTTTCCCTTGTACGTATAACTGTACTGCTGTATTTCCTAGTCCTAGGCTCACTATCCACCTGAACATTAAGTTAAGATGTGTTGGTTGTGTTCAGATCACCTTCCCCGGCCACTACACCAACACCTGCTGCTCACACCCCCTGCACACCCCGCGGGAGACCATTGAGGAGGGTGCTCTGGGGGTGAGGAATGCTGCACAGAGACGCCTTCAGGTTGAACTTGGCATCCCACAGGAGCAGGCCAAGCCCAGTGACTTCACTTACCTCACTCGCATCCACTATGCCAGCCCCTCCGACGGCGTGTGGGGGGAACACGAGATGGACTACATCCTCTTCCTGCAGAAGGACGTCACTCTCAGTCCCAATGATAATGAGGTGGAGGACGTCAGGTATGTTAAGAGGGAGGACTTTGGAAAGTTCCTCCTAGGACTCCAGAAGGACAACATTCCCATCACTCCTTGGTTTGGTCTCATTGCACACAAGTTCCTGCCACTGTGGTGGAAGAACTTGGACTCCCTTCACACCTTTACTGATCACCACAACATTCACCGCTTGATGGAGTGACAGCGGCCTTCCAACCCTTCCACTTCCCCTTGCTTAACCTTCCCTTCCTCCCTCACTCTAAGAGGTAGGTGATGCATCATTACCTTGTCCTTTTACCCATCCTCAACCTTCTCATTGGTGCTCTTTGTGGACACACTTTTTTTTTTCTTGTTCCAAAAGACTCGCGCTCAAAGGTTTATGGATGTGAAGGAGAAGTAGATAACTGGGTCTTCTTGGTCTCTGAGACAATATGAATTAGAGTTAAAACCTGGAGGTGAAATCTGAAGCATCACCTTTGTTGAATATCTTTATTTTATGAACCAGTTATGGGTTAGCAGCTTGGCTTAAAGGATGGAGTGTTGTTAGGGAATCAGGTGTGGTGTTGGTTTAGTACATTTTTGTGGTGTTGGTGAATATTTAGGGGAATAGTGAGGATTGGACCTCCTCCACTTAGTAGATCATTAAGAATTATGAGATTAAATAATCTCCCTGAACTAGGTAACTATAGACCATATAGTTGTGCTAGGATTAACTAGAGAGTGTTAACTCTCACCAAGAAGCTGCCGTGAACCAGGATTGAACTCACAACCTTTAGGTCATGAGCCGACCACTGCACCACAGAGCCACCCTGGCCACCAAGAATTATTAGATGAGTCTCAGCCAACTGGGTTGTGGGTGTGTGTCCGGGTGGGGCTGCATGAGTGTAGTCCGGGTGTTGACGTGGGTTGTGTCTCAGTGGAATTGTTTCAGGTTCACAAGTTCCAAGGTTACAGTAATGATGTTAAGCACAGGGTGATAATGTTGTTGTGGTGGAGACCAACACCATGAGATGGCAGGATGTCACATCCTCCCTCAGTTGCACTCCAAAGTCACTCAGACTTATTTGTTACTTTAATGTGTATCATATTTATAAAAGTGTATCACAAAAAATTATTGGCAGCTAATATCAAAAGAGTATCTTATTTACTGTTAAGAGTCTTGCCTCTGTTGTGAGAGAAATGTAATTTGTATCCTGTCAATTTTCTATGTTGCTTCACTCCAGTTTGGCTTGAACTCACGTTAATTGTATTCATGACAATATGACCTGGGATGAAAAAAAGTGCAATGGATAGTTTTGTAGTTCATATAACCTTGGAATAACTTTCATTAGCTGGGCTGTGCTGCTCTATTCACACACACACACACACACACAGCCTAAGTCCATGATGTTGTAGTGGTGTGTGGAGACAGGGAGGAAAGTTATAGTGCACCAACAACAAGGTGGTGATGGGTGAGTGAGGAGGACTAGATCAAGGCACCAACATGTGTACACTCCCCACGGTGTGTAAAGGTCCGTCCACACCGTTGAACCAGTGCTCTGCCTGTGTACTGTGCAAACTTGTGTGTTGTGGTACACACAGGAGGAGGTTGGCAGCAGTCATAGTCAGGTGGTGGTAGTGTGGATCCATTATGGAAGCAAAGGTACACGGGCATTGTCTGATGATTTTGCTCAACAATGGGCATGGCAATTGCCTGGTTTGCCTGATAATTTTTCTTGCCAATGAGCATTTAGTGCATGCCTGCCAAGCCTCACCACGTGGATGGAGCCTTACAAAACACACTGGTCACACACTATCCTTGGGTGGTGCCGGCAGTCTCCTACATTACTGGACACATGATGTAAACTTTTAAGGCCCACCTCCTATACTAACTGGGAAAAGTAAATTAAATTTATTGTTTTCTAACTTGATTTAATAATCCATGTAGTTCTGCTAGGGTTAAGGTTTAAAAATATTTCCATAATACTCCTTACAGATATATAATTTGATTTATTTACCTTCAGTCAACATACTATGGCAGTGTCTAAGGAATAACTACTTTTTACATGATAACTGTACTCAATGAACAAGTTTTTTTTTTTTTATACATATATCTTGTTATCATGGTAATGTGTGTGTTGGATGCAATGTGTGGTTATTGCGTGTGTGTGTGTGTACACTTCTTGGATTACTGTACTGTTATGTACTATGGCACAACCAACCATTCCCAGCTGAACACAAACTATACTAACCATGGAGAACAATGACCACAATGTGCTGGTTGTTGTCATTACAGCATCTTGTTTTGTGACACATTCCCAACTATACAGTGTTGAGTTATTAACAATTGTCATACATAACCATGCTCTCTAGTTGCTTATTAAAGAATATGCAGAATTTAGTATCAGTGGCCACCACACCATGAGTGGAGGTGGTTATGGTCTGAGCGTCTGTTTGTACTTCAACATTCTATTAAGTGTCCTCAAAATATTTGCTCCATAGGATTGAGTATATTCTTGATCTTTTTATGAGGTCATCCAGAGCCTGAGAACACTGGCTGGAGGCACATTTTGGTCCTCTTGAATAGAGCAAATATCTTAGGGTCATGTTTGCCTCCCTTAATGTGGATACATGAACCTTTTTGGTTTCATCCCTCATGTCTGGAGCCATCATGAAGCACACATTAAAAAGACATGAGGTTCAGACAATGGCTGGAACACAGAGTTGAAGTACGAATAAACACTCGAGAGCATCACTACCTCCTATGCTAGTGTGGTGATCACTGATAAAAAATTGAGTATATTCTTTAATTAGCAACCATAGAACATGCCTAGGTGTGAAAATTACTAGTAGCATCTAATGTACAGTTGGAGCGAGTCAGAAACCAAGATGTGTATAATGGTTAAACAAATGACACAGTATGAAACATTTATCTATGGTTACGGTAATCTTGAAAAAATTCATTTGTGTTCAGTTACAACCTTACATGTAATTTTGAATATCTTATGTTTTCTGTACCTTAAGAATCCTGAATGCCCTTGTAAGTTTTGTGTTCCATTATGGCATCAACACTCACTCATAAAACCTTCCTTCCTTCCTTCCACGATGTGACTCTTGACTAGATGCTGACTTGAACATGTCAGAAGTCTCTAATACTCCATCCAGTGGAGCAAACGCATCTTACACATCTAAAAACATGATAAACTTTGGCATTAAAAAAAAAGAAAAAAAAAAAACATATATAAACAGCAGGCACGATACACTAATATATATGTGTACCTTTCCATCTAGCAGTGACAGTAGCACACCACCACCACCACCTCCATCTCCTACTTTTAACCACTAACATTGCCAACTGACAGTGCAACATGTGCAATATAAATCTGCTTATCATCTGAATAACAATAGTACTTTCGATAAAAATAATAATTACATGATTAGAGATATACATCACAGAGTTCCGTCCATGATAGTCTTGAGTAACTAAATAAATACATGAGTTTGTGATGAACTAATCTGTAGATGATGATACAGTTTTGCCTGAAGCCCCGCCACACCTTGCGTTTCTGGTGACACAACACAACACAAACTGAACATAAAAAGGAAAACTCAACTCATGGTTTCATTCAAGGTAAAATCTCACATAAAAATGCACCATGTTATCAGAAACTCATTTGGGTTACAGGTCCTAACCATGAAATATCTTTGTGAGAGTTACAGATTTAACAAGGGTGAAAAAAAAAAAAGGTGTAAATCTAGTAACAATTATACATGGCCGGATTAATTAAACCATACAGTAGACATTTCAGGCATTCCCTCCCCCTCCCCCTCCCCCCCCAAACAAACAAAGGCAATGTTCATTTAAAAAACTATCAATGGATTCTAGACGCCAGACATTTACTACCAGCACAGGGAAAATAAGTTAAAAGAGAGAGGTATTCTGAACAGACACTATTGAAGCCACACAACTCATTCCAATACTGTCTATATTATCACTGCTGCTGTCTTCTCTCTCCCTCCCAGCCACAGAGAGGGAAGGTCTGCCGTTACACTAAAACTGGATCACCAACCCGTCATGAGATAAAGCATGTTGCACACCACCTAACACCTAACACACACCACCACCACAACCATCATGGAAGATCACAACCAATTACCTTCCTACATCCAATCATCTTCCTCCCTGACATCTTCCTTACAACTTAATAACGTAGTATGAAGTCCGTGGTACAAATAAAGAGAGCTGCTTTTGATGTCTAAGTTCCCGAAGGTGCTGCATGAGGTGAGGTGAGGTGAGGTGACGTAACGTGACGTGAGGTGAGGTGAGCAGCAGCAGTAACAGCTCTTAACAAGCACCAACAACTTGCTCCACAGCTAATAATAATACTAAAAATAAAAAGAAATCTATATACACATTTGAGACCACTACAGGTGACATGAGACTCCAAGGACACTAACAGACTGTGACTCTTCATGCCCTTTAACACCTCAACACAAAATAATGAGTTGCCCAACCCAACCTGGCCTCCACCGATCACTACAACGAGGGAATAGACTTAATGACTTCACAAACACATATGACAATGCATTTTTCCTAATTAAAATCAAGAACATAATGACTTTTAATGGTGAAAGCTCCTGTAGGCTGAATCAGTGACATGTAATTTGTAAGTAAACTTTTAAACAACAAAATGCTGACTTAGAAATGACGAGTGACTCCTTAGCAATAACAAGTGAGGTGACCCTTAAGAGAGCAGATTGGGCTGGGCTGGGCTAGGCTGGGCTAGGCTGGGCTGGGTTAGGCTGGGTTGGGATGGGCTGGGCTGGACCTAACTGATCAGACTCTAGTGTGAGAGGGAGAGAGACACTGCTGCACTTTCATCCCCACACATCACCCACACGGATCCACTTGGTGCTGAGCTGAGCGTTCTAATCGAGTGCTTCCTCCACCTCCTTGACGGTGATGCCCTCCTCATGGTAGGCTGCTTCATGCTTGGCCAAGATACGCAGGAGTGGCCTCAGTTTCAGCCACCATTGCTCCTTAGGGATGCGGCGTTCCCAGTCTGTGCGCTCCTTCAGGCCAGACACTGGCTGGAACCTGAGGGAGGGGCAGAGGTTCTATTTTACCTTCCTACACATAAATTTTGAACCCATCATTTATGTCTGTGATTGCAATACCCTCTTACTATATCTAAAAAAACATTGGGGGGAAAAAAAAAGAAGTGGAGTGACTATTATATACGTACATATATATGGAATTAAACCTGACAACCAACACCAAGCACCACCACCACCACCACTCACGTGTAGGATCGCTTCTGAAGGCCGAGCAGCACAGCAGAGTCACTCCCGTCACAGAACACTGAGCCGTCCTCCCGCCGGTGGGCCAACATCTGGTCAGTGAGCCATGTGACACACTTGGCGGCCATCTTGGTGCCCATGTTGCGGTCAAACACAGATGGTGAGCCACCCTGCTGCATGTGGCCTGAGGGCATGGAGAGGGACAGTTAGGGACGAGAACTGATCAAAGAACGGGGAAAGGGTGAGGTTGTGAGACTGTAATTATGTATTTATTGAAGGAAACCACAGATAGAACGTTCATACAACCAAACACACACACACACACACACATGGCTGCTACTATTCAAACTCCTATACATTTCTGAGGATCATCTTTAATTTCTTACTACTAAAAAATCTAATTAAATATCTATCTATCTATATAGCAGGTGGTTATCCCTCTAAAATAGGGTAGCCAAGACAAGACACACACACACACACACACACACACACATACTCCCCTCACTTAGCCCGCAGACCCCAAAGGAAAAGAGAACTACACTCCGCCCAAACACTGCACTGCATCAGGTCAGTCATGCAAATAGAGACTAGGGCGAGGCTTCCCATTCACTCATTATAGACGATAAAACAAAATCACACTTAAACAAGAATTAAAACAATGATACATCCCAGCAAACAGAGATGACACCACCAACACTACTACTACTACAGCCTCACCAAGCACGTTCTTCCTGCAGCTGAAGATTCCTTTGCCCTCCTCAGAGTAGACACGGTAAATAAAGTCAGTAGTGTAGTTTTCATTAGCGTTCTCGTTCCTGAGCACCAGCCCGCGCTGCACACCCTCAGCCATCTTGGCAGCCATGTGGTAGACATCCAACTGCAGCTCCTGGTGGTGGACAGGGAAAGAGAGTGAGTCGTGGCTCAGTCAGATAACTTTACCTACTGTTCTATATTAGTTTTACCTTTCACAATTCTTTTCCTCCTCCTCCTGGTCTTCCTTACCTGGATGCCGAAGCGTTCCTCAAAGATGTAGGCAGCATCCGCCCCCCCGGCCATCCCTGCCAGTGTTGCCAAGTAGCCACAGTAGCCACCCATCGTCTCCACCACAAACACTCGACGCTTGGTGCCTTGTGCAGACTGGCGGATCCGGTCACAGATCTAAGGTGGAAAGGGAGCACACTAGAATGGACATCAATGCTTCCACAAAAACACACATACAAATACACATTTATAATCTACATAAGAATAGAAGCCCATGAATTTATTAATGTTTGCTAGTGGTATTACAATAACTATTGTATATAACTAAAGTCTGAGAGAGAGAGAGAGATGTCATATAGATCCACCGTAGGCCAGCCAGTGGTCCCTCCAGCTCCCCTATCCCCTCACCTCTGTGATCTCATTAAGTGCCGTGTCACACCCAAGACTGAAGTCACTGCCGGGCACATTGTTGCTGATGGTGGCAGGAATGACCACCATGGGGATGCAGAACTCTGGGTACTTCCCTCGGGCCTCGTACATCTGGAGGAGGGCGTGGTAGGCCTCAAACCCACCAATGATGAGCAGTGAGTGCAGCTTGTACTCCTTGAGGCGGGCAGCAACCTGGAAGGGAACACTGGTTGTAGGAGGCAGTACTGTACTCATAACAACGGTGGTGGTGGTGGTGGTGCATAGTAGTAATAGTAATAGTAGTAGTATCAGTAGTAGCCTAAAAAACTTTATGAATTCAAATCATAACAAAACTTAATGTTGAATTCTGTTAGAAAATACAAGTGAAACCATCTTGTACCTTTGTGTGTTCCTTGTTCTCCTTCAAGAGGATATTGTTACTAAGAGTGAACCATTGAACTAGGCACAGTTTTAAGAGTGAATTTTGTAACCTTTCAGTACACACACACTTAATGAATAACAAGAACATCACAATATTTCAACATTTTCATCTTAACAATCTAACAAAGAGCTGCTCTGATGTTAAGGTCATTTACAAAGTCCTACAACACTCCCAATTGTTTTCTTGACATGATACTTTTGAAACATTAATAACTATTCTACTAAAAGTTTCTCATCTCTTTCCTTGTTCCTGAGTACAAACATAGAAGCAATACATTAGAGCAACACACACTTAATAGTTATAGTCTCTAGAGTAAGTATTAACTGCTCACATCAAACACTTTAACTAACTTTAACTTCAATTTCCTGAAAGTGAATCCTGACCTTTGTTGCAGTGGAAGATATGAATAACCTAACTTAACCTAACCTAAGTGGAAGATATCAATAATAGTGTAGTAGTAATGATCATTAAGGAGAGTCTAATCAACACACACCTGGTCAAAGTGTTTGGAAGGCAGCGTGCGTTTGGTGCCAAGGAAAGCACCACCCTGCCCCACCCAGCCTGTCACCTCGGCCCACGTCATCTCCTGAACCTGTGAAAAGAAACCAAAGGGAGTCACTCATGGGGAAGGTGTCCATGAGGTTACAACACAACACACTAAGGGCCAACAGGCATTACAACGTAATGAAAAACAAAAGGAAGAATAGAAAGGATAATGAAAGAAACTGTTGAATTGTAATGTAATGAGCATCTAAGACTCTAAGGAATGTTAAGTGGGTGAGGTGAATCAATGCAAGAGATTGGTCAGGCCTAGGATGTGGAGTTCTAAGATGTCTATTAATAAAAATGACTTTTCCCTCAAATTGCACATCTATTTCCTATTAATTTCAAGTACATACACAAAGACTTTTCCCACAAATCTATCTATCTATCTATATACTTGGCTTCCTATCCACCTTAAAGGGTTTAGCTAAGATTCAGGGAGACATTACTCTCCCCTCCCCCTCTGCACTGTCTTTTTGTAGGACAGAATACAGAGGAGGGGCTTCCCACACCTTGATCATCCACACTACATCAAACACTAAACAATATTCCTGTAATGGTCATGTAATGGCTTGGCTTTCATTAGTTATGTTAAATGATCAAGATGGAGACACTCACGTTGCCTTCCACAAGTCCATCGATGCCGTCATGAACGCCGTACACAGTGTCGCCGCGGTAGATACAGTTCCTGACGAAGGATCGCACGGCAGCGTTCATCCCGCAGGCCGGCGCCCCAATGTGCATCACGCCCAGGTTGAAGCCGCCCTAATCAACACAGGGAAGGTCAGTACAAGGATAACACACAGCTTGGCTTGGCACCTCTCACACCCTCAACACTTATACATTAACAAGGGAAAAGAGAATCAATTAATAAATATATAAGTTAGAATGAAATAATTCCTTCTTAACATCAGTATTCATGCACATTTTATTTTTTTTAATTAAGGCTTAAATATTAGACAATTAAATTTATGCAAAAAGTAAGCTTCTTGATCTGAAAAATTTCCCCCAAAGATGCAAACATACACTCACTCAGTGCCTTTCATCCCCAACATCTTAGTGTAGAAGTGCTCCACATCTACAGTACACTCACTCACACTAATCATTTGGATCTCCAACTTATCCACTACATAAACATAAACATAAAACACCTAAATCAAACAATCACCAAATCTACAGGTATCCATTATAACATGAAACAGTAATATGCATAGATCTTAATTGTACAATCATATACAGTAACTAAAGCATAACTCATGTATAGTACTGGCACAAACAGCAAGTCAAGCGAAGATGAAGAATTACTATAGTAGGCTGGAAAAGATCTTAAGCTAGAGTGGCAGCAGAACACTGCCTTGTTGACTCAACACAAGGCCACGGAGGGGACGGCACATACCTCATGCACAACCCATAGACTATTGTTTCCAAGTTACTCATAGCCTGTCAGCTGGACAACTCATCAAGGTGTAATGATTCAAGTAATTACACTTGCAACAGGCGATGAATATAAGAAAGATGGAAGAAGAGTGTATGTGAAGTCACAAATAAATACATCCAATGTGTTTTGGTAATGTAGGGTGGAGGCGTGGAGGGAGCCGAGTGACTTGTAATACAGGTGGAGGAGTACAGTGCCACAGTGGACAGTGTATTATTCCTGGTGGAGTGAGTATAGTGTCAGTATACCTGGAACATGAAGGTGTGTCTGGCCTCAGAACCATCACCTACTGACGACACTGAAAGGCTCTTGTTTTTCATCTGGGAAATATTCTTCTTCCCTGCATGAATGGGACTTTTTTCTGGTTGAGTAATGTTCTTGTTTCCTAATCTATTAAGGTTATATTCATGCTGGAAAGCATTTTTGTTTCCTGATTTAGCAGGAATCTTGTCCACATGAGAGAATGTGACTGACTCTGGCTGAGGAAGACTCTTATGTTGTTCTGATTGAGCAGAATTGATGGTTTGATGCATAACAAGGCTATCACTTTCTGCTTCAGTCATCATTTTCTCTGACCGAACATCCTTGGATTTTAACTGAGAAAAACTCTTGCTTTTGGTCTGAGAAAGACTCTTGTTTTTAGAATGAGAAACACTGGTGTGTTGTGACCAAGCAATTCTCTTGTCTCCTGACTGAGAAAAGGTGTTGCTGTCGGCCTGATTAAGTTGCCGTTTTGTTGACTGTAAAGAAAGTATAAACAAAACACATTCCTCTGTCACCATGCAGAACTAAAGCACAAAACTGCAATGAACATGAATTAAAACGGTGGACAGCACAGCATCAGGCCTTTAACTGTGGCAAGAAAAATAACAAACAAATAAATAGAATAATTTCATAGTAAATACATGCCTATGAAATAACAGGAAAGAGAAGTAGTATATTTAAAGCCTGAGACAGGAGACACCTGCTCACCAAACAGAAAAGTCACTGAGCATAAACATAAATAATCCATAATATATAACATATGAAGGTCAACACAAAATCAAAACCCATAGACTTCAGGTGCTTCTTCTAAGACACTAAACATGGTTTACACTACACCCTCAGTAGTAAAACAGACGTGGTATACCAATGAATGAATGTTACGTATATATTGTTTATAAGCTTTTTTACCATTGAAATTTAACTTCACTGAATACAAAAGTTGCCATGAATGATGAACTCAGGAACCTAACTGTTGTGTTAGGTGAGGTGTGTGTGTGTGTGTGTGTGTGGTGTGTGTGTGTGTGTGTGTGTGTGTGATAATAATACAGCCATCCATGTATAGTGACATATATATAGGCATAAAGTTATTATAACCTATATGTATATGAAACTTTGAATCTGTAATAAATAGAAACATGTGTCATGACTATTATATGATGCCAATGATGTGATGAGATGAGAGAATACTCCTTAGAGATGTTGTTTGTTTGGACAATAATTAACATGAAAATGAGTGACAATGATTGACTAACTAAAACGACAGTGTGTGTTCTATCTTCAAGTCCTTTGTAAGCAAAGAATTAACATTCAACAGTAAACAAAATGAAATTTTGTTTTGACCTTCATAGTTTAGAGCTGGAAACACAATGCAGATATGATTGAGTAAACCTGAGGAAAATAGGCAGAAAAATCTTAGGAAGATAACAGAAGCAGCACCTAGGAAGTGGCACCAAATGTTTAACAAGGAACACAAATGATCTAGAAGTGACATTGAGAATGCAACCGAGCCAATAGTAATGAGAAGGAGTGAGTCTGCTGTTAGTCACACACTGACTCGCACAACACCTCCTCACTCACCAAGATTTCATCTCTGTCCCAAATAGTGTTTTGCTGATGGAGTAAAGAAATAATTTTGCATTTTTCATGCTGTTGCAAACCATCCACATGTTTACATTAGCATTGACATGATATATGTACAATAATTAATAGACCTTACATCATAAAATAGCTTAATAATTACAATACACATGGCACTTCAAGGTATGAGTAAGCATTACATCAAACTTTATGTTAACCTTATCACTAAGATACTGTAGTACCATTATGACAACTTTGTTCCTTGTGGAGCATGAAAACAACTCAATGTGTGCAAGGGAGGGAGTGTTGTCTGGCTTTACAATGCCTGTCTAATAGTTCAGCTTTACTACTAGACTGAAAAAAAGAAAGGAAACCAGTGTTGATTGTATAATGTATATCTGTGTGTGTGTGTGTGTGTGTGTGTGTGTGTGTGTGTGTGTGTGTGTGTGTGTGTGTGTGTGTGTGTTTACTTAAAGCTGTAACATACAAAAAGTGAGCTAAGCTTGTGTTGTCCTGTCTCCATATCTCATATCAAAATTTTCTTCAAGGTTTTGGACACTTGCAGTATAATGACTGAGCTTTGAAACACTGAGAACATTATCTCAAGGAAAGCCATGCAAGGGAGTGGCTTGGGATCTAAACATGACAGGACACTTAATGTACCTGACTTGTTACCATTGAGTCATAACAATCCTGTATGTAGTGTTAGGACCGTCAAGGTCATTCCACCTCCACTTGAGTGAAGGTGATCATCATGGCTCCAAGGGTAAAGAGTGATGTACCTTGAGTCTGGTGTCAGTGATTCCCTCCACGGCTGGCTGCTTCCCTTCACCGATAACTTCAAAACTACTTTTTAAGGTTTCAAAAAGCGAACCATTACTTCCAAACCATTTCACACATTAATTACTGTATGAAAAACTATACATTAATAATATCTTTCTGAAGCATCTGGTCTTCTATACTTTCCCTTTATATACTATTTCTCATCCCATACTTGATCATGTCTCTTTTACTTCTAAAACCTTCATTAATACATGTATGTATGTATGTATATATATATATATATATATATATATATATATATATATATATATATATATATATTTTTTATCATCAATGTGTGTGTGTGTGTGTGTTTGTGTTTGTGTTTGTGTGTGTGTGTGTGTGTGTGTGTGTGTGTGTGTGGATAGAAAGTGAGTATTAAGTTGTTTTCATTAACTCAAGCTTCCTGACTCCATCCAGACCTTTTGTCAAGTAAATTTTCACTGTCATGAAGATATTTTAAAGTAAAATCTCTGAAAGGTCAAATTTCGTTCTAAGCTGAAAAAGAATACAAAACTTGTGTACATATACACATACATTCCAGTACGCAACTGTGTGCGTGAGTACACACACACGTACACACACATATACATACATGTGCACCAGTTGTAGGTAATCACTGTCACAGCTTTCAACAAAGACTACAAAGGCAACCAGAAAGCATTCAGTGTTTAGGGATGACGGTTAAAGCTGATACTATTCATTCAATATTCATACACTGGACTTGATGAAGCATTGAATGAATAAACCATGGTCAGGATCAACTAAATCTGCTCTACAGAAGCTGGTTAGAATTAGGGTTTGACACTAAGTGTTACCTCCTCTGTCTCCTCCTCTGAATCACACTATGAAATATAATTCAAGGTGAATATGGCATGATTATTATGCCTCAAAATCAAGGGTAACATCATCACTATATGACAACACACACCCAGTGAACTTCATAGGCTTTGCAAAATGTCACAACAATTCACGTAATTGATCAACAACAAAAATACTTACAGAAATATCCTTGAGCAATGTCATTAACATATTACTATCACAAATAACAGGCAAGAGGCAAGTCCACTTTGCCTCT
>JAPQNM010000038.1:1907552-1917552 GCA_029783475.1 Metacarcinus magister | reverse complement strand
TATCCTATAAACATACTCTCTATCCTCTTAAACATATACATACATGCAGTATAGTATTATTCATTCTTTAAAGAAATGCAAACATATACTAGTCCCGGAGTATTTCCAAGCAACACGTCACATCAAAATAAAGTAAATAGACAGCTCATAAAACGCTTAAGCAGAATCATGGAAAAAAAAAACAATAAAAAAGAGAACATTTACAAGTTTCTACTCAAACCAAACTTTCTATTCACAACGCAGGTAAGGACTTGAGGCATATCAATATATAATATGTATCATAGGGATTAAAAGAGAGATAATTAGGGATTAAAACAAGAGATTTAAAAGTGGGAAACAGATTTAAAAGGGAGGTACACTGCATTAGCTAGGTTAGTTAGGAAAGACATAAGAAAAGCGAAGAGAGAATATGAAATGAGAGTAACTAGAAATGTCAAAAGTGGCCGTCAGGGATTTTTCTTAATATATAAGACTAGAAATAAGGATAGAATAGACCCACTCAAAGAGGAGGATGCAATGATAGAGAAAATAAGTGAAGATATGAGTGCAACTTTAAATCAGTATTTCTTATCAACATAACCTGATGCAGACCAAGTGTTCAGGGGAAGGAAGACAAAAGATTAACACACATTAACATAACAAGTCACCAGGTAATCCAAGAGATAGATAAACTTAGGATTAATAAATCACTGCGAGTAGATGACGTATTTTGTCATGTATCAAAGGAGTGTCAGAACATAATTAGTGTAGAACTAACGGATATATTTAATAAGTCAATAGCCTCAGGAGACTTACCTAATTTGTGGAGACAGAGGATTGTAATTCCAGTTTTTAAGAAGGGCGATAAAAGTGTAATGAGCAATTACTGACCAATTAGTGTGACATCAGTAATAGGTAAAATGTTAGAATGTATTATTTCCAAGAAAGTATGAGAGGCATCTAGAACTACAACAATGAATTACCGACTCTAAACATGGGTTCACTAAGGGTAAATTGTGTCTCACTAATCTTTTATCTTTCTATAAGGCAGTCTATGAGGCAGCAGATAAAGGCTTAAACTATGACGTAATATATCTAGATTTCAGCAAGTGGTAGGGAACAAAGGGTTCAAATAAACAGTAAGAAATCTAATTGTGGTACAGTCAATAGTGGAGTCCCCCAAGGGGTCATACTTGGCCCATTACTTTTCATTATCTATATAAATGATTTGTATTCTGGGCAACAGTAGCAACAGTAGTAAATTTAAGGATAACATTAAGATAGGGAGAGAAATCAGTTCAGAGTGACAAGCTATGGTATTTTAGGGTGAACTAAACAGAATGCATGAGTGGGCAGATGGAGTTTAAAATAATAACAAGTGTAGTACGCTTCACATAGGTAGACAACACAGGAAATAGATATACCCAAGGTGGAGTAGATATAGTTAAATTGAATTCGGAAGAAGACTTGAGGCCCAGAGAGCAGTGTATTAGTGCCGGGAACAGAGCTAACAGTGTACTGGGTTTTATCACCAAGAGTGTAAGTAATAGATCAGCTGATGTAATACTAAGACTTTACTTAGCGTTAGTTTGGCCTCATTTAGATTATGTTGTGCAGTTCTGGTCTCTGTACTATAGAATGGATATTGATAAGCTAGAAGCAGTACAAAGAAGGATGACTAAAATGATTCAGGGGATAAGGAACTTAACTTACAAGGATAGATTAAAACACTTCAGTCTACACTCTTTAGAAAGAAGTATGGTAAGGGGAGACCTGATAGAAGTGTTTAAATAGGTCAAGGGTTTCAACAAAGGGTTCTCATAGTCAAGGAGAAAGTTAGATCACAAACAAATGGTTTCAAGCTTGATATGTTCAGATTCAGGAAAGATATAGGTAAACATTGGTACACTAATAGGGTAGTAGAGGAGTGGAACAAGCTCAGCAAGCATGTGGTAAGTGGTGGGACAGTAGATACTTTCAAGAAAAGGTTGGACAAATCTATGTATGAAGAAAACAGATTGTAAGTTGACCCACACAAGGCAGCTCCTGTGCACCTAAGTGTTAGGTGCACAGGAGCTGCCTTGTGTGGGTCAACTGGTCTTTTGCAGCCTCCTTACTTTCTTATGTTTTAATGTTATCAATATGTTACGAGACTTCTTCCCAAACACCTTACAGCCTACAACAAATGCATCAAACAGAATGATGCACTGAGAGATAAGAGATGAAACACACTCTTCATGCCAACACTCAGGCTACACATCCATGCCTTCATGTCTTGGTCTGGTTAGTGAAGTCAATCTTCAATTTGTCTTTGTCTTTCTGTCACTTTGAATAATCATAAAGGAAGACAATCAAGATACCTTTGGAGCAAGATTGATGATACACTTTTAGAAGCTCTCTTGTTTACTTATTATAGTAATGGTATTTTGTAAATAGTTATTATTATTCTTTTCCAAAATAGGGCATTGCATATAGAGATAGATAGGATGAACACTGAGGATTATCAATATTGTCATATTGGCAAACACTTCCTCTGTTGTATGTTGGCTCTGCTCTGCCTTCACACCCTTGGATGCTTTTCACGGGGATGTGCAATGGTTTTCCTGCCATGCTTTTTACCAAGTAGTTTTGGGAACTATTAAAGTAAGTGATTCTTCAGCTGGGATCTGAGATCCTGTACACTGCATTTCACAATAAACATTGCACTGTTTTCAATCACATTTGATGAGATTAGTAAGCCATGCCTCCTACAACACGGAAAATTTGAACCCAAATTAGTTTGAATGATAATAGTTTTGCAATATTCATCCAGCATCCATCATCTAGTGTCAACAAAAATCATACTTTTGTTTCAATCCAAACCACTTGATGGTTTTCCCCTTACATCCACCGTTCAGCTTCATCAACATTAATGTAACACTTACAACTGTTGCATTAGTAAATGCTTGACACCACAAAGCATCACAGCAAAGATCAATGATCTCCTCCACAAACATAGTGACAAGACTGGCATGCCAGGTGGGTTAGAGTAAGCAAGACAAAACAGTCTTGTGGACACCATGAGAGGTCACACTCAGGCTCCTGACACCGTGCTGCCAACAGAGGGTCACCTGCAAGGGAAGCCACACCCTCACCACACCAACACCAACACTTTACCGATGTCAGTTTCTTGCAGATGAGGTCGGGCCATTCATGAGCGGGTGGGAACTCCGGGACAAACATGAAGTCTGCTTCGCACGCAAGGCTAGCAGACACACTCAGATACCTGCACATTAGGGTGTTAGGGTGCCGGACCAGAGGGTGGAGAGGGATGGCCAGAACCAAGGGAGGCAGTGGAGCAGTGGGTGTAGTAGTGTTACATTGGAGTTATAAAAATAATATATTATAATTGAATTTGCACCAAAATTTTGATGAAGTGTTTGGGAGGAATAATTAGTCAAAGTTTTAGAAGGGATCAAAATGTTAAAAGGAAAGAGAAAAGGAGAAATTGAGATGAGTTTGTGGCATGTATCTGACCTAATCTAACCATGCACGAACACATTCTATCAACACTACAATCTGCAACATTGAGAGAAAATTCCAATCTTCTCCTAATGTTACAAACCCTTCGAAAATAAGACATTATTCATGCATGTGCTGCCTTCATTCCATATCCTTGCTTAGTGAACTAGCCTACAAGAACACCTGTCACTATCTACAAGTGACAAAAGGAACAAAAACAGCCAAATATACTACAGCCTGAAAAGCATATAAACCTAGAAGGAACCTGAAAAGACACCCAACCAATAGAAAGAGTCAAGGAGATGCATTAAAGGAGGTTCTTCTTGCCTGTTTCAGCTTACTACAGATCTTCTCACTCCAGTTCTCCGGTGGTGGGTTCTCCGGAATGAAAACATAGTCAGCTTCAGAGGTGAGAGCAGCCACGAGAGCGAGGTATCTGCAACACAACACACACACATGCACACACACAGCAGGGCCTTCCTTAGAGGTGTTTTGTTTCAGTTGCATACAGATGTGAAAATGTTAGTGTACAATACAATACAATACAACCATTAATGCTTAAGTGTGGTTAATTAATCTCGTTTATATTATGTTTTTTATCTTATGCGGACAAATGCAGCCAAATTATGGAATAGTTTTGTACTTCTTTAATCCGGCAATTCGATCTGCACACACACACACTCCTTCAGTTTAGCCTTTTTTAATTTTTTTAAGTATTGTATATTTATAACCTAACCTAAGCTCTATGTATTGTAACCTGCCTCTAAGTATTGTATAGAGCCGTCCGTATGATGAGTAGTGTTGGTGATCCTTTAATGAACTTAGTATGAAGTGTGGGAATAGCAGTTACTGTAATCTCTTATCAGCTAATCACACTTCCAGCCACATAACACATAACATAAAAACAAAAGAGTAACAGATCAATGTATATAATGGACTGCACTTCAATACTTCCATCAGATCTCTTCTTACTCAACGCCTCTCCGGTGAGTGTCATTTCAAAAGGTTTAGTCTCCTTTCAAGCAGCTTTGATCCATGCGAGTGAAAAGTTAAAAATTCATTGATTCTGAATTGCTTTTGAGTAAAACCACTCATGATGATTATGAAGGATAGTTAGTAGGTATTAATGGGAATTATTGTAAATGAGTCAATATAAAAAAACACATTTGAACACTTGGATCTGTGCATCAAGACATCAAGACAGACCTCACCTCACAACACTAACTATTTACTCTTAACACCACCCTTCCTAACCTCAACTATAACCAACACCCATCTGTCTGTTATTTAATAACTCATAACACCACCCTTCCTAACCTCTCTTCTCATCCTTATCCTTTACTTACATTACATCACTTTTCCTACACACCAAACAATGCTTTACCCACCCATCTTTCACCCTTAATGCCAACATCTCTCCACTCACCCTCTCACCCTCGCCCTAAACCTCACCACTCACCTAACCTAACCTAACCTAATCAAATGTTGACAATACCCTAATTCAAACTATTCATCCTTGGTCGATATTTACTGCAAACAACTTTATATTTTTGATGTCTTCCTTACCCACTGTTCACCCTTCACTCCTTACTCACACATTGTTAAGCCTCCTCCCCCACACTCACCCACAGTGGCGTCCCATCACCTCCAGGATGAAGCAGCGCTGGTGGGAGTAAGCGGTGGCAGCAATGGCATCCACCGCCTCAATGATACGGTGGAGTGCCGAGTCAGTGCCAATGGTCATGTCAGTGCCGCAGAAGTCATTGTCGATGGAGCCGACCATACCCACAATGTTGAGGCGGGAGTTGGCTTTGCACTCCTCTTCAGTGACCTCACCTACAACACCAAGGGAACAGTTAGTGTGTGTGTGTGTGTGTGTGTGTGTGTGTGTGTCATGGTTTTGGAGGTGCTGTTGGATTGCATTTGATGTGTTCCTAAAGTGAAACTGTGTGTTCATGAAGGAATACTTCAATAGAATACATACACAAAGTGAAAGAGTGACACACAAACCGAGGCAGGATACTAGAAAAGAAACAGGAGACAAAATAACAGTGAGGGAATACAAAGAACAGCTATAAAAATGGTTCCAAACCTGAGAGATTTACCGTATCAAGAAATACTTTCTAGCCTCAAACTACCAACTCTTGAGGAAAGAAGAGAAAGGGCAGACTTTATAACAGTGTATAGAGCATCAAAAGGTTGGGAAAGAATTGATAGAGATGATCTGTTTGTGTGTTAGGACAGAACAACGACAGGACACGAGAACAAACTGAAAAGGACTACATGCAAGAGAGACATAACAAAAATACAGCTTCCCATATAGAAGCATAGAAGCCTGAAATAAACTTGATGCAGAAGTAATTAATACAACAAATATTACATGATTTCAAAAGCAAACTGGATAGCTAACAGTAAATTTGGAAACAGACGGGACAGTATAAGCATAGATCTTGTCCTATACATTACAACTAGGTCAACACACACCACTTTTGACCAGGAGCTGCTGGAGTGATGCCCAGTCCTGCTTGAAGAGGTTGGCGCCGGTGAGGGAACCATCACCACCAATCACCACCAAGTTAGTGATGCCGCGCTTGATTAGATTCTTGGCTGCCTTCATCCGGCCCTCACGCTCACGGAAGTCCATGCAACGGGCCGACCCAATGACCGTACCACCCTGCAGTGTGTTTGGGGAGGGAGGGAGGAGGAGGAGGAGGAGGAGGAGGAGGAGGAGGAGGAGGAGGAGGAGGAGGAGGAGGAGGAGGAGGAGGAGGAGGAGGAGAAAATAGATAAAAAAAACATATATTGGTTTGCATTTAGGGTGTTTTTTTTTTATCTGCATGTGTTGATGCAAGTTAAGGAGAAGAATTCCTTCATGTTAGAAAAAAGGTATTGATTCCCATGGCCAGCCTGTAGAGTAAATATTGATAGTAGTAGTAGTAGTAGTAGTAGTAATAGTATAAATAATAAGAGCAGTAGTACAAGTAGTTTAAGTAGTAGTAGTAATGATAATAAGTGGAGGAAGAGGTGATAGGATACAGGTGAAGGCAGACAGACAGGCAGTCACCTCCTTCCCCTTCAACACTCACTCACCTTGTGGATGATGCCTGACACGGATGACCAGTGGGCCTCCACAATGTTGTCCCCACCATCCACCATGCCCTGGTACCCCTCCTTGATGAAGTACACCCGGGCACCAACATACAGACCCATGCGTACCACTGCCCGCACTGCTGAGTTCATACCCTGGGAGGAGGAGGAGGAGAAGGAGGAGGAGGATGGAAGGAAACATTGTAATTGTAATATCATCAAGTTACACACACACACTTAAGGAAAGGGAAGGATTGTACACAGGGAAAAATAAAAGTGGTTTTGTGATGAATTCAATACCACGTTAGGAAATGTATTATCAATTGTAATGGTCTTAAGAAGTATGGCAATGTAGCAATTCACCATAACAACACAAGATATTCATAGTACATACAAAACAATGTGAATTATGGAGGTTGATGTGAGTGAGAGGTGATTATTTATATGTGTATTTAGTCCTGTCACGGAAGGTAATATTCACTGGTACAGTACATCAGGATCTGCTTAAACTTTATCAACACTGTAGGGTGATGGAGGAAGGGTAGTAGGGTGATGGGCAGCAGGTTAAAGCAGGTTGTCAACTCCCTGCTGAGGTGAGTGAGTGAGTGAGTGAGTGAGTGCAAGGTGTGGTGTGTTGTGTTGTGCTGGGCAGGACTTACACTATGGCACGGAAAGGTACAGTTCCCTCACACCTTTACATAATTTCCATCTGTAGCTTCAAATATTTTTTTAGGTTGCCTTAAGGGAGTGAAAATAAATAATGTGATGTGTTCTTGGTGGTGTACACATTGCATTGTGGGAATTGAAAAAGGTGCTATTATTCATACAGTATAATTCTTCTCCTTTGTATATAGTTTTTCAAGAGAGAATAGTGAATGAAGCATGACACATGACTGACTTATCTTTGCAATGGTAGTGTGTGTGTTTTTTTTTCCGCACCTGAGCAGCGATACCGGATTTGACGGCCTTGGTGAAAGAATGATTGCATCTGTTATTCCCTGAGTGTGATGTATTATTAACCAAAGTGAAGAAGGGATGCAGGGGGGAAGGCAGAGGAAAGGTGAAGAGATGAGACACAAAGTTTAGAAGGAGCAGAGTAATGAAACAGACCTGGATGACGTATTATTTGAAGTTTACGAAGGTTAGGTAAAGTATGTATGTATGTATGTATGTATGATAATGGAAAATGTTGTGTTGTGTGTGTGCAAAGTTATTGAATTAAGGAAAGCAAGGAATATGTAGCTGCTTGGTGTGTGTGTGTGTGTGTGTGTGTGTGTGTGTGTGTGTGTGTGTGTGTGTGTGTGTGTGTGTGTGGTATGGATTAAGGCAAACCCAAATGAGGGGAAAGAACAAAAAAAATGGGAGACTGAAAATGGCAAAATGAATGAATGAATGAATGAATGGAAAAAGTTGCCGTTTTAACCTTCCATTGCTGTTAACTGAATGACAATGAATCTTTAGTGAAGTCCAACTAAGTCCCTCGTCTCCCTCTACTTGAGTGAGGAAAACAGCAATGATAATGAATGGAGCGAACTTCAGTAACACAGGGAGAGAGAGAGAGAGAGAGAGAGAGAGAGAGAGAGAGAGAGAGAGAGAGAGAGAGAGAGAGAGAGAGAGAGAGAGAGAGAGAGAGAGAGAGATGGGACCCTATAATAGTATAAGCAATGGCAGGAAACACTGTCAACACACACACACACACACACACACACACATCCTCACCTGGGAGTCACCGCCGCTGGTCAAGACAGCGATGCCCTTCCCCTTGTGCATCCCCCTCTCAATGAGGTGGCCTTCCTGACCCAAGATGAACTGTTGACCCTCCATGGCTGCCATGAAGTCCTGATACGCTTGCCAAGGATCAGTAGAGAGTGTCGGGGGCGGAGCGATGTCCTCCTGTTTGGGAAATAATAATAATAATAATAATAAAGGAAGGAGTGTTACAACCCAACTGTTACCTGTGTTCTGTGTGTGATAAGAGGTAATGAGTGTTATGTAACCAGGTGTTCAGTTATAAATACAATAAGTGAAACACAACTTTTCAGCAACACACAACAACACCCTCTGCTCTTTCCACCTTGTGTTGCCTCACCTCTACAGGAGCAGGTGTTGTGGCCTCAGAAGTCTGCTGGAGGGACGCACTGTCTACTCCTGCCAAAGACTGCTGCTGCTGTTCTCCCTCCTCTGCTGATGCTTCTAAACCTTTGCTGGGCTCTGTAATAATTTATAACAAGATAAACATAGTAATAGTTTTTCAAGACTAGTGATAAGGTAAATTAGTTGCCTCTTATGAAGTTATTTACTCATTTATTAATCTAATCTCCAGTCTCCATCAACTGTCTCGTATATGATACTGGTAATGTAACTCCCTCCACTTTCTGTTATCTTTGTTGACTGATACCTCCACCTTCACACAGGCCACTTTCACCCCTTAAAAGTGCACCCCACAAACAACCTGCATCCACTCCACCCTCACTTAAATTATCACCATGCATACCCATACCCACACCTATTACTACCATCCATACCCACACCTCCAACTACCATTCATACCCACACCTCCAACTACCCTCCTCTTCCTCCACACTCACCTTGCTCCTCCTCCTTGACAGCCTTCAGGAATTCCTCGAGGTCCTTAGCCTTGAGTGAGTCCGATGCTGCAGCTTTCACCTCCTCCTCAAGTTTCTCCAACTGGTCTTGGGGAAGGTGTGCAAAGCGACCTGCAAATGTACACACTCATTAAACCTGTGTTCCTTCTTAATGGCAATGGGAAAACAGGAAGGAAACAATGGGTAAACAGGAGGGAAACAATGGGTAAACAGGAAGGAAACAATGGGTAAACAGGAAGGAAACAATGGGTAAACAGGAAGGAAACAATGGGTAAACAGGAGGGAAACAATGGGTAAACAGGAAGGAAACAATGGGTAAACAGGAGGGAAACAATGGGTAAACAGGAGGGAAACAATGGGTAAACAGGAAGGAAACAATGGGTAAACAGGAAGGAAACAATGGGTAAACAGGAGGGAAACAATGGGTAAACAGGAGGGAAACAATGGGTAAACAGGAGGGAAACAATGGGTAAACAGGAGGGAAACAATGGGAAAACAGGAGAGAGAGAGAGAGAGAGAGAGAGAGAGAGAGAGAGAGAGAGAGAGAGAGAGAGAGAGAGAGAGAGAGAGAGATGAGCATCTGTCGTGAACTACCTTGTGGTGTGGAGCCAAGTGACCAACTAACACTCACTCACTCAGTCCAGTCTGTCTGTCTGTCTATCCTTACTGAATGGACGCAAGAAGAGGATGCAAGGAAAAGGAACACAGGATATGCAACAGGAAGGAATGAGGTAAAAATAGAATAAAAATATATATAGTACATGGAATAATGGAAGAGGAAGAGGAGGAGGAGGAAGAGGACGAGGAAATAGTACATACAATTTAGT
>JAPQNM010000038.1:1887552-1905052 GCA_029783475.1 Metacarcinus magister | reverse complement strand
TTGGTGAAACTTGGTTAATCAACAACAATTTCTGAGACTTAGGTGTGTAAATATTTACTTTCACATGAATACTTAATTATGAACGTCATGTGACTACTAATTTAGATTTAATTATTATTTTTTTTCTTCATTTAAATGGTACTGGCTAAGGGACAAGAAAAATACATAAACAAATCCCGCTTGTCACCAGATCCTTGCTTCTTTGTGTTGATGTACAGACTTAGGCAAACAGAATGAGTTGTAAGGAATGACTGTGTAGCATATTGATATTAATAACAAAGGAATTACTGTTATACAAACAATGGCATGAATAAATTGATGGATAGAATGTTGTTTTAAAGATCATAGTTTCCATTAGTGTGAGTTACATTTTATAACAAATAAAACATATGTGTAACTATACTTACCAACCTGTATATGACAACAAAATATGATGTCAAAAAATAAAATAAATAAATAAACGTTAAACTAAAAAAACTACTTAGCAAAAAGAAAAACCAAACCTGAACAAAACAGAGAAGGATGAAACAAAAAAAAAATTACTCTTTACTTTAGCAGTGGAAGTAAAGGAAAACAACAAAAGAAAGAGATAAAAGGTTTCACGCCAAACCAAAACTCTTCTGAGATACGAGGAGGAGGAGGAGGAGGAGGAGGAAGAGGAAGAGGAAGAGGAAGAGGAAGAGGAAGAGGATGAGGAGGAGGAGTAAGAGGATGAGGAGGAATGCCATAACCTGGAGCTCCGCCAGGTGTATGTAAGGAAGATTCAAGGACAAAAGAAGGTGAATGAATAATAGAAGAATAGGAGATGACAGTAAAGGATGAATGAAAGGAGGGAAGAGAGAAAGAAAAGAGAAGAGGGACGGAGTCAAGGATGGAGAAAGGGAAGGAGGGAAGAGAGAAAGAAAAGAGAAGAGGGAGGGAGTCAAGGATGGAGAAAGGGAAGGAGGGGAGCCACAAACAGATTCCTTTGCCAAGTGACCAAGTGTGTAAGTGTTCTCTGTCCACTAATCACCAGTCAATGTAATGTACAACCATCACTTTGTATTCTGAATGCATTGCTGTTAGTGTTAAGCGTAATGCAAGTCTGACGGGAGGAAATTATAGTGGAAAAAAGAAGAAAAGTCACGGAAGTAAGAGAGGGAGTGTGTTGGATTAAGTAAAGTGAGATATAACTAACTTTCTGAATGTTTTTTTTTAATTTTTTTTTTTTATCTAAGATGCAATAAAACTGGTGACTATTTAGTGGTGTTGTTCTATATGAAATTCCTTTGTGATGATTTAATGTTGAAGTTTTTGAAGCGTGATGCTGTCAGTGTGTTGAATGTTGCTGGTTTGGTTGTAGTGTTTATGTTATGAGCAAGTGTTGTGTTGTGTTGTGTTGCCAAGCACACAACACACCAACAACACAACAGCAACTTGGCTTGTTATGCAATACAAAAAACAAAAACAAAAAAACGGTTATAATTGAAATACATGACTTCATTAATCAAGATATTTTTACCAGTTTATGTTCGTTGATAATTTTGTTGTTTTTCGTAGAGAGAAGAGTACCTGAGTGAGAGAGAGAGAGAGAGAGAGAGAGAGAGAGAGAGAGAGAGAGAGAGAGAGAGAGAGAGAGAGAGAGAGAGAGAGAGAGAGAGAGAGAGAGAGAGAGAGAGAGTGAGTTTCCAGAGTCCAGTACAATGCAACATTATTATTTACTGACATGGAAGACTACAACACTGATGAATTACCTTGCCCATGAATGTTGTGGTCACAGTTCACAAAGTATACACCATTTCATAGTCACGCTGCAACATAAACTACACTGCAACCTTCCCATAACTGACGGCTGGGCTCTACCTCACATACATCCACCAAGGACTATTTCTAATTATTACCCATTACATTTGACACACAACCTCCACCAAGTAATGATCATAGCCAGTAATCCTCTGAAGGGTGTACCTCCTAGCGCTAAACATTAGTCCATTCTCCTTCACTCAGTACAAAGTGTCACATGTGATCTCAAACTAAACAACCTTCACATTTATTCATCCTTTATACTGAGAAGCTTCGTAATTCACTCACATACTATTCCCTCAAGCACTGTATTCACTCTGTATAATTAATCAGCCGTGTCAGAAACTCCGTGCGACAGCTGCAGTAATTCTTCCTTATATTTACATTGCCTGGAAGTGAACCTGACAGAACGTGGTGACTAATGTTTTGCTTTAAAACTATTCCATATATATTTAAGGGTGGTATGGGAAGGAAGAAGAGAAAGACAGTGTAAATGGAGGTGGAGAGACAAACCACAAACCACAAACCACAATTCAACACCAACAAACACTTGGCGTCAGACACAGGACACAGGAACCTGTCATGCATGTTGAGGTTTTGTAATTAGTATGTGTAAGTAGTATGTGTACAAAGGTGCAGCCAAGCACGTATACATGCAAGTGTTAACTCAAGTGTGAATGTGTTCTAACCTAAACTAACTCAGTTGTCAAGTGCATTAGTATACCTTCTGTAGGAACACTTTTTTTTTATGCGTCTCACTGATTTATGTAGCTATTTTAAAAAATTTTCTTTAGTAATGTGTGTGTGTGTGTGTGTGTGTGTGTGTGTGTGTGTGTGTGTGTGTGTGTGTGTGTGTGTGTGTGTGTGTGTTTGTGTGTGTGTGTGTATTTACCTAGTTGTAGTATCAAGGGCCTGAGCTACACTTGTGTGGTCCTGTCTCTTATTCAATTTTCCTTCAGTTGATGTACATTCTTTACCTCGTCCTTCAGTCCATTCCAAGTATCTATACTTCTTTGGGGAAAACTGTATTTCTTTTTGTATCGTTCAAGCAAATTCCTTTTAGCAATTTTTCTTGTGTTCCCTCAAATATCCAGCCTCTCCTTTTCTTCTCAATATTATTATTTTTCTATTTGTTTCCTCAAGGTTGTTCATTTACTTCTGCATATTTCAATTTTGGTCTAATCACCATATTTATAATTTCTTTCATCGTATCTTTAGCTAGGAAGTTAAAAGCCATCCATCAATGTCTTAGCATCCTGAATGTGTCACCAAATATTCCATTTATATGTTTCTCTGGTGATAAGTTGTCCTGTATTACCACTCCCAAATATTTCTCTTATTTGTCTATTGATATAATATGTTGTCCTAACTTACATACATGTCCATGTGGGTCTCGTTTCACTCTTCCATATGTGACATTGTTTTGCATTAGATTAAATTTCCCATGTTTGTTCCATTCATATATTCATATATTCATATGTGTATAAGAATTTTATCACTGTAATCCCTGTGTTCATGAAAGGTGACTAAAGGGACGGAGTGATGGGTCTGTGAAGCTGCTCCTCTGTATACTCTGCTATGATAACACAAGGCATAGAGGGTGAGGGGAGAGTAATGTCTCCATGAACCCTGGCGTGCCTTGTGTTGGCTACCTCCCTTTACAGCGATAATAGCTTGGTATAGAGATAATTCTGCAATTCTTCACAATCCTTTTGGTTTCTCATTTTCCTCAAATGTCAAATGCCTTTTTTGTCTTAATATATGCAATCCGCCCATCCATCTTTTTCTTGTGTTATATCAATTACTCTTGAATAAAAACTTAACAAGTTGGTGACACACGATCTTCCTGTTCTGAATCCAAACTGTCTATCTGATATTATTCCTTCTGTTTCTAAGTAATCAGTCCATTGTTTCTTGATGACCTTCTCACATATCTTGCACACTATGCTGCTCAATGACACTGGTCTATAATGAAGTGGTTCTTCTTTGTTTCCATTCTTGTAAATAGTCATTATATCAGCTCTTTTCCATTCTTTAGGGACTTTTCATGTTATCAGAAAACACTCAATTATATCATGAATAGGCTCAGCCATTTCTTGTCTACACTCCTTCAAGATGTATCCTGATACTCCATCTGGTCCTATTGCTTTCCTCTCACACAATTCCTTTATCTTTTCTCTATTTATTCTGATTTCCCACATCTCATTTGTCCTTGTCATTTTTAAAGTCAGATTCTGTTGTAAAAACTTTCTGAACATTTGTATTCAATACTTCAGTCTTTATTTTCCGGTCCTCATATACTGCCTTATTTTCCTTCAATTCATTTATACTTTATTTGTTTTATTTTTCCATTAATAAATCTCCAAAATAGCTTCGGTTCTTCCTTCCACAAGTCAAGTATATCCTTTTCATATCTCTTCTCTTCTTACCATTACATATTCATTCCTTTCTAGTTTATATTCTTCTTTCATTGTCTAAGTCAGTTTTCTTTTCATTCTCTTCCATGCTTCATAACTTTTATTTTTTAGCTCTCACATTTTCCATTAAACCATTTTTTCCCCTTTTTCCTTTATAAAATATGTGTGTGTGTGTGTGTGTGTGTGTGTGTGTGTGTGTGTGTGTGTGTGTGTGTGTGTGTGTGTGTGTGTGTGTGTGTGTGTGTCGCCCTACAATGGAGACAAAGCTGAACTTCTTCCTCCAAACTTTCAGCATAATGTGCTGATGCAATTTTCAATTATTAAACATTTTGTTATTTTCTTCTCAAGTCAAAAACATTTCATTGGCATAAAGATTAATACATTTGACTTAATACAGATGCATCATCAATACATTTCCAGTGGTTGTCTTTTGAAAACAATATCATAAATAAAAAATAATGCTACACTTTAAACATGTAATGTAGATAAAAAAAAAATGAAATACAATGAGACCAAAACCTGCTTAGGGGTGGGTGGGGGGGTGGGTGGGGGGGCATTAGTGAGTATTGGAACCATGCAAGTGAAATGCAACATTCATTGCAGAGAAGAAACAAAGATAACTCAAGGAGGAGGAAGTCAAGAGGTCACTCCATGCTGGGAAGGTGGCTCGGGGGAGGCAACAAAGCCGCCGCCACCACCACCACCACCACCACGCCTCTTTACCGGGGGAAACACTTTCTGTAGCTCCTCGCGGGATAGTTTGGCGCCCTCAAGCTTTTCCCGCAACTGATCCACCAACTGAAGCTCCATTGTGTGTTACTGACAAGCTCCAAGTGTGAGGCAACAAAAAGAGGGAGGGATGGAAAAGGGGCTGAAAAGGGTGCAGATTAATAAGTGACCTTGACTGTGGTGCATGTATGTGTGTGTTGACATGCTTATTGCCACTGTTTGCTGCTGGATGGCTTCAAATACATTTTAATTCTTCTTTTAATTATTAAGCATATTTCATGCACAAAATAAAAAATAAAATGTATAGCAAATCAATAAAAATAAACAGTAGCTAAGAAGAGCTAGTTAAATGCCTTGGTAAATAATATAATGAACTGTCATGTAGTGATCATTTGAACTTGTTACTATTGTACTGCTTCTGACTGTACTCTCAACATGCTTTTATTACCTACATTTTTTATAATTAGAATATAAATATAAATACACACTGGTGGTCAATGAGTTACTTGAATCTATTAATGAAAATCCACAGTAAAACCAAAACATCACTTTTTAATTTAGTTACATTCCTTGCCAATAAAATAACCATTACATTTATTTTAGCATGATAACTCAACCATAAAAAAAATCACACACACTCAAAAAATAATATCAAAAGAATAAATAAACTTTCCAACTTTTACTTAACTAAAACAATAAGATAATGTGAAATAAAATCAACATAAGGTAGCTCTTCTTTGGTTCCAGTTATTCAGTGTATTAATTACATGTCATTTGATACTCAGGCGTTTGTTACTCAAGACATCTCATCACCAAGCCATTTCGTCACCAGACTATTGGATAATCAATAGTTTTCAGCACACACACACACACACATATGCACACATATAGACACACACCTAACTTAACCTATCCTAATCTAATCTAACTTGACCTAACCTATGTGTATATGTATTTACCTAGTTGTAGTATACAGGGCCTGAGTGTGTGTGTGTGTGTGTGTGTGTGTGTGTGTGTGTGTGTGTGTGTGTGTGTGTGTGTGTGTGTGTGTGTGTGTGTGTGTGTGTGTGCGTGTGTGTATTTACCTAGTTGTAGTATACATGGCCTGAGCTACACTCGTGTGGTCCTGTCTCCGTATCTATATTTGTCTAGTTTTTCCTTCAGTTGATGTATATTCTTTGCCATTATCATCTCTTCCTTCAGTCCATTCCAAGTATCTATACTTCTTTGGGGAAAACTGTACTTTTTTTGTATATTTCAAGCAAATTCCTTTTAGTAATTTTTTTCTTGTGTCCCCTCAAATTTCTAGCCTCTCCTTTTCTTCTCAATATTAGGTCTTTTCTATCAGTTTCCTCAAGGTTGTTCATCAATTTATATATTGTAATTAAGTCACCTCTTTCTCTTCTTTCTTTTAGTGTTGTTAGATGCATTTCTTTTAATCTTTCCTCATATGTTAGGTCTTCCAATTCTGGCACCATCTTAGTTGCAATTCTCTGTATTTTTTCTAAATTAGAAAATTAAAAGCCATCCGTATATTATCCTGAAAGTGTCACCAAATATTCTATCTACGTATATGTTTCTCTGGTGATAAGTTGTCCTGTATTACCACTCCTAAATCTTTCTTTTTTTTTGCTATTGATATAATATTTTCCCCTAACTTATACGTCCATGAAGGTCTCATTGCACTCTTTCCCATTTCCAATACATGATATTTTTTTTGCATTCAATTCCATTTCCCATGTCTTGCTCCATTTATATATCTAGATTGTGTAGCTCCTCACAAGTCTTATGGTTTCTTATCTTGTGTGTGCGTGTGTATGTGAGTTGCTTCCCAGATATATACAGTACATATACCATAGTGGTTTGGGGATGAAATGTCTTGATGATAAAAATGTTTGAGTCACAAATGGTCAGGTGCTGAAAAATATTGATTACCAAACAGTCTGGTGACGAAACAGCTTGGTGATGAGATGTCTTGAGTAACAAACGCCTGAATATCAAATGACCTGCACCCACCACCACCACCACCACCACCAATCCAACACCTTTAAGCTCCACCACACTATCAAAATCCCCAATCCGTCCATTCTGAGGTGATATGAGCTAACAGTCTGAGGCTTGACAAAGACAGTTTAAAGACTGTCCTGTGACTTATAACGAACAAATACAAAAAACATAAATACCTTTACTCGAGACAGACAATGACACCATCTTTTCACTCATTATTCACAGAAAAATGTTCACACAATTTCCAGGATACTAATAATATCCTACTTAGTAACATTAACATTCATATACTAAATCACACTAAGCTGATATCCCCTTTGTTTGTTTATCACTAAATAAAACATTGAAACTATGACACACAACACCACCACATTAACCTCAACATTTAAAAGGCGGACAGAGACCTTCTACATAAGCAGTGAATCATGTATTAGCTTGCAACACTAATCGATCAACTTATCACATTATGCCTATAGATTCAACACACCTATAACCCACACTGGATGCACTGCAGACATAGGCAATACACCAGTCACTAACATTACATCTTCAGTAGCTACACCACACCCCACAACATGCCCAAGCAGACACCAACACTCGCACACAAACACACATACTCAGTACTTTTCACAGCTTCACTTCTGCTTCTGCCTGTAACTTCCTTGAGTTCACAAAGTGTTCCTACTGAAGGGGAACACAGATGGCAGTAAAGGGTGATCACTACTGCCGAGCCTGAGAGTGACTGGCTGTAGGTGACTCAAGCCGCTACCCCCTCCCCTTCACCTGACCCTTCAAGGTGACCCCTGTCTGTCCTACATCTTCCTCACGCACCCATTCAACCCATAAAAAGACAATGAAGTTTAAAAAGCTGACCTCTCTGACACATTACATATCATGACAGCCTCTGCTAGACATTTGGGCCATAAATCAATAACCTTCCTCAAATACTTTGCATTAATTTGTTGGGGGAGCTTCGTGAGTGTCTGGATGTCTGGGGAACGCGAGAGCCTGGATCACTGTGCCATTTCAGTGCCGGGTGGGCTGCCTGCCTTGCAACCTTTAATGAACTCATTCGAGATACCAAATACTGATATGATAAAAAAGATGATTAAATCAATAATGTGTCAAGAAGGGCACCATCCCATTGCCACACACAAACGCACACACGTACACGCACACACATTCACTGCCAAGGCCTCTGTCAAACCCTCAAACACGAACAAGGCATTTAAATTGTGTGCCACAGCGCTCCACCTGAGAACCCGATGACCTGCCTGACCTAACCCTCGGATATCAGCTCATGACCACCTTGAACCGTGGCAAACAGGGGTCACAGTCCGCCCAGATGCCCTCCACACTCACCCTGGCCTCGGCAGCACACAGGTGACTCCCTCAACCGGTGGAAATTTGGCGACGAAAGTCAAATCTAAATATATCACTTGGCGGCCGTGTTCCCAGCGCCGGCCACCTCCCGCAACTCTGATCACCACTCACCACCCCGCCCCTCCCCAGCCTCCATCAACACGATACATGCCGTGATTAAGCTGTAACAAGGTCTGGGATAACCAGTCATTAAGTCACTTACCTAAACAAGCACACAATTGCTCACCTCCTTCCCTGCTGACTGCCCCGAGGACACTAAAGGTGACCTTGGTGTGAGGTGCAGCTGCAGTGTCTAGTGTGCGCATGACACCTGCCACTACCGCTGCCTTCTACAATTTTGCCTTATTTATCATGTATGTACAAGCTTCTTGTGGCTTTTTTACGACACCATAATGAATAGTTAAGATCCTTATCAATGAGTTTACACACATAACATTACACAATACTATACATTTGGTGTTGCTTTGCAATAAGTGTTTTGGAGGCAGAGTTGGCGCGCTATGATGCAATAGTTTGCGTCACTCCCACCAACGGGACTTCAAAGACAACACTTATACACACAGACAGATTCAATGATAAAAAATAAACCTAGACACGGATGAATGTGCTTTAGAGATATTGACTATGTATCACGATATGCCGCAGAAAAAAAAAGAATCGCAAAAGACAAAGGAAAATAACATAATGACGGTAATAAAACATGCTTAATACCACGTCCGTCTCCAATGCCAAGACAATAAAAAGCAGTTCACTGATATCTTCACACCTCACACCTGTGCATACCAGTGATAGTAAGGAAATCCTGATAAACAGGAATAGAACACACACACACACACACACACACACACACATCTAAACGCACAAGGGGTAAGAGTACTTGAGGCAAACTGGTGTAACACTACTTGACATTTTATAATATAAAAGCGAGTCATATAAGGAAGGCACTGTTGAGAGAGAGAGAGAGAGAGAGAGAGAGAGAGAGAGAGAGAGAGAGAGAGAGAGAGAGAGAGAGAGAGAGAGAGAGAGAGAGAGAGAGAGAGAGAGAGAGAGAGAGAGAGAGAGAGAGAGAAAAAAAATAGAAATAGAAATAGAAATAGAAATAGAAATAAATAGAGAGAGAGAGAGAGAGAGAGAGAGAGAGAGAGAGAGAGAGAGAGAGAGAGAGAGAGAGAGAGAGAGAGAGAGAGAGAGAGAGAGAGAGAGAGAGAGAGAGAACGTTATCCGCTTTCGTAATATAAACGTTTATCTTAACTTTACAAGATATGTGGCCACTTAACTCTTTCCGTTTGAGAGTAGAGAGAGAGAGAAAAACACCACTTCACCGCGACACACTGTCCTCTGGCCGATTATCAACCCTTCCTGTGTAGATTAATATCCTCTTGAAATTAGTCAGTAGGTTAACTTGATATATTGAATCGAATTTCAGATCATGTTGCTGTTGCGAAGGAATTAAGGATGGATCTAGAAACTAAATCACACATACGAGTGAAATATATACGTGTAGGCTATTTATTATTGAAAACAAAAAATGTTAACCGCAGTAGTAGTAGTAGTAGTAGTAGTAGTAGTAGTAGTAGTAGTAGTGTAGATATACGTAGTGGTATCGACACCCTCTGATTCCTACTGTACGTATTATACTAGGAAGGGAGACTTACTTAAAAAAGGAGACTATAAAAAGGAGACTATAAAAAGGAGACTACACAAAGGAGACTGAAAAAAGGAGACTACAAAAAGGAGACTAAAAAATTCAAAAAGTTGCAATACGAACACTGCACCGTCTATCCTTCTCCACATAAGTACTGTAGCTCCTTAGTATCATAACTAAATGTATTAAACCGATATTTTTAGGTGTTGTCTGCACAGTCACTGCCTCGCCTTTCCTCAGAATGTAAATCACTGATGCGGATGAGTGAGTGAGTTAAGGGGATAAAGAAGTGCCACATATCTGAGGTCATTTGGCACTATGACGACATATAAAACGTAATGGTGAAATAAGGAGAAGTTATAGCAATGCACTCAATAAAGAGCATAGTAATAAGGAATGGTTGAATTAATACGAATTGAATAAGCGCCAAACATCAGATGTCATGATTATGGTAGGAGAAGGAAGATGTAAATGATTACAAGATGATGTAGGTATGAATAATAGGCCTTGCGTGGAACACTGACGAACACTTACTGATAAAATGAAAACCACTGATTAGAATAGGAAGAAAACGTCGACAAAAATACGAAATTCCATATAGTCTTCAATTAGAACTTTTCATGTTAATTAGACGTGCACTATGTACTGAACTGAGGGAGAGGGACACGAATCAACAAATATATGTAAATGTGTTACGATAAGCAATACCTCTACGTTAGGAACTGATTGCATCGTGTTTGATGAACATTACTTTAATATTAAACAAGATCAGGGTAGTGGGTTGGTTGTAATGTGGTCCATCGCTGAGTCACGTCACGCCACACTGCTTTGTACTGTACACAATGATGACTGTGATGTGAATTGATTATTTCTGGGGTTTGTTTGTAGTGTATTAATAACATATATTGACACTCCCTTCCACAAGTCTACTCCCTGCCCCTGCCCCTGCCACGCACAACACCCCAATGGTCACTCACTCGCCTCAGCCTGAAGACTGGCTGTGGGGTGTGGACGCGGGCAGCCACCAGCTGGTCATCGTCACCACTTCACTCATTATCATCCTGTTTATCTGTTAACCTATATACAACAATTACGAGCTCTGATTGGGTAGGGTTTCAATATTGATAATGATAAAGTAATGTCCAATACACAACACAAATATCAACACATACTGTACATCCAAGACATGTTTTAGTTAATCTGTCATTATAAAATTATACTCTCAATTTCCATTCCATAAACGGACAACATTTAGTAGTATTTACATAATTTAAAAGAGGATTAGGATGAAAGAACACATCGCTAACTTAAAGAGGAAAGGATACACTGATATTTAAAGACATGCAACCTCAGTCACATAATGTGTTCAAATCCCCCTGACTGATAACAGATTGCACACACGCACATACAACAGGCGCCTCGATGCTCAACGATACACTCCCTTCCGTTAAGTGTGTTGTTCACTTGTTGAAGTGGAAAATGAGAAAACGGTTTTGCCTTTTTATTGACTATAAAAAAACTTTTGATATGGTGTGGAGATAAGGTTTATGGTTTTATGGTACAAGTTTGTAAGGAATAATATTAAAGGTACAATACTTAATGTGAAGCGTAGTTTGTACCATAATGTAAAATATTGTGTAATGGTATAGAGCAACACATGTGTGATGCTTTTATGTGTAATATGGGTGTGAGGCAAGATGAAAACCTATCGCCATTACTCTTTTCTTTTTATGTTAATGACATACAAGAACAACTTATTGAATATTATTGTAGTTACTTAGATTTAATTATGATCTTGTAAATGCCTGTTTTAAAACTACTGGTGTTGATGTACGCAGACGATACGATCATTGTGTGTGTGTGAGTGAACGTAACATGAAACAAACTTTGACAGTTCTTTATGGTTATTGTTGGAACTAGAAGTTGAAGATGAAATGTATTAAGACTAAGATGGTTATGTTCAGTAGAGGTAAAGTTAGAGCCAGTAAGTACAGGTTTCAGTTTGGTGAAGAGGAAATAGAGGTAGTTAGTGAGTATAAATGCCTGGGTATATTGTTTATTTATAATGGTAGGTTTAGGGAAGGACAGTTGGAACTTAAGGAACAAGCAACTAAGGCCATGAACGCATTACTTGGTACTTCTCGTCAATATGCTTTGCCAGTTAACATACAAATTCAGATGTATAACAGTATGATGGTACCAGTAATGACATACGCATGTCCAGTTTAGTAAAGGTATTGTTATAATTATTAAGTAAATTTCTATGGATATCGGTAAATATTAAGTCAATATCGTATGAATGTTGTGTATAAAGTATTGTGTCAACATTACTGAGGGTCTGTGTATCATACTTTGTGTAAAGGTATGAGCAAATAAATGTATTCTATCACACACACACACACACACACACACACACACATCACAGGTCCTCGTGAAGGTGAGGCAGCAGCTTTGTCAGGAGGGACGACACTCTTTTGCACCCGTGTTGAGCCAGGTTAGTGCCGGGGTACAAGTGTGTGCGGGCCAACACCTGCTGCTGCATCCTGGTCAAGGCCTCTTCGTCCATCACCGCCTCCCACTTGTCCATCATCATCAGCTCCCTCGTGACACACCTCTTCACCTGCGTGGCGTCTAGGGGCAAGAAAGGCACCAGGACAGCAGTGGAAGTGACCTTGCTCAGGAGATATTCCTTCTGTAGCGTAATACTCAGGTTGGTGAAATCATGGTGACGGCGCCTCTCCCCTCCCTCACCCTGGCGAAGGTCAAGGAAGTACTCCCACACTTCCTGGCCTGCTCGTGTGCCGCTCAGAACCACCAGGACATTACTGCTGCGTCGCTTTTCATCTTCCTGCAGACCCACCAGGAACAGGTGGAGTATGACGAGGGCGGAGGACGAGGCGTCATCCCAGTCGTCTATGATAACAAAGTTGGGGCCACACGGATCCACGCCATGGAGGAGGGTTGCTGCCTCCTGCCGCAGCCTCTCCACTCCATGAAGCCGTGAAGGGAACACTGCCTGCACCCTGCACGCCTTGCCCAACACACTCCTCATGAGGTTACAAGTGAGGGTCTTGCCGCAGCCTTCCCGTCCAGAGAACCACAACACCAGTGGCCGGGAGGACTTGGAACCACTAAACACGGACAGGTTCTCCATGATGATTTCTATCGCTACACTTTGACCCACTAGATTATTTTTGAGTTTTTCTCGTAGTTGAGTGAAAGGCAGTCGTGTGTAGTGTTCCTGTAGACACGCCTCGTTCCAGTGAGGCTGCATCAGGTGATGGTACAAGAAGGGCACCACACATGCCAAGCCAACAAGGAGGATGGTTACGCGCCACTGTTCAAAACAAAGAAACAAGGACTGATGATTATTCTGCTGCTTAAACCATTGTGTTCAGGATTCATGAAAAAGTTTCCTCAACACACAAAGGTCAGAGTACAAGTGTGTGTGTGTGTGTGTGTGTGTGTGTGTGTGTGTGTGTGTGTGCGTGTGTGTGTGTGTGTGTGTGTCACAAGTGGAGGTGTGGAGGGAAGGTGGAGTATTTATTACACATGGAAGTCTCCATTGATAATCTATGCGCCGAATTTGTTTTTAGAATTCATTATGATGTGTATTTAGCGATTGAAATAAAGCCTCATTCACTTTATGTATGAATATTTTTGCAGCTACGCACACATTTATAGGGACCTGCTGACTTGTAATCGTAAAAGTAATACTAACCACGATTGAGATGAAATTATAATTACTATTATGATTGCTTTGAAAAACAACGCCTATCTATCGATTACACGTACACACAAATCTGTAATCAATTCCAACTAAATATTACGATTATCTCATACCCGGCACCACTAGGATAAGGCGGTGCACACACACACGCACACACACACACACACACACGCACACACACACACACACACACACACACACACACACACATACACACACACACACACACACACACACACTGATTTACACATCTTTTTTTGCATTGCACAGAGAGCGCTGTGTGCAATCATTCTATGACTCCATAGTGATTTAGTATTTTATCTACTACACATTTTCCTTGAAGGGCAAACATTTGGCAGAATTTTCTAAAATCTGGATGGAATTGATTAACAGTTTGTGCGAGACTTGTCCGTTACCATTGATCAAGGTGTTGGAGCACATCACTCAATTAAACTTATCTCGACTTGAGCCAAAGTCTCATTGTGAAGCTGTGGACTTTTTGGAGAAGTTCAAGGGAGTTGAGAAATATGTGCAAGAACAGAGTTTGTCAAAGGAAGATGGAAATGTTATGATATACATTGGTGGTTATGTAGCTGTGCTGACTGGCCCTGAGGGTTGGCGAGGGCGGAAGGGGAAGCAAACTCCCGTTAACCTCACTGACACTGACCTTAATCAAAGGGAGTGTGTGATGGAGGCACAACGCATGCAAAAAAACTAAGGAGAGAGACTTTGGAATGTACGTCCTTTAAACAGGAGTACGAAGCAGAGCACGCGGGTGTTCGGGAAGCGAGGTGCAATGGAACTCAGTCTTCAGATCAAGGGAAGGCTGTGGAGAGGACTGAAACGTTCTTGAATGAATCTTATACTATCATATGTCAAGTGTACAAAGGGTGAGGGTTACCTGCACCCTCACCCTCACCCTCACCCTCACCAGACCCACGAGTCCAACAGCAGGTGGAGGTGTGAAGAGGGCAGACTAAACTCATCAATACCTCAACAACAAACACAAAAACGCAACACTTTCAGCTTGCCATGGCAGTGATATCAAGGCGTCAAGATGGTTTTAGGATCACAGTGTTTCCATGATTGTTGTGTTCTGTCTCCACCTCCTGCTGCTGCTGCTGCTGCTGCTGTTGCTGTTGCTGTTGCTACTAGTATTCCGGCCGTTGCCTCGACACCTGCGAGGCTAACCACTGTGCACGACTCGGTCTATACGTGGTATTTGCGAGTCCCTATCTACAGTTTACTCCCTCGGTTGTAGGAAGATATTGAAAACGTGACGTGATAACATAACTGATTAGATAATTGTGACAAAATGAAGTTTTCCCTGTTCTCCTTAAACGAGTACAGAACATTGCAAATTTATGTATATACCTGTTAGTTTGGGATGACCTTGGCGGCACACCTACGATACCTCACCACACACACACACACACACACACACAAAGACACAGACACAGACAGACAGACAGACAGACACATACATACACACACACACACACACACACACACACACACACACACACACACACACCTGATTGCTTCCTCCGCCAACCTTTATGAAACACGTCATTTCGCTGATAGGCCTACCACTTGATGTGTTTCAGTCTTGTCGAGGTGAGACATCCTTCTGGGCAACCAATGTCACCTTTGTGATGTGCTTCCGTGTGACTAGCCATCATAACACACACACACACACACACACACACACACACACCTCAGCAACACAACATACACGTAGCTGTGATTTACAACTTCTTCTCACGTGACTGTCATCGGTACAATAACAAAACAAGAATCAGATTCCCACCTTGGTGACGCGATGTGACGTTATCCATTCCTGTGTGTGTGTGTGTGTGTGTGTGTGTGGCGCCGCTCACCCAAGCCTGGTGCTGCTCCTTTGTGTGTGTGTGTGTGTGTGTGTGTCAAGGAAGGCAACAGGTATGCACGTGACTGTTCAGGGACAACACAGCGGCGTGATACAAGCTGGCGCTGATAGGATCAGTGTAGAAGGCGAGGGCGTGGCTCCACCACCCTCTGAGGCTCAGTAGTGACTGACGTCTGGCAGTAATAATGGCGTCTGTTTCACTGTTCTGAACGGAACACTAATACAGTGTCGAGTCAGTCCTCATTGTAAAACGAAGCTCCTTCGGTGATGTATTTTTTCTATAGGTTTTCGAATTAATGAGAAAGGTTCATATTATGTTAACTTAAAGAGGCACAATATGAACAAAAAGAAGAATTCTACACTTTGATATGAAAAAGTGTAAGTAGAAGTGAGGTGTATATGACGCTTCACAACAGTACTTGAGAACAATGTAAATATATCACATCCAAGATTCAACAAGCATGGATCCGCCGCATAGCTCTATCTCTTTCTCCGTTCACAAAGAAGAATTGGAGGAAGAAGAAGAAAAATATGAATTTTAAATACAAGTGTGAGGAAGAGAAGGAGGTGAAGGACACACAGATGAAGGAGAGGGAAACCATACTTTATAATTGATCATGATCGTCCCGTCCCACCTTTCCGTCACGCCGCGCCTTGGCAGCCTCTCCTCGCTCAGCTCAGGCCGGTACTCACTACTCTTCACACACTGACACACTCATCAATATTTTACACAATTCATGACGAACAATAAAAGGAATAAACCAACCAAATACTGTACGTACAAAAAAACAAAAAGCAGCACATGACTCCCTTGGTCAGCATCACAAACTACCACCTTGTCCTCCCCCAAGCAGCCTCCAGAATCATATTCACACCCAGATCACCCAGCACTCCAACCACTCACTCAAGGACAACACTCACAGGCTTGCACGGCACACACACACACACACACACACACACACACACACACATACACAGACACACACACACACCTCAGCAACACAACATACACTCCATGAAGGCCCTTTGGGAAACACGGTCCAGGCAATGGCTCATCTCAGGAGCTTGTCCAGGCAGCCTCAGGACCAACAACAACAACAACAACAACAACAACAGAGCATCGCCACGCGTCCTCTGCTCCTTTCTATTTCAAGGATCAATCTCAACGCCTGTTTTGTTATCATAAAAACATCTTTTATTCAATAAAAATATACGATACACAACAGTAACAATAGTTATCATAAACTAATATATAAATATATATATATATATATATATATATATATATATATATATATATATATATATATATATATATACATATGTAAATATATCTGGAATATCTGGGTGTTGGGAACTATCTATTTATAAATGCAAGGACAAGTATGGATTACCAAATTATCCAGCTTCATAAATAATATATAAATGCATTCATTACTTTTGATTCTTGAACATTGCTTAATGTGCAGTGTTAAGGGAGAACATTATATTCAATCTTGCAACACTTAAGTCTAAAAATAATAATAATAATTGGTTCTAATGCTCAAAAATGCCAAGTCTTCTTTCAATTTAACTTTTCCTCTAAATCTCAACGTTTAAAATTATCAGTTTTCTATCTATTAAAACTTTCTCACTAAGCACTCCACTCAAATTATCAATATTTCATTCAATAATAGTAAAATCTCTCTCTCTCTCTCTCTCTCTCTCTCTCCCTCTCTCTCCATAAAACTGTCTTTCGTTCTCTCTCTGTGTTAATGTTTTGGTTCCTTCTCCTTCCTTCTCGTGTGTAGCTTCATCCCTTCCCTTTCTATTCTTTTTACTCATCCTGTCTTCCTTTCTTCCTTCATTCCCTTTGTTGAAATGATATAAAAATAAGCCTTCTCCCTCTCTCCTTTCCTTCCTCCTCCTCAAAAGTTTTC
>JAPQNM010000038.1:1880052-1885052 GCA_029783475.1 Metacarcinus magister | reverse complement strand
CACACACACTCGTGAAGGTGCACATGTACTCACAAAGGCCCCCATGACGTCGAAGTGCGGGAGGATGTGGCCCAGTGTCGCCATGGCGTAAGTGGCGCCCAGCACGAAGCCTCGGGAGTGAGTGGGCGTAAGACGGATCACGCCCATGGTCAACCACATGCCGGTCACCACCACACACCCATGACCAAGACACGAGAAGAACACGAAGCCGCCGCAGGTATTGTAGCCAGCTGGTCAGGGAGGGAGGAGGGAAGCACAGATGAAGTACATTGGGAGGCTGTACATGCTAGAATAGTTGATGTCACTAAATACATATTGTTTGTTATGTTCTGTCATCACTTTCTGCCTCAACACAAGAAGCAGCATGCGGCCTCCTACTCACTCTGGTGCAAGACTCGTGTCAGGAGCAGCGCCACTGAGAGGGAGGACATGAGGGCCACCAACACCCACTTCACGCCCCGCCGAGTCACCGTCAGTCCCATCACAAGCAGGAAGACGAACTCGAAGGCACCGAACGCCACCTGTCGGTCCTCGTAGCTGCAGAAGGACCAAGAGGAGTGTTAGGGAACATTTTCTCGGTGCGTTCCTTGCAGGCTGCCGTCATGACAAGCTTAGGGTGGTGGAAGGTTGGAGTTCATAGCCTTTCTTATAATTATTTCATGTTTTAGATGTAACTATTCTTTTTTTTCTTTTCTTTCTGGAGAAGGGATCATAGAGTTTATTAATTGTTCATTATTTCGGGAAGTCTTTATCTGATGGATTTGAAAACAATTCGAATCATCTATGCCAAAAGAAAAAAGAAAAGAAGAAAAAAATCTGCCTTTTATTCATGTTACTGAAATACTCTCTCCATTTTTTCAGTTACGTTTTGGAGTATGGATGGAAGATTGGTGTGATTTGTGTTACAGGTGGGACAGGTGTGACGCGTTGGTGACTCAGCTATTATTGTGTTATATTAGTATAATGTGTGACTAAGAATACTCTGACGTGATTGTTGAAGGTGTGAACACAAGGAATCATTTGAAACACTCGATAAGATCCCCCACGACAAACTGATCTCAAAATTGCGTGGCCATTGAATAGGAGAGAATCTATGTGCGTGGTTAAGAGACTGACTGGCTTGCAGAACGTCAACAGTGTGTGTAAATTGTATGAAGTTTGATTCTGTCAAAAGAAACAACGCATTATGTACTGAAGACTGCGGCAAAATTCAGGTGAATGAATCTAAACAAATTAATACATTGGGGTGATAAATGACGAAAGTCCTTTAACGTAGATAAATGTTATGTAGGTTATGCATATTAGTGATAGAATTCCAAACAATAAATACCAAATGCACGATGAAGAGCACGGGAAGGGAGAGGTGGGTGGGTGGGTGGGGAGGATCCTTGCTCTATTCTATCCTCACTTCACACACGTACTTTACAAGGAATGCAACACATCTCAACAGACAAACTCGTTATAGACCAACAAGTATAATGGCATCTATTCTTCCTATGTAAGCTTATGTAAGTAGTTTTTTTTAACTTTCTCTCTTTCCCTATCTATCTATCTATATATCTATCTATATATCTATCTATCTATCTCTCCCTCTCTCTGTGACCAACCTGCCATAGGGGGTGGGATCAAACAGTTGTCTTGCGCTGGCAGCACACCCGAACACCAGGCCACACACCACCAACACCAGCGTAGAGAAGAGCAGGCGTCCGGACCTCACCAAGGGCACCACACTCTCCCTGAGGGCGTGGCCGGAGCATCCATAGTGCTCCATGGAATCCTTGTGCTGCGGGGGGAAGGGAGAAGGGGAGGGAGTTTCAGTATAGGAAGCATCATACCGCTGCCACCACCACCACCACCACCACCACACCACCACCACCACCACCACCACCACCACCACCACCATTACCATCACTGGAAAACTGATCAAAGAAGTACTCATGACATTGTAATATAAATTCTATCTACTCTGTCATTAATTTCTCATCCATACAATACAATTATCAAAAATCATTCTCAAATTTATCTATCATCAATTTGTATTTGATGTCTTCCTGTTTTTTTTTCTTTTTTTCTTTACTTCATTCCTGTCTCTCCTTTTTTGTTTAGTCACATCAGTATTTCTTATCTTGTACTACCATTTTTTTTATTCATTTATTTATTTTTTATAATTTCACTCTTTTCCATGACATTTCCAAAACCTGACATTTATGTGACATTCGATTCCATTTTCTAATTTTAACATTCATTTCTATAACTTGATTCAAATGTTCCTTGTTTATACACATCCTCTCACACTACGTCAAATAACAGGCAAGAGGCAGTCCATCTTAGCCTCCATCAAGCCTATTGGCGCCAACAGCTTATGATGTAGAAAAAAAACCCAACTATCTGGTTACTTTGCCTTCCTCTTTGTCTTCCTTCAAAACGGACTTGAAATCTATCACTCGTTATCTAATATATAGGTTTTATTTCTTCCTATATACTGTAGCTCCCTCAATCCTTTTAAATTATACAATATATACTATTCTTTGTTTCCATTTTGTTATCACTAGATATATATAATAACTTGTGGTTTTATTCAAGCATGTTCCAAATACTGTTTCAAGAATTTCATCTCCTCTCTGTTTCTTAACGTAATTATTTCTTGCCTCTGTTATCTTCCTTTGCTTCTTTACTCTGTCTTCTCATCTCGTTTCACGTCGTATTCTAATTATACGTAATATTTCGCATTAATCATTAAACCATTCTTAGTGTGTGTGTGTGTGTGTGTGTGTGTGTGTGTGTGTGTGTGTGTGTGTGTGTGTGTGTGTGTACCTGAGATAGTAAACACAGTCATGTAATGTTTTACTTAGTTATGCATAATGTATCGTATTTTAATGTGTTACCATTTTTATTACAATTGTATCGAGTTTGAATGCATCACCTTTATAAATGTGTTCACGCTTGGGTACACTGTCTAATCACTCTAATGGATAGTCATACGGGACAGATAAGTTTTGAGTCTTAAAAGTATGATGGGTTTCTTAAAATGAATTTATTTATAACATTTTAAAATTTGTTCAATGAATTAGTAGTTCTGATTGACTTAATATTTTTCTATGATCTTCTATGATTTTATTTTGTTTTGTTCCTTATAATTGATTTTATTCATAAATGTTCAAATTCGTTTAATGATTCACACATTCTCAATAATGTAGATATTCTATAAGATTTTCTAGAATTTAATTTTTCTCTTGGCTTAACAGTCTTTTGTAATGTTGTATTTTAACGTAAGTTCTATTTAAATTTTATTGGTTTACGGAACGTTTTGACTTTAAAATAGGTACAAGTAATTTTAAGGTGTAATTTTTAATATTTTATATGTAAATGTGTTGTGTGGTTGATTTTTTACACTAGAGCTACCACGAGTTTTAGTTTTTCTAGTATTATCTTCTTTAAGTTTTATAATGTTCTTATGTAAACACATTTGTGGTCAATAAACTATTATTATTATGTATCATTATCATTATCATTATCATTATCATTATCATTATTATTATTATTATTATGTATTATTATTATTATTATTATATGGTACTGACCTCCTCATAAAGGGCCGCTAGCTTCTGCTTCATTGTTGGGTCAAAGGTCATGTGGTGTGACCTCTTGAGGATGAGTGTGGCCTCGTGGGTGCGGCCTCGACACACAGCCCACCTGGCACTCCCCGGCAAGGCCCTGGAAGGAAGGCAGCGAGGTTAGTGTTATCTTCATTCATACATATCATTGACGATCAAGGAGACAAATTAAACTAAAAAAGAAAACTTAAGTAGAGATTACGACTAAATACATACTCATATCAACCCTCAAAGTGCCACTCCGGGGAGAAGAAGTAGTAGTAGTAGTAGTAGTAGTAGTAGTAGTAGTAGTAGTAGTAGTAGTAGTAGTATAGTAGTAGTAGTGTAGTAGTAGTAGTAATAGTAGTAGTAGTAGTAGTAGTAGTAGTAGTAGTAGTATAGTAGTAGTAGTAGTAGTAGTAGTAGTAGTAGTAGTAGTAGTAGTAGTAGTAGTAGTAGTAGTAGTAGTAGTAGTAGTAGTGTAGTAGTAGTAGTAGTAGTAGTAGTAGTAGTAGTAGTAGTAGTAGTAGTAGTAGTAGTAGTAGTAGTAGTAGTAGTAGTAGTAGTGTAGTAGTAGTAGTAGTAGTAGTAGTATAGTAGTAGTAGTAGTAGTAGTAGTAGTAGTAGTAGTAGTAGAAGAGTAGTAGTAGTAGTAGTAGTATAGTAGTAGTAGTAGAAGTAGAAGTAGTAGTAGAAGTAGAAGTAGAAGTAGAAGTAGAAGTAGTAGTAGAAGTAGTAGTAGTAGTAGTAGTAGTAGTAGTAGTAGTAGTAGTAGAAGTAGAAGTAGTAGTAGAAGTAGAAGTAGAAGTAGTAGTAGTAGTAGTAGTAGTAGTAGTAGTAGTAGTAGTAGTAGTAGTAGTGGTAGTAGTAGTAGTAGTAGTAGTAGTAGTAGTAGTAGTAGAAGTAGAAGTAGTAGTAGAAGTAGAAGTAGAAGTAGAAGTAGAAGTAGTAGTAGTAGTAGTAGTAGTAGTAGTAGTAGTAGTAGTAGTAGTAACATTAATATTCTCACAGTATGAAGGGGACAAACACGAGGGCGGGCAGGCTGCGTGCCATCTGCCGGTACACTTCTTGGTCAATGTAGGTGTGGATAAGAGGCGCCCCAGCCCCGATGCCCACAGCGTGCCCCAACACCACCAGGCACACTGACCGCACGCACTCACCCTGCGTGCTGCCCTCTGCGGCTGTGGAAGGAAGAGGAGGTTAGTAAGGAGAAGGAGGAGGATTGTAAACAGGAGCAGATACTTAGGTCCTTGCTGGGTCGTTTGACTTCACTACTCAACACTAACTATTAATTTTAGAGATAGGATAGTACAGCAGAAGGCATCACCTGGATCCAGGTGAAGGTGGCCGGAAAAACAAGCAATACCAAGTAGTATTGAAAAACTGTCATGGAAACTGTGACGAGTG
>JAPQNM010000038.1:1862552-1875052 GCA_029783475.1 Metacarcinus magister | reverse complement strand
TATCCTTCACTCTAGATTAGATAGTGTAGTCTCACAAACAGCCTCGTAAGGGCCAGCAGGCCTGTTGCTGTTTGTTCTTCCTATGTGTTCCTATACATACATACAACAATTATTCTTCCTCTGGCCTCATAAATGTCTCCTTATCTTTCTTTAATTAATCACAAAGTTATTAAAGTAATCCATGGAGAGACGAAGCATAATTAAAAAAAACACCTGAAGTTTGTTTGGATCACACAATCATCACAACCTAAGAGGCCATAATATACATTTTAGAACCAGACAACCACACCACACACACACACACACACACACACACACACACCACACACCCTTCAGCTTACCGAGTGTAAGGAGGAGCTGCACCGTGACGGAAGGGTGTGGGTTGCCTAGGTACGCCAACACCCCATCCAGACCCCTTGGTGTGCCCATGGCGGCGGCTGTCCTGCAGGAGACGCTGAAGGGGCTGAGTAGAGCGTCACGAGGCGTCTGTGTCCCTAGCAAGCCTCAAGCCGGAGTTACTGCTGCAGGGGAAGGGAGTAATGTTAGGTAAGGTTACGAAAGAGAGAGAGAGAGAGAGAGAGAGAGAGAGAGAGAGAGAGAGAGAGAGAGAGAGAGAGAGAGAGAGAGAGAGAGAGAGAGAGAGAGAGAGAGAGAGAGAGAGAGAGAGAGAGAGAGTGTGTGTGTGTTCTTTGATTCATGTGTTTTCTTTTTCCTCCCATGTTGAGTATATGAATGCAGCCATGTGTGTATGTGTGTGTGTGTGTGTGTGTGTGTGTGTGTGTGTGTGTGTGTGTGTGTGTGTGTGTGTGTGTGTGTGTGTGTGTAGGAATGAGGTTATTAAGAACGGCAAGTTTATTTATCTATTTTGTTTTTATCCAGTTTTTTTTTTTTTCTTAAGCTGCCAATCACAAAATACAAAATGAACTTCCTAAATGCATGACGTGACCTTAACTAACAACATCATTCTCTTCCTTTAAAAGCAATAATAATAATAATAATAATAATAATAATAATAATAATAATAATAAGGTCGAGGAGTCATTCAGAAATCTTCCATGCATCATCGACTTCATAATAGATGCGAAAAAGAGTTGTATTACACTACAACTAATCCTCTGTAATACATTTCATACATTAGTAACTTTTTTTCTTGTATATTCAGTAAATCATGCATTTTCAAACCACCGTCATCATCGTACACTTGGTTTAAATTATCGTACATCAGTTTGGATATTATTAAACATTGTTCTAAACTCGTTTTTGTCGTTTTTTTGAAACTTTCCCTACGTCTCTAATATTTTCCTAAGCACTCGTCCATTATTTTCAACTTTCGTGCCTCATATATCCTCAATTTTCATCAGTCAAAGGTTCTCGTAAATAACACTGTTCTGTGTTTGTTTAAATATTCCAAAATCCCGATGTTTGTCGACTACACAGCTTCTATGCGGCTGTCAAAACACTGATGTCTTAATCTAACACTCTCCTTGCATTCATATTTCCTTATTAGTGCATGACACATTCCAATTAAGTTTTAAGATGAAGAGCAAACAGACTTGGAGGCAGCCAGCAGCGGCGTCCCTCAAACAGGCAGGGCGAGGAGCTGCGACCTCACCAGTTATCTCAACCCGATGAGTTGAGTTAACGAGAACTCGCCGACCGGTCAACACGTGGAAGTTTTTTTTTCCTCTTTCCCTTTTTTTTTTTGCGTTCAAATTCGGTTGAGTGTCAGGTCGTGATGTGCAGCGAAGCATTGAAAAGATGTAGTGTGTGTGTGTGTGTGTGTGTGTGTGTGTGTGTGTGTGTGTGTGTGTGTGTGTGTGTGTGTGTGTGTGTGTGTGTGTATGTGTGTGTGATAACCGGTATTTCGTATTCTGGGGGTCACACGAGTTACACACACACACACACACACACACACACACACACACACACACACACACACACACACGAAATACAGTCCTTATACAAATCCTTTCCTAGTGTCTTCTCTACACTTTACCAAGGCTCCATCACACACACACACACACACACACACACACACACACACACACACACACACACACACACACACACGTACGTTACTATATATATAAGCCTCCAAGCACACCAGGTAGAAGCAAGACACTGACCTCCTCTTCACCGGCGTCCCACTAAGCTACTCTGGCCCGGCGCGCGACGTGAGTGGAAGAGTGGAAGAGAAAGCCAAGGCGGGTGGAAGAGGGCGGTGGAGGCAGCGGTGGATGACAACAAAAACAACGAACAAATGGTAAAAGAAACTGTGCTAATGAGAGAGAGAGAGAGAGAGAGAGAGAGAGAGAGAGAGAGAGAGAGAGAGAGAGAGAGAGAGAGAGAGAGAGAGAGAGAGAGAGAGAGAGAGAGAGAGTAGTAATGTAATGTTCCGTTAGGTCAAACTGAGAGTTGATGGTGATCGTGTTAAGTGTTCTAGGAAAGTTTTACTCGTAGTGATACTCGCAAAACAGGACATCCTTCCTAGCCTCCCTCCTTTCCTGCCTCCCCGCGACGCCCTGGCACGCTCGGGCACTCTATGGCACACGCGTTGCAGTCCCATGGCGCTTAGAATACAAACTATCAGACCGGCACACACACACACACACACACACACACACACACAAAGCGAATACAGGGAAAGAATGAATTATACATCCTAGTGTAGTTTATGTCTCCGAGTCGCTGGTTCACGCTGCTTGGATCTGGTTAGGAGTGTTACGAGTCAAGTTTATTACCTTGCCTGGAGGGGACCCGCAGGTGATGGTCCAGGTGTGACAGGTGGTGGTGGTGGTGGTGGTGGGTGTTCGAGACTCGGCTCACTACCCTGTCTTCCTCCTCCTCCTCCTCCTCCTCTTCCTTCAGCCGGTATGTGTTTGCCTGAGGAGGGCACGTCAACACTCCGTCATGGTGGTGTTGTGTTGTGTCTCTCAACTCCTTCCTCGTAACTCCAGCGGAACAAGTGACGCACACACACACACACACACTCACACACACCCACACTCACACACAACACACATGGGATTTCGATGTGATTTCGCTTTCTTTTTTCCTCGCTCTGTATGTAATGCGTTGTGTGTGTGTCAAGTATCGCTGATGTGTGTGTGTGTGTGTGTGTGTGTATGACGAGGACCCAGTTGTTAGGGCAATCCGTGTGTGTCTGTGTCTGTTTACGTGTGTGTTGTGCTGCGTTAGGGTTTCAGCGTGACAACAACACTGGAACACGAACACTTGAGGAAGGCGCTGCGAGGGCGGCGAGGAACAGTGTACAGCCGCCCGTCCTCACACTGAACACACGGTACATGGCTGTCCAGTTGCCACTTACTCTCATTTTATATTCCCCTTTAAATTCAACCACTTCTAAGCAACTCCAGCTAACCACAATACTCTACAAAGATAACCAGGCTTCCTTACACCCCCAGCAGTGCCCACAAGACAATGCAACACTGTCGTAGTGAGATAATACAAGTTAAAACACATTACTTACTCATGAGGGTTACTTCCTGCCAGTCCAGTTGCAACTCCGCCACTGACAGAGGATGAGCGAGGGCGGTGCAGCATGTGTGTGTGGGGCGTCTGTTGTGTTATGGTCCGGGGGTCACAGTGCTGATGAGCGCAGTGCTGCCTGACACACTACGAGCACTGAGCCTCGTGAGAACTAAATAAACACCAAACACTTCTCTGTACAGACACTTGGTAACCCACACACACACACACACACACACACTTGGATATAGTTGCCAGCCACTTCCTTCACTGGTGGGATTTGTTTTAGTGGCCATATGTCATCCTCCTCGGTCTGGGTCACATCACCGCTGCCTCGCTAAACACTCCCTTCTCAGCTTACAGTTATCACCACGAAAAGAATAAATAGTTGAGGATCAGGATGGGAAATGTGGGGATGACGGAGGCAACGTATTTACTCCGCCTTACACATAATGAGAGAGAGAGAGAGAGAGAGAGAGAGAGAGAGAGAGAGAGAGAGAGAGAGAGAGAGAGAGAGAGAGAGAGAGAGAGAGAGAGAGAGAGAGAGAGAGAGGAAAAAAGAAAGATAAATAGAGGAGAGGAGAGAAGAGAAGGTTGGGTTGGAGGAACAAAAAGTAGGAAAGGAAAGTAAGGAAGGGAACACTGACGAAGGAGAACACATAGGATACTGGTTTCTGATTGCAATGTCCTGCGCGCACACACACACACACACACACACACACACACACATCACACACACACACACACACACACACACACACACACTACACACACACACACACACACACACACACACACACACACACACACACACAGCTTCAAGGGCGAAGAGGCGAGGCACAGCAGAGAATAATCATGACGCTGTGATGTTAGTGATGCTGATTAAAACACACACACACACACACACACACACACACACACACACACACACACACACACACACACACACACACACACCACACACACACACACACACACACACACACACACACACACACACACACACACACACTCCCCCCCCACCACAGTTAACATTATTCTCTCCATCTTTCCATAAAATATATAATAAATAATTTTACGGTCATTAACGTCTAATTATGATGTGTACTAATGACAGGAAGGAAGGAGAGAGAGAGAGAGAGAGAGAGAGAGAGAGAGAGAGAGAGAGAGAGAGAGAGAGAGAGAGAGGAGAGAGAGAGAGAGGAGGAGAGGAAGGGAGGGAAGAGGAAAAGGAATGTGTGATACTCTTGTTTTATGAAGAAGTGGAAACGAATATGAAGATAGATTGTGAAAGTTAATACGTGTGTGTGTGTGTGTGTGTGTGTGTGTGTGTGTGTGTGTGTGTGTGTGTGTAGATGTGTGTGTGTGTGTGTGTGTGTGTGTGTAGATGTGTGTGTGTGTGTGTGTGTGTGTGTGTGTGTGTGTGTGTGTGTGTGTGTGTGTGTGTGTGTGTTTATAAATTCACACTCACATAACACTCCTTCACATCTTCATTAAGTGGCTGTTATGGTATTAAAAAATAAGCTAAGCATTCTACGTTCATAGTAATAATGACACTATCGTTAACACTAATTCGTCCTTCAATGGTTGTTTGTGGTGGTGGTGGTGGTGGTGGTGGTGGTGGTGGTGGTGGTGGTGGTGGTGGTGGTGGTGGTGGTGGTGGTGGTGGTGGTGGTGGTTGTGGTTGAAAGAAAACGAGGATAGAGTAAGTAAATGTAGCGTTAATCAAAGCTATTTTTACGGCCGTATTCTTAATTGGGGTCTTTGCTCTCTCTCTCTCTCTCTCTCTCTCTCTCTCTCTCTCTCTCTCTCTCTCTCTCTCTCTCTCTCTCTCTCTCTCTCTCTCTCTCTCTCTCTCTCTCTCTCTCATTATACTTAACTTCCATCATTTTTTACTTCCCTGAGCTCGTTATCTCCAAAAAAAACCTTATTATCTATTAGAATGTGTGCAGTGATGAAGAGGTTTGGAGAGACTGAAGCTGAAGTATTATTTTCTAAGTGTACTTCAATGTTGTCTTAATTAAGGAGTTATTTACTATTTTAATGTTAAGAGTCAGTTACTTCGGTGTAAAATTTCGTAACATATTAAGATTAAGATTATTATTATTAATTTTCATTTACCGCGAAGCTAAACATCATACAAAAAGGCTGATATTCCTTCCCTTGATAAATAAGTGTTCCTGCCTCTTAGTACAGAACACAGCCGTCAGAGGGCAGTGTAATCGCTGAGTAAGTTCATAAGTTTGCCGACAGAGGGCAGCGTCACCTACTCTAATTACACCTTGCGTTCCTGGATGGCGGGATAATCTCTTTCTGTCTGGCGCCTGCTTCCACGACCTTGTGTTTGGCGCCCTTTCTGTTTGGGGTCGTAATCACCATGTAATTAAACCCCGTCCACCCCGTCACCCCGTCCACCCCGTCACCCCGTCCACCCCGTCCACCCCGTCCACCCCGTCACCCCGCAACAGTCCTGGTGAGAGTGATGCTTGGTGACCCGTGATGATAATGCTGATGTTACACAAGGAAGATACACATTCGCGATAAACACAACCTCACGAAGACTTACAATACACAGATCAACAAGGAGTCTGATAACAATGGAAAACTTTATATAACAACCTCTCTCTCTCTCATAACAAAAGTGGTAAAACAAAAGAGGAACGCCGCCGCCGGTCACACACGCACACACACACACACACACACAGAGCCTGTATGGAGTCCCAGGTATATATTCAGTGCATGTTTGGGAGCCGTGGAAGTGAAGAGTGGGGGTGACGCGACGCATCCGGCTTCTTCCTCGTTCATAGAGGCACTGAGGCAGGGGCGCGGCCTTGCTCCCACGCTTTTCAACGCTTGTATAAACTGGGCAATGGGCGGGGCTGGGGGCGTGAGGCGGGGCTGGGCGGGGCTGGGCTGGGACGTGTGTTGTCAATGTCACTGTCGCCAACCTTGACTTTGCTGCAGGTAACGACAGTGTTGGCGGACACACACACACACACACACACACACACACACACACACACACACACACACACACACACACACACACACACACATGTCCCTGTCTTCCCTCCTACGTCCTATCTCTTTGCATATAATTTTTTTACCCCTGGAACATTAATGAGGGAGGTGAGGTGACTGTGGGCAGCGGTGGAGGTGTTGTGGTGTTGTGGTGTTGTGGTGTTGAGGTGTAAGCGAGTGCACGCAACACTCGCCCAACACGGTATCCTGACATCATTCCAGAGGTACAGAAAAAACAAACAAACATATATTCTTTATAATAATCCAAGTGTTAGAGTTACAGAAGGAAACACAAAGAAGTTCTACCTAACATTCTAGGTGACGAAATTGCAATGAATGGCCAGGATGTGTCTTTTGAATCCTTTACCTCCTACGAACTGTTACCGTACATGACTCACGGGAATAATACGAGTTTCCTTCACTTTTTGCCTCTCATAATTTACCCACGACTACAGTGACGCAAGGGAAGGGGGCACAGACAAGAAGGGTGTATTAGTATTCAGACTTAAGACGCTGCTTAGCCTACACGCCCTAATTTTGACTCCTAATGCTCCTTGGCTCTTACAGGCTGAACCACAGGGCATCAGGTCACTTTCTTACCGTGTGCTACGCCAAGTAAGTATGCCAGGAGCCTTGATGACGGCGGGGCAGTGTGATGGTAATGTTAAGCTGACACGAAGCTGGCACACACGTCCTCCATCTTGATCAAAGCCGACCCGAGGGAGGAACTGAAAGCGAGAAGGTACATCCGAGCAAGCGTGTTCATATTACCTTCTGTGCTGCTGCTCCAAGTACTTATAACATCACACACTCTAGCACAGTTAAATCAGGTGTTCATATCGTCCACACACTCACTGCTTTGGGTTGACTGACACACCAGAAGGTTGGTTGTTTACGTTTATTGTTTCATCTGGTGTACATGTGAGGGAGGCAGGTGAGTACAGGTGATAACGACGGCCGGGAAACACACACACACAAATAAATACAAACAAATAAGAAGTCACATTAATACGGAGGCAACGAACTAAGTGAATCATTAGCTATCATTGAGTGTAAGGAAGGGACGCACTGAGGAGACGACCAATTCAGAGAGGCAACGATCCTTACCTGTGACTATACCTGTCCGGCCTCAGCCCAGCCTAGTGAAGGGTCGCGTGTGTCCAGGGTGGCTGCCGGTCCTATGTGGCGTGGGAGCCGAGGACAATGAAGGCTCGTGGCGTCCTCCTCGAAGTCTCGAAAAACTAAAAATGAATTTGTAATGAAATATATAACCTGTTCTGAACTTGAATTTGTCATGAGACTCTTAAGGACTGACCAACTTAGTGTTATATTGATGTGTTTGACTATATATCATGGTGACTCCCAAGCTGCAGTACAAGTAAGGTTAAGGTACACTAAAGGAATGCAAGAAGTGCGTTGTCAGGGTTATGTAATGTCAAGTCATGGAGTGATGCGAGTGTCAGTACTTCATTCCGGGAACCTTGATGCCTCGAGGCGGTGCTGGGCGTCACGAGGCCTTGTCACGAGGCCTTGTCACGAGGCCTTGTATGAGTTGCTTTGCCAATCATTCACTACCACAACACCCTGGATGGACCCGCGCCCTTCCACACCGCTGCCACAACACCCTGGATGGACCGGCGCCCTTCCACACCGCTGCCACAACACCCTGGATGGACCGGCGCCCTTCCACACCGCTGCCACAACACCCTGGATGGACCGGCGCCCTTCCACACCGCTGCCACAACACCCTGGATGGACCGGCGCCCTTCCACACCGCTGCCACAACACCCTGGATGGACCCGCGCCCTTCCACACCGCTGCCACAACACCCTGGATGGACCGGCGTCCTTCCACACCGCTGCCACAACACCCTGGATGGACCCGCGCCCTTCCCCACCGCTGCCACAACACCCTGGATGGACCGGCGCCCTTCCCCACCGCTGCCACAACACCCTTGATGGACCGGCGCCCTTCCACACCGCTGCCCCAACACCCTGGATGGACCCGCGCCCTTCCACACCGCTGCCACAACACCCTGGATGGACCCGCGCCCTTCCACACCGCTGCCACAACACCCTGGATGGACCCGCGCCCTTCCACACCGCTGCCACAACACCCTGGATGGACCCGCGCCCTTCCCCACCGCTGCCACAACACCCTGGATGGACCGGCGCCCTTCCCCACCGCTGCCACAACACCCTTGATGGACCGGCGCCCTTCCACACCGCTGCCCCAACACCCTGGATGGACCCGCGCCCTTCCACACCGCTGCCACAACACCCTGGATGGACCCGCGCCCTTCCACACCGCTGCCACAACACCCTGGATGGACCCGCGCCCTTCCACACCGCTGCCACAACACCCTGGATGGACCGGCGCCCTTCCACACCGCTGCCACAACACCCTGGATGGACCGGCGCCCTTCCACACCGCTGCCACAACACCCTGGATGGACCGGCGCCCTTCCACACCGCTGCCACAACACCCTGGATGGACCCGCGCCCTTCCACACCGCTGCCACAACACCCTGGATGGACCGGCGCCCTTCCACACCGCTGCCACAACACCCTGGATGGACCGGCGCCCTTCCACACCGCTGCCACAACACCCTGGATGGACCCGCGCCCTTCCACACCGCTGCCACAACACCCTGGATGGACCCGCGCCCTTCCACACCGCTGCCACAACACCCTGGATGGACCGGCGCCCTTCCACACCGCTGCCACAACACCCTGGATGGACCGGCGCCCTTCCACACCGCTGCCACAACACCCTGGATGGACCCGCGCCCTTCCACACCGCTGCCACAACACCCTGGATGGACCGGCGCCCTTCCACACCGCTGCCACAACACCCTGGATGGACCGGCGCCCTTCCACACCGCTGCCACAACACCCTGGATGGACCCGCGCCCTTCCACACCGCTGCCACAACACCCTGGATGGACCCGCGCCCTTCCACACCGCTGCCACAACACCCTGGATGGACCGGCGCCCTTCCACACCGCTGCCACAACACCCTGGATGGACCGGCGCCCTTCCACACCGCTGCCACAACACCCTGGATGGACCCGCGCCCTTCCACACCGCTGCCACAACACCCTGGATGGACCCGCGCCCTTCCACACCGCTGCCACAACACCCTGGATGGACCCGCGCCCTTCCACACCGCTGCCACAACACCCTGGATGGACCGGCGCCCTTCCACACCGCTGCCACAACACCCTGGATGGACCCGCGCCCTTCCACACCGCTGCCACAACACCCTGGATGGACCGGCGCCCTTCCACACCGCTGCCACAACACTTAATGGAAATGGAGTCTCAATAATCGCACGAAACACTCCAAAAGAAGTTTAATCGAGGCGTTGAACGTAACTTCTTTTGTTCTGTAATATTTCCTCGTCAGATAACAATGACTTAAAGAGAAAACTTCGTGTAACATTCACCCACAAGATCGCAATTCTTAACACTAGAAATCCACCGGCAGAGGGCAATACAATCGCCAAACTAATTCGATAGCTTGTTGATAAAGGGCAATGCTATACTTGATAGTTCACCAATCTGCTGAGAGAGGGCAGTAGAGTCGCTAAACTGGTTCATAAACTTGTCGATAGAGGGCAGTGTTCTAAATATAATAACACCGCGTTGATGTTTAATTCTTGAGCCTCGAGTCCTTGGCTTTACATGGCGGGAAGAAATGCATAATCACCACGTAATATGAGACTTGGTTCTTATCTTGCCTTCCTCTCCGTCAGACTACGCTCACGTGATCCTGCTTACACACCCACACACACACACACACACACACACACATATACACACACACACACACACACACACACACACACACACACACACACACACACACACACGTCATGGTATAAAGATTCGTGGGACACAATTGGGAGAATGACGTAATGCATCTTGTGTGTTCGGATCGGTGGCCTCCGCGACTCCTGGACACTCACTCCCTCACCTACTCCTCCTCCCTTCTGCCTAAAATGACTCCAAACCGAAACAAACATCCGGGACTTTCATGCCATAACAGACTTTTGGATTCCTTTACAACTAGTCTTAGCATCGCACGTAACTTAATGCATCAACTTAACTCAAAGAACAACACACTCCTGCAGGAACTTAGAACTTATCAAGGACTCTTTTTTTAGTTTCCTATCCTCCTTCCTCCCTGGTTTTCCCGCGCCTCTCATGGATGGTGTGGTGTGGGCGTGAGGGCGTGTGGGTGTTCTGGTGAGGGTGAGGGTGGTGCGCCCTTGACTGGGATGAATAGGTGGTGAGGTTGTGGTGTTGCAGAGTGGTGAGTTTGTGGTGTTGCAGCCCTGCCCGCACCATGACACCGTTGCAGAGTGGTGAAGGCCTTGCTTGCACTCGTCACCACGTGGCACCAAGCGGGAATACTGAGCTACAGGACCAAGGTAATATTATTGGATCCTTTTCTTCAGTTAATTTGTTATGGTTATTGAGACGTAGGACACACACACACGCACACATACTCACGCCCGCACACACACACACACACACACACACACACACACACACACACACACACACACACACACACACACACACACACACACACAGGGAAGGAAACATAGCCTTGCCTGACGTCACGATAAAATTGGCCACAAGTTTACATGTTAAAAAAATTCCAAAATTACACACACACCAAAATAAAAGTTACATCATATAAAACCACACACACAGTTTTGAAGCTGCTCTTAAGACAACAACAAAAATAAGAACTCTACATTACAAACATAAACTCGCTATAACACACCACAATGCCTTTCATAACAACAATAACAAAAACAACCAATTAGAATAACTAAATAAAACCTCAAACGAAATACAGTACGTCAATTTTTTTTTAGACTTTTTTTCAGGAGTTATAGTGGCGTTCACCATCATGCAACGTAACACTGACGAGCACAATACTTGGTGACGCTGTGACGCAACGAATGCAAGTCACCAAAGCGGCGCCAACAGGACCAGAGAACACCAACATAACAGGCGGCAGACAGCGGTGAAGAGGCGGTGAAGAAGGCAAAGAAGGAGACACTGCAGAAGGCAATCGAGGTGACGGAGGGTGTGATGGGGACGACTCAACGTTGAATGAGCTGCTGCAGAAGGCGGTGACGAAGGTGGTGGTGGTGGTGGTGGTGGTGGTGGTAGTGGTGGTGGTGGTGGTGGTGGTGCTCGTCGCTAGTGGTAAGCTTCACGAAGGTACTCCACGACCGTTGACCAATCTTGAATCACAAGCCAACGGTGGTGGAGTTACCAACATGAGGTCTGACCAGGGAGTCTTCGGGGAGGGAGTGGAGTGCTGGAGTGCTGGAGTGCTGGAAGGACTGAGGAGCTAAAGGAGTGACTAGTGGAATGGTGGAGTGATTGGTGAGGAGTGGATTAGTGACTGATGGTGTGATTGGGTATTGAAAGGCTACTCCACTCACTCACTGACTGACTCACTGACTGACTGACTGACTGACTGACTGACTGACTGACTGACTGACTGACTGACTGACTTACCGACTGACTGACTCACTGACTGACTGACTGACTGACTGACTGACTTACCGACTGACTGACTCACTGACTGAGTGACTGACTGACTGACTTACCGACTGACTGACTGACTGACTGACTGACTGACTGACTTAACGACTGACTGACTGACTGACTGACTGACTGACTGACTTACCGACTGACTGACTCACTGACTGACTGACTGACTGATTGACTGACTGACTTACCGACTGACTTACCGACTGACTGACTGACTGACTGACTGACTGACTGACTGACTTACCGACTGACTGACTTACCGACTGACTGACTGACTGACTGACTGACTGACTGACTGACTGACTTAACGACTGACTGACTGACTGACTGACTGACTTACCGACTGACTGACTCACTGACTGACTGACTGATTGACTGACTGACTGACTGACTGACTTAACGACTGACT
>JAPQNM010000038.1:1805480-1839952 GCA_029783475.1 Metacarcinus magister | reverse complement strand
CTTCAAGAACTAGTCATACTGAAAATAAGCAATTCGTAATGCAACACTTAAATTTCAAAACATTAGATAATTACTACCTACTTAAACACTACCACTGAAGGCTAAACTTCGAACTTCATTCAGTATGCCGAACAAAACATATATCTTGAGAATACAGTCTATACCAACACAAGACGAATACTAACCCAGCATTAACAAGCCAAAGATACACCACAGAATCATTGTGATTTGGTGTTTAGACATTAGAGACTTGGAGGATACGTTTGTTACTTCTCAGTGTCCACAAGGATGATGTCGAGACTGGGCGATAGTACCACTGTGTCACTGGCAACACATGACCGACCAGTATCAGTGCGGCCACGGATCGTGAAAGGACGATGACGTGATGGTGAAGTGTAGATAATACCTAAGTGGATGAGATGGGCGGTCAGAATGGTCACGGCACTACACTGAATGCGCGATGACTACACTATGTCGTGTGATGGTGAGACTGTCCAGTGTCCACACCCCGCTGAGGGTAGCACACATGGCGGTGGTCCTGCCAGGCAGTGCAGGCGGGGCTGCCAAACCAATCTACGGCTCACTTACACAAACATTAGGGTAAATTACAGAAATTTACATAATTGCAACATTTCTACTTATTACCAAACCTTACGGGTTAAATAACCAACAATATGTGAATACTATAAAGAAGAAAAAAAAATCCCTAGGGAACTTGTGTACTACTATTCAATTGTGTGAACCAATTCACCTTGTATGCGAATTTTGGATTCCTAACAATCATTTGAAAAAGATAACAACTCTTTGAAAAGTCAATTGAAATTGATTTAATTGTTCAGCTGGAACTCATGATTAATAAGAAAAAATATATAAATGAAGTTGTACTATCATTGCATGAATGTACAATATAACTTCCTCGAAATATGCATATGGCCAGCAATATTGATAACAGTTTAGGAAGATAGATTATTATAATCCTTAAAATTAAATCAATGCCTCACGATCCTTTGTGTGATCAATCGTTCCCCCGCACAGGGGACGAGGTGCTTTGGTGCTGGGGGTGAGCATGAACTACGCAGTTGGACATACTATAAAATACAAAGGCAACTCAACATAGGAAAATTAACAAGATAGAAACCTTCACGAGGATTTCGTAATTGTTACTCTTGATGGCGATGGAATTTGTGTGTGTTTATGTGTTATTCATCATTGTCTGGAGGATCACGCGATAGACTCGTGATCGTCACCCATTACCCTCCTCAAAAGAGCTCAGAGCTCATAGAGACGGATCTATGGATAAGGATGAGACCTCTCACATCCCCATCCCCTTGCTCAAAAGGGACAGTTACCACTTCTTGTCAATGAAAAATCCTTTGAAGTTTGAACCCACACCTTGCCGTGTAGAAGGCGGGGACGTTAACCACTGAATCATGGGAGTGTGTGTGTGTGTGTGTGTGCGTGTGTGTTTACGTAGTTGTAGTATACGAGCTACACTCGTGTGGTCCTGTGTGTATGTGTTCGTGTGTCTGTGTAACTTCGGATATATAAATTGTTTAGGTTTTTGTGATAAATGAATGATTGGAGGTACACAATAGCTCTGGGAAATAGTATATGTCTCAGCTTTCAAGTTTCGTGTTCATGACCTAGAATTCCTAAAATTATCATGAAGTTTTCACGTCTACGTGCTCATCATACACTTGTTATTGTTAATACGAATAGCACATGATGATGAGACATACAATATACCTACTACGCAATGTTCTTGAATAATTTCAAATGTATGTCGTCCTTGAGTTAGAACCAAATATAACAAAGAGATGAGTATCATCATGAAAAGTAACACATGTATAATATTTCGAAATTTACTCAAAATAGTACCTTTCGGAAGGCTGATGATTGACTACTAGAACTATAGCTGATAGCTCGAGCTACTCAACAAAAATGGTGGCCTTTGAAACGAATGTGTCATGCAGTCGTGATAGTGGATGAGCTCAAGGGAATGAGTTAAGGAGAAACAGCCCCAACCAACCTTGGCTGTTGCGTGAACATAATGAATCAGGGACTTTGTAAGCCAAGAGCACATCCCTCGGTCTTACTGCAGAGAGACATAAGCTCTAATGTTGCGTACACTTAATGTTGGACCTAAGTGACGGCATCCTCCTTGGCCTTCCCCGGTCTCCGTTCTGTAAATAAGTGAGGGTCAAGAGGCTACACAGAAAGTTGTAGGGCATGGGGTCAATTCACTCATCCATCCATTTTTTCTTAATACAAACATCATCATCATCATCCTCATCCGTATTGAAGTTTATCTAAGGCGTTCCTTTCTATTTCTTTTTAAGTACGTCATTCAAGTATGCAGATCCAAGGGACATAAGTAGAGATGGTTTTTTTGTCCCCTGTTTATTTATATACATGTGGCGCTTCTATTAAATCTGTTGATTCGCTTGTTGCTATGGGAGGCAGCCAGGCATGCCATTGGATGGTAGATGGGCCAAACATTTCCTATTAGTCACTGCCTACCTCTGTCTTACTCCCTATACTTCCCTATACTCAACCTTTGCATTTTCTCTAATGGCAAACTTGCTGACGGTTTTATGCCTACGTTTTCTCCTCTGAAAGTCAATTCACTTTACCAATTACTGGGTTTGAGTGATTGAACAAGGGTACGAGAAGTGTTTGTCTTTCTCTGTGGTGTCAAGACCTTATTACGCCTCATCATGAGACTGTTCAGGAATTTAGACATTGCTCCACTTCATGGGGAGCCTCGTGCACTGTGACGTAATACGTGAACAAAGAAGAGATCACGCCATATTTTTCTTACACTGACATTGGTATTTTCATCACACACACACACACACACACACACACATATATATATATATATATATATATATATATATATATATATATATATATATATATATATATATGTATATATATATATATATATATATATATATATATATATATATATAAGTACAAGCTACAACCAACATGTTTGAGTACTAATTTTCCTTTTTTGGGCCATATAGAGTACTAAATTGTTCCTAAGCTAAAGTATTGATTTTAATACTTGTTGACTAAGCTAATGAAGTAGATATATAATGCGTTGTAATAATCTTAACACCGATGATTGATTGATTTTTTTAGGGTTGCATAACAAACACTTAAGTATAATTCTTTCTTCCCGTATCAGCCGTATGTATGTATGTATGTATGTATCGTACTACTGTACAGCACGTAAAGTAAATATTGTGTCACTTGATTAAACTGATTAAACGCAGATAATATATACTACTCTGTAGGAAAATTAGCAATACTCAGTGCTTTTTCAAGCACGGATTCCTACAATCTATGACGTCTGTAAAGACCTCTTTAAGACGCCTTAATGTACTTTTGTAATGCTTGCTCCCCTTCAATAATGACATGAGTTATACGGTATGATACTTTGGCCGAGAGATGTCGGCAGCCATGGGTCTCCCGCACCGCTTGGCCCCCCTAACCTCCCACCCTAAAACCGCTCTCAAGCTGCCCCTGTAATAGCCAGTCCGCTACTCACACTCAGTAACCTGCTAACAGCCTAATATTGACCACGGTGTACTGTCACACACTCAGTGTAGTGTCGCAGTAGTCTGGGCAACTTGTAACTGAGGGCAAACTCTTGCTTTTATCTCCCGTCTGCCTGCTATCAGTCTGGGAACCACTTGAAGCCCGTCTAGTCGTACAGAGGATTCATAGGGCAGAAGAAGCCACTTTTATCGTTTGTGCTCAAGACTAACCTCGAACAGACAAGTTATCAGTTCATCTGCTAGATACTTGACCGTTTGAGAAGGTAAATCTGACAAGACACATAATTGAAAATTGTTATAATTTGATGTAGAACGTAACATTAAATTAGCAATGAACATAATTCAGTAATTCGAAACGTACATTCCATTACTTTCGGAGTAACTATCGTTAACACATGTAATACTGATTTCTGGCTGATATGAGTATTTATCACTTAATATCCTCAGTCTTGAAAATGAATTGCCTCCAATGCCAAAATTAAGTATAATATTTAAGCAATTACATTATGCAATACAGATAATCGAGTTCATGTAAGTACATAACACTTATGCTTGTTTGTGATCACAACATATCAAGTAGGATACATTGAAATATCCATGATTAACCTAATGTAGAAAACCTTGTGGATTAATATTATCATAAGTATTGTCTATAGGCTAATCACAAACTTTTATCCTTCTACTATAAAAGCAATAGCTTTGTCTTGGTAGGTGTAATAAGTTATAATTCCATTGCACTAATGGTCCAACTGCCTGAACATCTCTCCCTTTTCAGATGCCAGGTTCTCGCCATTATTCTAAGTTCCAAGAATTCTTTGTATTGCGGAGGCCACTCACTAGGTCTGACACAATCCATCTCGCGTAAGACTTGTTTAGTCGATATTAACATTGTGCTGTAGTATATGATGCACACATACAAAAGAGCTGGGTAGTTCTATGGTATTTACGTATTTACAGTACTTGGCTGGAGGCTGAAAAGTTGGCAGTTCGATCATTCGTTAACCCTAGCTATCTAGCTCGGGGAGATTCTTTAATTACCTATTAAACCACACTTACAAGCAAACAAATATTAATACAAATATTTGTATTACTTCGCTTTATGTGAGAACATGGAAACTAACCTTCACTATTTGCTACAGCATTCAGAAACAATTAGACACTTTACATTCGTACACAATATTGCACGCAATGGTATTATTTTACATCTTTACCAGAATGCTCTAGAGAATTCAGTGTTATATTTTCGCATTACCTGATGAATTCTGAGGTTTTCCTAATTACATTTCCGGCGCAAATTCCTAGTTCCTATGAGACCTAGTTTTCTATGAAACCTTCTCTTCAAGAATAAGGTAAAATTTCCTTTGATTTGAACAAAGTTCTGTTATTTGTCAATATAGGTTAAGGTTTGGTTAATTTAGGTTATGTTATTATATGTTGATTCAGAAGTTATCAAATGTTTTCTATGATTAAAAATCGGGGGTGTGGGCGAGGTGCAGACGCCATTTTCTTTCATAGCTACACGCCAGTTTTTGTGACCATCAGTGCATTGCGTCGGTTATGTTAGGGATTCTAGCACTTTTTATTTTTTTTTATTTTTTTTAATTTTTTTTTTAAAAAGCATAAATCATTATATTTCGTCTTGCCCGGTCCCCCTTAAGAACCCCGCATTCCCACAAATCCCCAAGCTTGTTGAGGTGATGATGATATCTTACAAGATATGCATTTGCGACGGAAATTAATGTCAAAATCATTCAAAATGGATCAAAATCCATAGGAAAAGTGTGTTATTTAGATCTAGGTGCATTATGGTGCAGATGTAAAATTTTACCAGATAAAAAAATATTATTGATACAATGCACTAACAGTTTATGGTATTTCTTTACAACCACTGCTCCACCTCTTTCTTTTTTCTCTCTTTCTCTACATACTATACATAGTGTACTTAACACTTCTGTGAAGGTTTCAGGCAGTGCTCACCATTATTTACCTCCCAAAACGTCTTTGAAGTTATGTATAACCGTAAACTAACCTAACAACCTTAACATAACCTAACCAACCTAACTTAACATAACTGAAACCTTCACAGTACACTATGTATAGTATGTAGGGAAAGAGAGAAAAAAGAAAGAGGTGGAGCAGTAGTTGTAAAGAAATACCCAATTTATTTGTCTTAAAGCAGGGAACTGGTTCAAGTTAACATCAAAACATGTGTATTTACACTATAATAAGGACTGGTAAAAAATGCAAACTCCATCAAATGCAAGGGAACTGGGAAAAAAATAATACATAGGGCGTAGATTACATCATAAAAGACTACTACTGTGCAGCAATACGAGACTACTTCAGAAGTGGCCTGTGAGGTAGTGACATGACATTGGATAACGTTATCATTGGACACACACACACACACACACACACACACACACACACACACACTCTGTTCAGTTATATTAGTGACTTGTGTAGCAGAGTGCATTAGGGAAGCCAAGGTGGGTTGTATTTCAGAACCTAATGATTAACGGAGAGGACAACAATAGAAGTACAAGGAATCATATTTTCGTGCCAATGTTGACATCTAGATCGAAGAGTTAGACGTGGAAGAGGACACATTAGGCTTAATAAGCTTTCTAGGACTCTTTAGTTGAGAGTGCTTACTGTGGAAATAAGTTAACCGAGAGGCATCTGGAGTAACAAGATGCAAGGATGAGACCAATAATGCAGTGTGTGGCATAGCGATTTGTGCAAATTTAATGAAATGTGGAATGGGTTAAAACAATATTGTAAGCTATTTTTGCCACATTGAGACTGAAATTTTTTTGGGAAAAAAAAGTGGAATCGAATATTTTAGTAGGAGAGTAAGATATATTTATTCATTTCTTTAGCGGGCAATCCTACTATACCCAGTGGATTTGTGGCATTATATAATGTGTATGTATGATTTTATGTGCAAGTGAATATTAATTTTTACCTTTTCTTCTGACGAGGACGACCCATTAAACATCTGAAATCAGGGATAAGAGGTTAGGTTAGGTTAAGAAAAAAATATTATAGTTGGAAAGTGAACCTTGCATCAACAGCATGGAGTTTGAATGGCTTCATATTACGGTTATTATTCATTTGCACATCAAATGAGGAATCAAAATACAAAAAAAAACTATTAAATGGAAGAAAAGAATAAAAAACAGTAAAGGGCAATAAAGGAAACATTTACCCAGAAAGCATATTAGGGTAAATGAGTACATTATTGAAAGACGTGCTAAGTGGGGGAAGGGGTTGAACAAGCAAAAATTTACCGATAAGACTTACCAATAAAGTCCACGGGATTCACTACTGATCTACATACATCCTGATGTCCATTTTCATTTTCATTCCCACTTAATCTCCCTCTCCCTCCTGCCTTCTCTCTGAAATATGTAACACTGCACTACCATGTACACTGTAGGATGCCTTTCTGTTGCATCCAGAGCACCTGCTACTCTGATATGTTCTCCCTGTTATTTTATTCTCATCCATTCTTTCCAGCTGAGCAAATCAACCCAGGGTCTTGTATTTAAGAACATAAGAATATAAGTAAGCTACAAAAGGCCCGGGGGCCAACACTTGATAGTTCCTGTTATTCCCTTATTACTTACATCCACCTTTCATCCCCATCCATAAAGCCATCTAGTCTTCTTTTAAAACTCCCTATTGTCAATGCACTAACTACCTGTTGACTGAGTCTGCTCCAATCATCTACCACCCAATTTGTAAACCAATTTCTGCCTATCTCTTTTCTAAATCTAAATTTTTCAAGTTACTTGTTTTATCCTGACTACTGACCATAAGAGCCTTTCTACATCCCCCTTATTAAAAACCCTACACCCACTTGAATATTTCAATCAGATTTCCTCTTACTCTACGCCTCTCCAGTGAGTGTAATTACAAAAGTTTCAGTCTCCTCTCGTAACTAAAATTATGAATCCCCGGTATCATTTTGGTCATCCTTCTCTGCACTGACTCTAACAATCATATATCCATTCTATAATACGGGGACCAAAACTGCACTGCATAGTCGAGGTGAGGTCTGACTAACGCCAAATACAACTTCAGAACAACCTCAGCACTTCTACTTTTAACACTCCTAGCAATGAATCCTAACACCCTATTAGCCCGATTTCTAGCCTCAATACATTGTTTTCTGGGACGGAGGTCTGAGCTAACCTGTACACCCAAATCTCTCTTACATTCTGATATATTCAGTTTTACCTTGTTGTACCTGTTGTGAGGATTTTCCTTACCAACATTCATTACTCAATATTAAATTCCATCTGCCACCTGACCATCCACTCGTTTAACCTATCTAAGTCTCCCTGCAGGTCTTTTACGTCAGATTCTGATCTAATAATCCTACCTATCTTAGAATTATCAACGAATTTACTAATATCACTACTAAACCCACTGTCTAAGTCGTTAATGTATATCAAGAATAGTAATGGCCCTAAAACAGATCCCTGTGGAACCCTACTTGTTACCCACCACACACACTTAAACTTAGAACCATTAATTGTAACTCTTTGTTGCCTATCACTTAGCCACGACCTAATCTAGCGAAGAACCTTCCCATCAATTCAATGTGCTCTAACCTTACTTAGGAGTCTTTCATGTGGTATCTTGTCAAATGCCTTACTAAAGATATATACTGTTATAATTTTCATCATTATCTACTGCTTCGTAAACCATCCTATAAAATCTCAATAAGTTAGTGAGGCATCACCTACCCTTGGTGAACTCATGTTGTGAATCATTTATTAAACTAAACTTTTCCAAATGCTCCCTAATGTTCTTTGCAATGATAGACTTTAGTAATTTACCTACAATTGAAGTCAGACTGACGGGTCGGTAATTAAACATTAATGCTCTATGTCCCTTCTTGAAAATAGGAACTACATTCGCTTGCCTCCACATTGAAGGGACCTCTCCTAAATCCACTGATTTCCTGAAAATATTAACTAACGGCTCGCTAACCACCTCTTTACATTCCTTTATTACCCTGGGATAAACCTCATCTGGACCTGGTGATTTAAACTTCTTCATTTTATCTATTTCCATTACCACTGGTCTCCATTGGTCCCTACAAATCTCCTGACCTGCCTTAACCCTTTTATACATGTTTTTTTCTCAGTCCTATGATGTGCTTTAATCTGGTAGTCATACATTTGGGATCGTTCTTATGTGATCTTATCGCCCTATAAGGAATATTTTGTTTCTGACCTGCATTCAAATTGTTAAAGAAAAATGTATATGGCTTCTCAGCTCTGACCTCACTGGACGGAAAAACTTGATCTGATCTCCCTTCACCTGCTTCATCCACCAATGAGCCTGACCTCATCTCACCTTTCCTTCTCAAACTTCAGTTCCCTTCAGGTGTCTTCTTAATCCCTCATAATTCGCCCTATTAAAGTCAGTTACCCTATGCATATTGACACTCCTAAGACCTTTCTCCCCTTTCAAGATAAACCTAATTTCACACTGATCGCTGTTACCTAACTGCCCCCCAACATCTGCTTCCTTAACTAAATCATCCCGGTTAGTTAGTATTAAATCTAGAATATTATCACCTCTAGTAGGCTCCCTGATTACCTAGTTTAGAAAGTTATCCTGAATTAACTTTAACAAATCCTCAGCATCATAATCTCCCACAGTTAGGTCACAGTCAATGTTCCTTAAACTAAAATCTCCTAAAACACATAACTGCTCATACTTACACGTCCTGTTTATCTCCTGCCATATAGGAATAGAATCCCCTTTACTCAAGTTTGGAGGCCTATACACTACACCCAACAGTTTTTCCTCCTGCCTTCCTAACTTCAACCCCTATGGACTCCACACTCATCTGTTATAATCACATTATTTACACAACATTGCAATGTGTCCCTAACATAAAGTACAACTCCTCCTCCTTTCCTTCCTATCCTATCCTTGTGAAATAACTTGTTCCCCTCTATTTCTCCTTTTGTACTGAATATCTTCCTTAACATATCCAACCATGTTTCTGTTAAAGCAATAATATCTAAGTCCTCTACGCTAGTCAACCCTCTAAGGAAGTCTATCTTGTTAACAATACTCCTGCAGTTTGTATAGTAAACCTTCAAGCCACTCTTCCTCTTCTTACTAATGTTCCTACTAGCTGTATCTAAGGACCTCCCTCCTCCCCTCCTATGATCCTCCTGAGTCGCCATTTCTCATGACTGGTTGCCTTCCCTTTACCGTTTATCTGAAAAAAACCTGCAGGGCATTTAACCACCTTCATTTCTCCAAAGTCACACCTTCTGTACACACTAGCATTACTGTCACCATCCATTCTGATCATATCACAGGCATCTATGAGAAAAGTTGTTTTAACTGCTTACAAAGTAGACATTCGATTCTCGTTATATGTTTGTCTCACCTGCTTGCTGGCCTTCCTCGCATCATATACATCGAAGGTCCTACACATTTTCTACTAAACTAAGTTCTCTCTTTCTTTTCCTTCCTTGCTTAAATGATAGTAAATTATCAAACCTACTATCTATTTTTTGTCTTTAATCTATACTGCTCCTCCTCACATGAAATCTTGGTCAGAATTTACCCTTTTAAATAAAAATCAGCACTTTACTTTTGCTTGTTTTTCCTTTAAGGAAAAATTACTAACAAATGTACACACTTCTGCAGCTCCTTTTCCAATACAGGAATCCAATGATGCTTACAAGAAATTGAACCTATATTTCAGTTAACTTTTATATTCTTTATCAATGTTTCCTTTCAGGCTTAGAAGACAATTTAACATAAACCACTGCATTGTACACTCTTGTCTTTCTCCTTGCCAAATAAAGTTGTAGGGGCAAGCGTACTGAAAATTTTCCATTGTATTTCCAGATGCATTCCATACTCCCATATCTACTGCTGGCTATTATGGGATTCTCTCTTTCATCGCAATTTGATGATGTAAAAGGTATGGTCCTGCACTTGGCCCACATCTAACAGGAACCCACATTATCACCATCATTATTAACATCACTGCAGGATATAGGGTTTTCCATATTCTTTCATGCTAATTTATGTTTCACAGATGTTCTTACCTCTTCTCTGCTGATACTTACACTCCCATTTGTGGCTATTTGTTCCATGATTTTTGTTCTCTCCTTTTCTTCTCTATACCACTTCTCTATATCTTTCTAATTCACATCAGTTAAACCAATAAGTTTTTTCTTCTTCTCATTAATTACCACTTTGGTACATATCTTTCAAATTCCTCTTTATAGATACAAAAAAATATGCCATTTTACTCTGCATACTTTTAACCATATAATTAAAGCTATTCCAGTCCATTTCCATGAAATAATGTATCTCAAAATTTATTTATATGTTCCGTTTCTTTATTCTTCTATCCTCACCTCATTTCTTCCTTCATTTGTTTTGAACTCGGTCAGTAGGTGATCACTTGCCTATTGGACACTGGCAGTTAGTATTTTCAGTAATGAATTTTATGTAGAGTCTTGATGGTTCTCCATTCCCTCCAAGTCTTGTATTTCCATTGATCCATTATGTCATGTTACTCATTGCCAAGTTTAGTATTATGCCTCCACACAATTTTCCCCCTCCTTCAGTGCTCCATTCTTTTCAGCACACTTCCTTACAGTCAAAGTCACTCATAGTTAAATCATCACTACCTTCTATCATTTTCTGCAAACACTTACTTGTCTTTTAACATCTCCTCATGATGTCCTCTACTACATACATTGGTTTTAATTGGATCATAGAAAATATTTTCTTCAACATCTTTCTTCACTGATCTTACTTTCAACACTTCTGTCATACCTCCTTCTGTGTTCCTCAGGGTTCTGTCCTATCGCCCACTCTCTTTCTATTATTCATCAATTATCTAAATCTGACTCCAACGCTGATGACAAGAAGAATTAAGTGACTCAAGACGAGGTGCTATAGGACGTTTAACTTCTGATCTTTCACTAGTTTCTGATTGGGGCAGAGCAAACCTGGTTCTGTTCAATGCCTCAAAAACTCAATTTCTACAACTATCTACTCGACATAACCTTCCAGATAACTATCCCCTCTTCCTCAATGACACTCAACTTCCCCTCTCCTCCACATTAAACACACTCAGTCTATCCTTTACTAAAAATCTAAACTGGCAATTTTATATCTCTACTCTTGCTAAATCAGCTTCCAAAAAGTTAGGTGTCCTATGGCGTCTGCGTCCATTTTTCTCTCTATTTCAGCTGCTTGCTCTGTACAGGGGCCTTATCCGCCCATATATGGAGTATGGCTCTCATGTCTGGGGGGGTTCAACTCACACAGCTTCACTAAACAGGGTGGAGTCTAAAGCTTTTCGTCTCATCAACTCTCCTCCTCTAACTGACTGTCTTGATTCTTTAAGTCACCGATGCAATGTTGCATCTTTATCTATCTTCTACCACTATCTTCATGCTGACTGCTCCTCTGAACTTTTTAACTGCATGCCTCCACCCTTCCTGCGGCCTCGCTGCACAAGACTTTCAACTTCTTCTCATCCCTATTCTGTCCATCTTTCTAATGTACAAGTTAACCAGTATCTTCACTCTTTCATCCCTTACAATGGTAAACGCTGGAACTCTCTTCCTTTGTCTGTTTTTCCACCTGCCTATGACTTAAACTCTTGCAAAGACACCTCTAATGCTAAATTGGACATCCACCCCCTGCCTCTATTTCTCCTACTGTCCTCTGTACAGGGTCTGGCGACAAACAGGATTTTTTGTTTGCTTTTGGCCAGTACCCTTTTAATGTAAAAAAAGAAAAAGAAATAAAAGATCTATTGCCATATTTTCTTTAATCACATCTTTCTTCGCTATCAGCATCAAACTGTATTCTTTTCTCATTTTTGTTTCTCTTCCATACATCAAAATGACCTTCATCAGTTCCCACAACATTTAATGAATAGCTCAATTTTGTTTTATCAGCCACCATAATGTCTGGTTTTCTTCTTGTAAGTAGTCGTATGATTCCAGTAGTGCTGATAACATTCCATTAATGTTTGTGTATGATACTTTCCATCCACTTCCTTTATCCCGTAAGCTGTCCTTCGTTTCTTCTCTTCTGACATGTACCACTCTTTCAATCTCTGATCCTTTACCCTCCAATTGAATTTCATTCCTCCACTTCTGATCTTAAGGGATTGTTTTCCTTATTTTTTTTATTCAGTTAACTTAGTTTAGCTCTTTCTTTCTCATTCATGTCTCTCCTTATTCATTTTTTCTTATATTCATCTTTCTGTGACAATTTCCATGATCTTGATAAAATATCATTAACTGACATCTGTGATCTCAGCTTGACTTTTGTGTCGCGAGCTCCTCCCTCTTTGTACCAGTCTAGTCAAAATGCTGCTTCTTTTCTTCCTCCAGACTTGCATTCTCCTCATGTATCACTTTGATTATCTCTCCTGCTACCTTTCTCTCCTCCCTTTCTCTCTTATTTAATTGGAAGTATTTTCTTTTAAACTCCAAAAATTACAACATTTTTTCTCCAGTGTGTCTGATTACCTTTACCACTTTATCTACTAAATTTAGGTTCTTTTTTTCTTATGTTTCTGGTATATGATCAAGTTGATGATTTATTTCTCTTGGTCTTTTTTTTAATTCTTTAGTTCTTCCTTAATTTCTTTTACACTTTTATACCTGCAATTAAACCTTATCTTCATTCTGTTGTATTTTTGTTGTCAATTTCTCAAATTTGCTCCTTAGTTGCTAATTTCCTGTTCCAAATCACTGGTTCTTTTTCCATCTTATTTTCCCTTCCAAATAAGTGACGTATCACACTTTGTAGCAGAATTTCTTCTTTGGTATATTTTCTCCTCTTTTGCTGTCTTGCATTGAGAAGCCATCAAATCTACTGCTATGCAGCATCTTCATTGCTCAGTCACCCATAGTATGTTTATTATCTATGTTTCTCATCTATCATTTTTATTTTCCCCCTGAGAACTTTTCTATGTGTATGAGATAGGACTAGCCCTCACCTTACTGTTCAAAACTAGGCCTCTTATGTTCTCTTGCATCACACCTTCACAGGTATTTTGGTGGAAGTTGATAGCCATTCACCAGACATCCGTTCACCAGGCTGTTTGGATGTATGTTTGTGTATTTACCTATATAGTTGTATACAGGGCCTGAGCTACACTCGTGTGGTCCTGTCTCCGTATCTATATTTGTGCAGTTTTTCTTTTAGTTTTAGTCCATTCCAAGTATCTATACTTCTTTGGGAAAAACTACTTTTTTGTGTCGTTCAAGCAAATTCCTTTTTGCAATTTTTTCTTGTCCCCTCAAATATTTACCCTCTCCTTTTTTATTCTCACTATTAAATTTTTTCTATCTGTTTCCTTCAGGTTGTTATGAATTTATATATTGTAATTAAGTCTCCTCTTTCTCTTTCTTTTAGTGTTGTTAGATACATTTCTTTTAATCTTTCCTCATAGGTTAGGTCTTCTAAATCTGGCACCATCTTAGATGCTATTCTCTGTATTTTGTCCAATTGCAACACATGCTTCTTGTGCGGGGACCATATTACTTCTGCATATTTCAGTTTTGGTCTGATCATTGTAGTTATAATTTTCTCACCATATCTTTATCTAGGAAATGAAAAGCCATCCGTATACTTCTTAGCATCATGAAAGTGTGTGTGTGTGTGTGTGTGTGTGTGTGTGTGTGTGTGTGTGTGTGTGTGTGTGTGTGTGTGTGTGTGTGTGTGTGTGTTACCCAATTGTATTACTAATACTAAGTATTTGATCCAAGCTTATATTGTTCAGTCTTTATATCTATAGTACCTTCGACCCTTGATTTAATGGACTACTAAATGGAGAATCTTTTTTTTTTTTCTATATCACAAACCGTTGGCACCAGTAGGCTTTATGGAGGCTAGTTTAGACTGCCTCTGCCCGTTATTTGGCGTATGTTTAGAGTTTTTATTGTGACACCTCGAATGTTTATATTCTCTCTTGAATATGTTGAGAACGAGAGAGGCTAATCGCTGCTACAGCCTCAAATGCATATAACATTGTAAGTCCCGTCTGAGGACAGTATAGCAGCAATTTGGGTAATCTTTGGCCACTCGGCCAAACGGATACCAAACCCGGGACCCTAGGTTCGCATGCTCAAACGCTGACCACTTTACTACCACCTCCCCTTATCTACATGTCCTTTACCTGAAAATGCAGTTGCATGCTATTTGACGGTGGTCTCAGGAGACCAGGTTCACAAAGGGATGCATGGCGAATGTTCTCAAGTTGTTTTAGGCCCTTAAAAACCCTGGTGTTTTTTCTGCTTCGCTCCTGGTCCCCTTCTGATATCTGCGTGCGAAAATGCATTGTGGCAAGGAGGTGCAAGTGTTTGTAGATCCATTTACAGTGTTTCACGCAGTGCTGGTTGTGTGGGGCATGGCACAACCAGCACTGTGTGGAGTACAATGGCCCAATATGCCGAGGGGTCAGTATTGTGGTGTCAGTTTTTGCCCTCTCACCACTCCTGCTGAGGGCTCGGACCAGTGTGTCTCCAGCCCTTCCGGTAATGTGCAATTTACTAATTAATTTTATTTTCTGCATTAAAGCTAACACGCTTATTTTTCTCAACCTAATTGGGGGCATTTTGTGAGTAAAATAGTAAAATAAACAAGAAATATGCTCAAACACAGCCTGACTGTGTGGCTAAGTCAAGAGATAAACGGTGACTGATACCACATGCTTGATTTGGCAGGAGTTTTTTACCACCCGCACTGTTCACTCTGCCACCTGGTGGACATATTTTTCAAGCAGCAGACTTTTCCAATTGTTCTCTCCACTTGTCCGGTAACAGATGGCATCTGTTAAATCTAAAATCTGTTAAATCGAGGGTCAAGTGTACTTGCATTCAATTTAGTTTTAAAATCATGAACATTTGTGCATCATGTGAAAAAGCATTTTCTCTGGATTATGATTTCTTAACACTTATTTGAGTTTCATGAAAACTGATGAAATTAAGACAACACGAACATTTCTTATTTGCTCTGACTCGCACAATATTTCTTTTGATTGGATTGCTTTTTAATTTTGTTTAATGTTCCAAATTTACATCAATGATATTGTCCATTGATGGGGAGTGTATAGTCTACAAATTATCAGTAATGTAACAAAAAATTAGAGAGAGAGAGAGAGAAAAAAAAAAATCTTTATTAATTGATTTTAACATTTTTCAGAGGAATTTCCCTCTGACTTTCTGAAGGATCCAACCAACAGTGAGAAATTCCTTGAATTGATGAACATACATTTTCAAAATTCTCTTGTGTACCTAGATAATGTAAGTAATTATGATGTATACAGTGTATTTAATTAGGTGTATGAAAAGTGGACATTGGCAGGGCAGATAATAAATAATATGTAGATCATTAGAGTAACAGAATGGCAACCTAGGGATGGAAAAAAGAAGGCAGGGTAGACAGAGAATTAGATGGAAAGATGGATAAGTTGCTGGCGTGACCTGGAATAGACAGGCAGAGAGTAGAGATGAGTGTGAAGGTTAAGAGAGGCCTTTAAGGATGATATTGATAGTGTTGGTGGTGATGTGAAATTAATAGATTTGTATGACATGTTCCTTGCCCAATTGATGCTATGAAATAATATTAATAAGATACTTACATATTTTACTTTCTGGATCTGTTTTCTTTTTAGGGAATGGTAATCACAAAGGATTTTCTTTTGCTTTCAGCCAGTCTCCTTTACATAGTAGCTATAAGAAATATCAATGAATTTGAACATTTATAATGATGCAGCTTAACAGATGCTAGACTCATCAGACTGGACAGATAGAACACAGGTAGTGAATTCTCATTGATAATCATATATTTTGTTGATTCAAGTGATTTTATTAATGAACATTATACTCTTGTTTGCAGAGCAAATATTTTGGCCACGAAAAAATAGAGATGCCTGGCTTGGCCAAACTTCTTTTGGAGGAGAGTGACCGTCAATGGGAAGAAGGTATAAATGTGCTCAAGAAGTATCTCCATCAAGGTGGATTCACAGATGTGAATAATTTCCAGAGTTACTTAAAGATTAAAATTGAAAATACAGTAAGTTGAAAATAACCTTTCTTTCAGAAAATATACATTCCATCCTAAATTAACTACAGGAAATCTTCGTTTTATGATAGCAATGCGTTCCTTGAAACCCTATCGTAAACCGAAATAGCGTATACCGAACCCATTTTTACATGTATTAGATAGGGATGCGTTCCAGCACATTGCCAAAGTCACTCCTTCAGGTTCAGATACATACATAAAGACATAACTTAGTGTAAAAATAAACAAATTGAATGTAAATAATAAAGAAAATAAAGAAAAGAATATAATTATGCAATCATCTGATCAGCTGATGCGGGCGACGTAGGCGGTGAGGCGGAGGTCGAGGGTGAGGCGGGCGATTCAAAACCTGAAGTTGATTGCTCTGTTGAAGTGGATGGTCCAGCTGATGTTGATGGGCTGGCATGTTTGAAGAACGTCGAGATCGTGGACTGTTTGGCACAAGGTTTCACTGTGTTTGGCACTGCATGCGCCACCACGCCGATTTGGCCACGCCCAACTCGCCACGCCGATTTTGGCGCCTTTTTTTAATATCGTAACTGCGAATCAAGTATCGTAAATCGAAAAAAGGGTACTAATTGGCTAGTATCGTATCTGCGAATTTAACGTAAACCGAACTATCGTATAGCAAAGACTTTCTGTAATTGCATAGTGTTTTCTTATTTCAGTATGTGCTATGTCTTATCCTTTTCCTTGTTTCATTCATCATGACAAAACCTAATAAATAAATCGCAGAAAAAATGTCATTTGAATTTTATCAAGGCCAAATACAAATTGGTAGGAAATATTTATCAACGGAAAATAGATAAATGCTTATACTTGATTACTCATCTATCATAGCAACATTTTTATGAGAAACTTGTTGCATCCATTTTAAAAGTTGTCATTAAACGTTGATAGCCCTGTGGTGGGGGATGCAATAATACTATCACCGTACATTCCCTGCGGGTCGTAAAAGGCATCCAAGAGGGATTAAATTTTTTTTTTTTATTTATTACACCCAAGGCTGACAGACATTATATACAGCCACGTGGCCAAAGTTTAGGTATGTACAAGTAGCTTGTACAATAATGATCAAGGGAATTGGCATTTGGCACATCATACAGCTTACAGGAGAAAAAGTGAGGAGCGTCAACCTCCTCAGCCACTTGCCACACTGGTCAGTAGCCTAACCTGAGGTGGGCACACACTATGTTGTGTCGGTGAACCATAGGTCTACTGCATTGATACTTGTGTGGACGAGGGAGGAAGTGTTCATAGTAAATCATTTATGGCCATCCTGGCTTTATTATTTTTCGATTATTAGAAAATTCTGTCTAATTTACAAATTGAATTTTATTGATATCTATTAGTAAGTGTTGTAAGGATATTGGAAAATAAGTATAAAACAATCATAAATATATGTTATTATTGCAGGATTATTCATTAAGTGGTGACCTTGAAATGCAGTACCAAGTTATCTTGAAGGATGTGATGACAAAATCTCGATCAATGGTCAATAAAACGACTACGATGTGCCGCAAAGCCAACAAACACCAACATGGTGATGCTGATGTGAGTTTTTTCCATGTGTTGCATGAGTTTTAATATTTTTGAGTGTAAGGCATTGCTAGAATATCCAGATTACTCAACAAATTTGTTAACCATTCTGATTATTTTGCAAAACATTTTACGTAACTATATGTCTGGTGACATTCCCTCTGAAAATTCACCCTGAAAAGGTACATCATTATCATAGTGCATGATATAATATTTTTTGTTTATTTGATCACTACCATAAAAAAGTACTTTAGTTTTAAAGGAATAATGTACAACAATGGACAATTGCATCCCAGCTTAAAAAATTTGGGTGTGACTGAGGCAGGGTAGATAAATAATCATATTGATGTAATGTACTGCATTATATAGCTATATGCTCATTTTATTATTGGTACTCTTACATGTATTAATTCGAAATTAACATTTTCAGATTGTCCATTTCCTGTTAGATAAGACTGGGAAAGAGTCTGATATTGCAAGAAAGATGGCCGGCCACTACATCACGCTTCAAAAGATGGCTACAAATCAAATTGCACTTGTTATGTTAGACAAGAATCTGTAAAATTTTTTTTATTCCTTCATTTCATATTCTATGGAAAAGTTTGATTTCCATAAATTTATAGTAAGATGTAAGAGCTGTCCAAATATGGAAATGTGCAGACAATTATTTTTTCCTCTCATGGCTTTTTTGTTGGTTCATTATTATACCCAACACATCGTATATGCATTCATTCATAACAAAAGCAAATAATTATATATATATATATATATATATATATATATATATATATATATATATATATATATATATATTAACTTCAAATTTCGAAATTTACGTATAGGAAAATATTTCTAGTACATTTTCAATAATTGTGTGCTAAATACTCAATAAGTTTTTTGTATGTGTCATGCAGTAGATAAAGTGATTGAAATATTCATATTTTGCCTCATAATGGTAATACTGTCGACCCTTGATTTAACGGACTAATGCGGAGGGAGCCCTGTCCGTTAGTGTAAAAAGTCCGTTGCTTGGTTAAAGGCCATAATATGGCAATTCAGAAAAAAAATCTAGGGTGAAATGCATAACTTTTGGATAATAAAATTTAAAAACCTTATACTATAACCGAACCAAACCTAACATAACCTAATCTAACCATAACCTAACGTAACCTAATCATAACCTAACCTAATATAATTAACCTAACATAACTTGAAAGATGTTTTGCCAGGTAAATAATGGTGAGCACTGCCTGAAACCTTCACAGATGTATTGAGTACACTATGTATAGTATGTACGACTTCATATTTATATCGATATCCTCCCAGCAGTAGTAATGCATCAGGTACAACAGCTGATTGTGGGCGGAGCATAAAGATTAATGGCTGCACCCAGACGCTTCCCTTTGACTCGGAGTAACTATTGAGTGCAAATGTAAATGCTGTACATACAACTTAAGTTAAGGTAAGCCAAAGAGTATTTTGGGTAAATCTGCATAACTACTGCTCGGACGATATCGATATAAATTTTTAAGTCATACATACTATACATCATACTTCACATCTGTGAAGGTTTCAGGCGGTGCTCACCATTGTTTACCTGGCAAAAAAACTTTCAAGTTATGTTAGGTTATGGTTAGGTTACGTAGGTTATGGTTAGATTAGGTTTGGTTATATAAGGTTTTTATATTTCATTACCCAAAAGTTTGGCGTTTCACCCTAGATTTTAACGGATTATGTTACGGACGTGATCGCCACCTATCGGCCTTTCTTTTACACTAACGGAATTTAGTCCGGATCTGGGTTGAATGTCCGCTAGCAGACAGAGTCCGTTAAATCCAAAATCCGTTAAATCGAGGGTCGACAGTATTAGCTTTGGATTCTACTTCTGTTTTGAACTAAAATTGTGATACAGTGTACTGTAATTATTTAAAATGTAATTTCTCTGCTACTGGTAGTTAGGCTTACAAGTAGCCTCATACATGGGAGATTAATGAATATATAACTGTCTCAGTATATTTTTGGTTAAATTTTGTTCAAAAACTTCTTTATATATTAGGGGGCCAGGTGGCTGTGGTGCAGTGCTTGACTCGTGGCGTAGAGATTGGGTGTTCGATCCTGGCTCACGGCAGGTTCTTGGTGAGGGGAAGCGTGGTCTTGTTAACCCTAACAGAACTATTTGGTCTATAGCTACCTAGTTTGGGGGGATTATTTTAATCACCTTTTTCTCCATATATCAAAAATAATATAGGATATAACGACAGAAAAAAATAAACATGCATCACATAATATCCTGAAATTAGATATAGCTTTAAAGTCAGTGTTCATATATCTTGTATAAATAAAGGCCCCATACACACTTATACATTTTATCCCAATGGAAGAAGGAAATTATTGATTTTTGGTGACTTGCATGAATGTGTAAAGAGGTTTGAGTAAGAAAGGACTATTGTGATGGGTAACATGAATGTAAAAGTGGAGAATGAAAGTATGGATGAAGCGATGGTTTAATGGGAAGTACCTGGATGAAATTCAAATAGTGAGTGGCTGTAGGATGTCTGCTTAGCAGTGCTTATTTGTAGCAGAGAAACTTTTAGCACAAGATGATCTGCCAGTTAACATGGAGAATAAGAGTACAAGATGAGCAAAAGGGATTAAATGACTATATAGCTGTGGATTAAAGATTGAAGTCAGATATGATGGATGCAAAAGTTGTGAGAGGTATGTTTGAGGGATTGGATCATCATACTGTACTAAGGAAATTGGATATGAATGACAGGTGTAAGTTAAGAAAGAAAATATAGGGTGAGAGAAAGAGGCTTAAAGTCGAAAGAGTCCAGGATTAAGTTATACAAGAGGGATATAAAAAGTTACTGATGCACTGAATGCTTAATGCTTAATGGGAGAATGTAATGAGATGTAAATGTTAAGGTTATTGAGATCTTTACAAGAAATGTGTTGTTGCATGTAACAGGAGTGGTGGGGATGAAAATTGAGAATAAGAAAGGGAATGCATGGTGAACAGAAGTGGTGAAGGAAAAGAAAGATGTCTACAAGAAAAACAGTGGAAAGAAATGTACCAGAGCAAACGAGAAATGCAAAAAAGACAATATATAATATGTAAAAGAAGGGTGAAACAAGGGATCGATCTGTTCTATCTAGTTTCTGTTTCCAAGCCCATTCCTGTTATGGATGGGCTTCAGATCCAGAGATTGTGGCCTGATGCTATGATGGAGACGTTTTGGCCACTTCTACAGCCTTGGACTTCAATTTCTGGTCCAACCTATTTTCCCTTGACCTTTTTCTTTTTTCTAGCTATATTTTCTCTTGTCTTATCTGTCTTTTCTTTCTTACCTCTCACTATCACGTTCTTTTTCTATCTTTTTCTAAAGTGTGAGAGCTTTGTTAAGAGGACGAGAGGCTAACTACAAATTCGGTCATGACACCACAACTTCTACTTCAACTTCAAACCTTGCTCCCCATCCACCTCGTATTTGTATACAGAACAACAAGTGTCACTCCTGTGCTTCCCCTCCAAAACCATCTACTGATCCTACTTCATCCTCAATCACTAAAACTTCTTCCCTGCAGCCTCCTGCCAAGAAAATTTTTACTCACTGATTTCTCTCCTCCTTCCCCAATTAAGACCATCTCTGAGATTGAAGCCTTTATTGCAAAACCTTTCATTGATGTCTCATTTCCTTTCTCATCCTCTACTTCATCACTTAAAATTTCAAATAACACCTTTTGTGCTCCAATAGAAGTTCATCTCCCACTCCGTGACCTTTCCTCCACTCATAAGAACATAAGAATTGAGGCCAGTTCCTTGTCCCCCACCCTTGGAATAATCCAATATTTAGCTATCCCACCTGTCATCCCTATCCATGTTCTGATCCAACCGTCTTTTAAAGCTACCTACTGACTTAGCACTTACTACGTGTCTACCCAGCCTATTCCAATCGTTCACGACTCTGTTAGTGAACCAATATCTACCTATATCTGTCCTGAATCTAAGTTTTTCTAGTATGTAACCATTTCCACGTGTCCTATCCTGACTACTAATTTCTAAAACCTGATCAATGTTTCCCTTATTAATTCCTTTTACCCATTTGAAAACCTCAATCATATCCCCTCTTGCCCTCCTTCTCTCTAGGGAGTGGAGATTAAGACGTTTTAACCTATCTTTGTAGGGTAAATTTCTCAGCCCCTGAATCATCTTGGTCATTCTTCTCTGAACTGCCTCCAAGGAGCCTATATCCTTCCTATAATAAGGGGACCAAAATTGAGCTGCATAATCTAGGTGGGGTCTAACTAAGGCTAAATACAACCTCAGAATGACCTCAGAACTCCTATTTGTCACACACCTACCAATAAATCTCAGTTTCTTGTTGGCCCTATTTCTAGCTATAATACATTGTTCCCTGGCGCGCAAGTCACTGCTTACTTGAACTCCCAAGTCCCTCACACTATATGACCTTCCTAAGGTGTCTCTAAGTCATTTATATAGATTATGAATAATAACGGTCCTAGTACTGATCCCTGTGGAACCCCACTTGTGACATTACCCCATTCTGATTTCTTCCCATTAATCTGTAGGGGAGAGCGGGGTAAGATGGGCCATTTTTCGCTTTGAGCAAGTTATCTCTAAAACACAAGCGTAATGAATACAAATTAAAATGTCATCTGAAAATTCCATCTTTCAAGCATACATGAGGCCACTTTCAGCTTTATTACTCCTTTCCTAATGTCATGCCGGTCACTCAAAAATAATATCTCATGGAACTTGCAAGTTCCATGCTTGGTTATTTTTTTTTAAGTTATGAAAATGATGAAACAACAAAAGAAACAAGTTTAGTTGTATAAAAGAGATTAATTACAAGCTGTGAAATACATAAAGAAAACCTATTATGACAGCAAATATTTATTGTATATATTTTGGCAAACTCATAAGCTAATAAACAACACTTTTCTACTGACAATCCATGGAACATATCTGGCAGTAATTTAACATGGTTTGCTAGATCCTCCTTCATATCAGGAGGAAATACCCTTTGTTTTAGAGACAATCCTGTATAGCCAGTCGGTAATAGCCTATTATTATTTAAAACATTTTCAATACGCTTAACAATTATATTGGGTGTTACTCTAAAATTTAATACTCAGCTAGGCTTTGAAAATAATCTTTGCATGGCTAATACATACACAATTTTATCAGTAGTATGGTGGATCAACTTGCCCCAGTTGTTGTGGCTCAACTTACCCCATCCTTGATTTTCTAATATATGTCCACGTATCACCTAATAACAGCATGCCTTGGTTTATTACTTATTCCCTGCAAATGCACTTAAAGTTATGCTATACATGGAAGTTAAGAGGTCAGGCAATATCTAATTAATATATGAATAAACTTAGCACATACCTGTTTCATAGTTTTTCACTTTTAGAGCTAAAAAATTTTTTTTGGGGGGGCAGCTCATTAGCGTCTGCTGCTAGGCTTGAAACAATATGGGGAGGGTTGGAGTATTGTTATTGCTTCCCCATATATGGCGTTAGTTCTCTGGTCCAGCTTTTCAAATGTGAGTAAAAGTCTGTGGCTCAACTTACCCCATGGCTCAACTTACCCTGATCTCCCCTACCCTACTAGTAAACTGCCTTATCTCCTTTCTTGAATATAGGAACTACATTTGCCTGCCTCCATAACTTGGGAACTACTCCTGTGTCTAGGGATTTTCTAAAATCATCGCAATAGGTTCAACGAGTTCTTCTCTACATTCCTTAAGAATCCTCGGAAAAATGTCGTCCGGCCCTGGAGATTTAGTCTTCTTAAGTCTATCTATTTCCCTACTTATGATTATGTCGCTTAATTTATCAACCTCTTGTCCCCTAATGATCTGTACTGGCTCCAGTTCCCTATCTGACTCTTCATGAAAAAATACAGACAAGAAGTATTTATTTAATTCCTTACTAATTTCCTCGCCATTCATTATCAAACTGCCATCCATTCCTTTAAGAGAAACTTACCCTACAAAGATAGATCAAAACGCCTTAATCTCCACTCCCTAGAGAGAAGGAGGAATACTGTTCCTACTAAAAGTAAATGGATAGCGGATAAAGACTTTGGAAAATGATTGAGTGGAAAGTAAGGATAAGAGAGGAAAGGGAAAAAATTGAGCAGCAAATAGAATGACTAGGATAAATGTTGTGACAAAATTAACTGAACGGCAATATGAGATGTATTAAAGGTGTATGGTGTGGGTGGAAGTTTGCTGAATTGGATGAAGATTTTTATATGGATGCTGAGGCATGTATCAGGGTAAATGTATCGGGTTTAATGGGGAAATAAGTTTTGGAATACAAGGGTTTCTGAGGTAGTGGTGTGTAATATCCTTGTGGATGGTTAACATATATAGGTATATGGATAGTGTAATAAAGATTTAATCAGTGGTTGGTGATGTTAGAGTAGAAATGTAATGTAGAAATGTAAATGGTAGTAGATGGTTGTTGAATATAGTTCTATTTGTTGATGACACAGTCCTGATGAAAATGAGACTGACTTACAAAAGATAATAGATGTGTTTGATAATATGTGCAAATGGCATCATTTGAGGTGATTGTAAGAGGAGTAAGAGTGAAGTGGTTTTGATTGCCCAAATAGAGTAAGGGTTGAATGTTCGAAAGAATGTGAAATCAGGCTGAATGGAGAAAGAATGGAGCACTTAACTTAATCACTTTTGGATGTTACTGGGCATAATCCTCCTACTCCTCCACCTTCTGACTACTTCATCCCTAAAATTAAAATTCTTCATTATGACATTTTCCAGGCCCTCTCTGACCTTGATTCTCGGAAAGTTTACGGTCCGGATGGAGTCCCTCCTGTTGTTCTCAAAAAATGTGCTTCCGAGCTCGCTCCCTGCCTGGTCAAACTTTTTTGTCTGTCTCTCTACTTCTACCTATCCTTCTTGCTGGAAGTTTGCTCACATTCAACCTGTCCCTAAAAAAGGTGACCGCTTCAATCCTTCTAACTACCGCCTAATAGCTTTGATTTCCTGCCTTTCTAAAGCCTTTGAGTCTGTCCTTAACAAGAAGATAATGAGGCATCTATCAGTTCACAACCTTCTCTCTGATTGCCAGTATAGTTTCCGGAAAGGCTGATCTACTGGTTAATAAGATGAATCAAGAGTGAGTATACATAAGTAAATTCACAAAACTACTGAAAGTTATGTATATGACTTGCTATAGAAAAGGAGGTTAAAACACTAGCTTATATCCCGAATGATAAGTTAGGGGTGATGTGATGTTTTTAGATAGGTAAAATGGTTAACAGGGGATATACAGTTTAGTTAATGTGTAGGTAAGGTAATACTCGTAACAAATGGTTTAGTTTAAGAAAGAAAAAAAATTGATTGGCAGAAACCATTCACAAGTAGGATAGCAGAGAAATAGAAAGGTAAAATTTTACATCTTCACCATAATAGCGTTAGTTTACGTCTCCGTCTTCGGACTGCACCTCGTCCAACACCCTACTTGTGGTCATAGAGAACATTTGATAGCTTATATAATAACCTAACCTAACCTAACCTATATTAACCAAACCTTAACCTACATTGACAATTTAACAGAACCTTGTTCAAACAAAACTAAACTTTAGTTTTTGAAGAGAAGGTCTCACAGAAAGCATTGAATATCTCACAAACTAAGAATTTGCGACGGAAATGAAATTGAAGAAAACCTTCTCAAAATGCATCAGGTAATGCAAAAATATAACCCTGAATTCTCTAGAGCATTATGGTGATGTAAAATAATACCAATAGAAAGGCTTAGCTGCTAGTAAGGAGCAAATACGATTAAAAAAAAGAAGTCAGATTTATGGATGAGGACGATCTAATACTGGTATCGAAAAGCTACTTTATTTAGGCCAATATTATCTTGTACATTAATTATTATTATTACTTTTTGAATATATGAGTGAGATATCCAACAAATATAATTCGTGTCTAATTGCGTAACTACGAGCAAATTGATTTCCTACAAAATCAACAACGTCCTATCTTGTTTGATGATGTAGAATATTGTGGAAATAAATTTAGATAAACTGTGGCCGCTGTAACTCAAGTTGGGCTATGCTTTCTTCCCAAAGGAACCATAACAATGATTGCTGTTATTTTTTAAGTAGTTTCGTCAACCAATATTCCCTAATACGTCCTTGCATGGGTAAATATTCTTCCTCTGAGTCTACTGCTGGGTACATCAACAGCCAGTATATTGTGACCTCAAACTAGTAGGAAATATGAGTCATTAGACTAGTGGACATTGTATGTACCTTTACGTAGTACCTTTGTAATTTACCATGAAAGGATATTATTCAATAAGAGGAAAACATACAGGAAACTGAAGTCAACCGCCAATTTTGACGACATTTGTGTGGTCATTAAGTTGGCAACAAAGGTACGAAATAGTAGGTATGAATAAAAATGTATATCATACTTAAAGTGACGTAACAACTTCATGAATGAGTGAATGCATTACTTTCCTTCTAGGTAAATTCTCGATCGCTATCATTTACTTCATATATTCGTAAACTCTTTACGATATGGATATTTTTTTTCACTATTGATAACTGATTAGTCTTTGTAAATAGAAAGTGTTATTGCAAGCTTATGCAAGTATTAAAAATTAAAGCTAGTATTAATGCAAGGGTAACTGACTGATGTGCTTACTGACACACACACACACACACACACACACACACACACATACACACACACTAAAAGCTACTATGAATATAATGATTTTCCCTGTGCATTAGGATACTTTTCTATGATATATTATCCAAACATAGAAGGTGAGGGTAACACGGCGGCCTGTCTGGTTGCCTTGACAACGCTGTAATGGTGCCACGCGCGCGATTGTAAAACTCAAATATTATCCTTGTTTATCTAAGCATATAACTAAAACAACGGAAAAAAGTCAAAATCTACATATCATCGACAATCTGAATATATTTCCAGCATCAGAATATGATTTTATGTTTGAATATAGGAAAAGTAGATAAGTCATACGTTGACAGGATGAAGGCCTTTCAGTGTGTGGTCAACATTGTTAGGCTACGGACTCTTGTTTCCCTTGCTCCGTGACGCCATCACACCCACCACCTTCACGGGTTACGTGGTCATGGCCTTATAATTAGTGACCAGCAACACCCTCAGTTTGCTTGAAATCTGCTACCATAACATCACTTCAAGAAAGGTAAATTGAAGTGTGTGTGTGTGCTTTCTTGTAAATTATTATTGTAGCATTTTTCCAAGTATTCTGTATAAAACCAGTTTGCCAGCATTTTGTTAATAGTACTGCAAATTTGCCTAGTATAGAATATCTTGCAATTTCTATAAGTTTCGTCTCATGCTTCAGCCCAACTCATTGCTTATAAAGCGACCTTATTTCCCTCGTGTTTACTCAGGGTACTTCAAGGTTCATTACTCCTTCATTTTGCTTATCGCGATCTTTTTTTTTTTTTTCCTTCAACACAAACGTCCATAACAGAGGAAAAGTTTTATTGTAATTAAATGCAAAAGAATATCATTGAGTTCCACCTTCCCTTTACCACAAACACACTTGGGGGGTCGGCAGGTTTTGGGGTTAGGGAGACGAAAACGATCGAGTAATTTAACATTAACAAACGTCTAAAAGTAGATACATTTACAAAAATTCCATAGAAGGAAAATTAATTCTAATTAATACGAAATGATCGCTCTGAAACGGAAGTCTATAGTGTTCAATTTACACCTAACGAGACCAAACTTTTGAAACCTGACCACACTGTAATCTTTATTTTTACTTACATAAATCACTCGGTGAAACATCTCAAAATGAGTTAATGTGTTGTCCTGTGTATAGTGCTGCAGCTGGTACACCTTGACCCTCCTTACTTGATGAAATGGACGCCACTTCAACAACAGAGAAACAAATGCCGTGTTCCAAAAATAGTAGGCGAACCTGCCGTGTAGAGCCGTAATTGGGCTGCTGAAGGAAAGGCGCCACGTGATTGGTCGGAGGCCTTAGATAGACACAGTGTAAAGTCCTAACTTGGTGGGAATTATAGGCAGTGGTAGTGATCCATGTCATACAGAAAAAGACGATGTTTTCCTGTGAAGCAGAACGTATTACCATGAACGATATTTTGACTGGATGAGTCTCTCTCTCTCTCTCTCTCTCTCTCTCTCTCTCTCTCTCTCTCTCTCTCTCTCTCTCTCTCTCTCTCTCAGTATCTCTCTCTCTCTCTCTCTCAGTATCTCTCTCTCTCTCTCTTTCTCTCTCTCTCTCTCTCTCTCTCTCTCTCTCTCTCTCTCTCTCTCTCTCTCTCTCTCTCTTCTCTCTCTCTCTCTCTCTCTTCTCTCTCTCTCTCTCTCTCTCTCTCTCTCTCTCTCTCTCTCTCTCTCTCTCTCTCTCTCTCTCTCTCTCTCTCTCTCTCTCGCAGTTTCTCTCTCGCAGTCTCTCTCTCTCTCTCTCTCTCTCTCTCTCTCTCTCTCTCTCTCTCTCTCTCTCTCTCTCTCTCTCTCTCTCTCGCAGTCTCTCTCTCTCTCGCAGTCTCTCTCTCTCTCTCTCTCTCTCTCTCTCTCTTCTCTCTCTCTCTCTCTCTCTCTCTCTCTCTCTCTCTCTCTCTCTCTCGCTCGCAGTCTCTCTCTCTCGCAGTCTCTCTCTCTCTCTCTCTCTCTCTCTCTCTCTCTCTCTCTCTCTCTCTCGCAGTCTCTCTCTCTCGCAGTCTCTCTCTCTCTCTCTCTCTCTCTCTCTCTCTCTCTCTCTCTCTCTCTCTCTCTCTCTCTCTCTCTCTCTCTCTCTCTGTTTTTCTCTCTGTTTTTCTCTCTTTTTTTTCTCTTTCTTTTTTTTTTCTCTCTCGCAGTCTCTCTCTCTCGCATCTCTGTCTCTCTCGCTCTCTCTCTCTCTCGCTCTCGCTCTCTCTCTCTCTCTCTCTCTCTCTCTCTCTCTCTCTCTCTCTCTCTCTCTCTCTCTCTCTCTCTCTCTTTCTCAACACAACAACGCGATCAAACTACCGACAGGGATGCTACCGAACCGTACCTAACCAAACCTAACATAACATAATCAACCTAACATAACTTGAAAGATGCTTTACCGACACAGGCCGTACCAATAGCGGAATATTCTGTTGATAACTTTTTTAAGTTACATATGATATTTGTGGCTTTATTGGATATTAGATGTATGAAACTATGCACTCCATTCCATTGAACCAACTAACCTTGGATATTTTTTTGGTCTTCAAGTAGTTCTAGGATTTTTCTTTTTCTTGATGAAACCATTCTGTTCTCATTCTGTGTTTGTTGTCTTCCCTGACATTCAAACTTGTGTGGAACAACACCTTCATTGAGTTTTGTTTTCCCACCCATCATCTTTATGTAGAGATAGTTTTCGGCATCTTCTTTAAGCTGAAAGTTAACATATATAATGAATATTCCATAATCTTTTTTCAGGGTTTATAGCCATGAAACAAAATAAAAAAAAATTTTATGAAGATACTTGAATCTCTTTAAACAGACTCATGACACACTTGCTAAGTTCTTGGAAAGTTAAGTCAACTCATTGTGTACAAAAGGGCAGAAAGTATGAAATTGTGAAATCACAGGCTTAATATACTTCACCACTTGAACTATAAAAACAATCAGACACTAATCAGCACTACCACAGCCTGTAACAGCACAAGCAATCACACCATATCACAACACCATTTCAAGGTAATTTTGAGGAATTATACAATATGATATATTAATACATAAGTACTTACGTTAAAATGGTCATCACAGTAGTAGCAGTCGCTATCCAGCATTGGGAAAACTCGACGAGCAGACATCCACCACTGCCTCCTTATTTTCTTATTTTTCGGCACACTTATAAATCGTGTACTTGGTGTTGCCTTTGTGGTGCTTTTGCACAATGGCACAAAGCAATTATAATTCCGTCTGCTTGCCTGAGACATGTTTATAAGGACAAAAAGGCACAAGTAAACACAATCCGAATGTTTTTCAGCTGAACCGTGGCTAAGGGAGGCCGATACTCACGTCACGACCAATCACAGCGCGTTCCGAAGTGACGTCATATTTTGGCATCAAAAAACTGAATTTATTTAATATATGACGCATATTTAAGCTAAAAGACCATTAGTATATTGAAATCAAATATATTTTCCATTTAATGATTGATAATGTTACGGCACACCCCCCTTTTTCACTTCCTTCCAAGGCAGAGTGTCGCAAAACACGTTACCTCTCCTCACCTGAGGTAACGCCCTCCTGGGAATCGTGTAGCGGGGGTTGGCGAGACGGGAAAAGGAGTTTTAAAAATCACACACAGGCAACAACACTTCTCATTTCCTTGTATATTTACAAACAGCACGCTTACAGGGTACAGCACAATAGTACAGCCTCAGGGCACAGAGTTCCCAACAAGAGGTTCACCCAGAACACACAGCCTCCACAAGTCCACACACAGCAGCCTCCACACAGCCATGCACTCCCTTAGCGAGGGCAGGAAGCCAGGGTGCCATTTCTCCGGCCACCCTGTCCACTTCCCTCCAAGGTCCTGCCTCTCACGCGCCCAGGATGCACACAACAGCCTCCACACAGCCAGTCAACCACTCCCTTAGCGAGGGCAGGGCCTAAGGAAGCCAGGGTGCCATTTCTCTGGCCACCCTGTCCACTTCCCTCCAAGGTCCTGCCTCTCACGCGCCCAGGATGCACACAACAGCCTCCACACAGCTATGCACTCCCTTAGCGAGGGCAGGGCCTAAGGAAGCCAGGGTGCCATTTCTCCGGCCACCCTGTCCACTTCCCTCCAAGGTCCTGCCTCTCACGCGCCCAGGATGCACACAACAGCCTCCACACAGCCAGTCAACCACTCCCTTAGCGAGGGCAGGGTCTAAGGAAGCCAGGATGCCATTTCTCCGGCCACCCTGTCCACTTCCCTCCAAGGTCCTGACCTTCACGCGCCCAGGATCGGCCTTGCACCGCTGTGTCCCTCTGTCTGTTGTCTCTCTCACTCCTGGCCTCCTTCTGCCAGCCAACCACATCTCCCCAAACACACCCCACCACGACTGCGTATCGCTGAAAACACAACGTAGGTCACCGTATCTTGACACCTGTCAACGCTCACACGGACCCCTACATCCCAGGGAGGCCTGGTGACACCGCCGCTCCCTGCCTCCACACAACTACACTTACAATAACTACACCGCTACAACACTATTTACATGTTAAATGCGTCGCCGCAACAATAATATGTACAATTTTTGGTCTGAGGAAATTGGTCTATTGTGGTGAGATAAATCACCAACAAAGAAACTGTAGATTTGATCACCAGTTGAGGTGTGTTTTATGCCATCGACTGGGACACAAACAACGGCAATGTAAATATTATACTTACTAGGGAGTAGGCGACGAAGACTATGCCGGAGTTAACACTAACGAGTGCAAAAGAGAAGGTAGGAAAGTTAAAATTGATCATGTAAACGCTCAAAGTACTATAGCAAACAAAGAGGAAATAAACTTATTAATTAATGAAAAAGATACAGACATTTTGTGCGTTAGTGAAACTTGGTTATCCCCTGAAGTCCACAATGAGCACATATCAATTCAAAATTATGTATTGCACAGGTGTGATGCAGGAAGGGGAAGAAGGTGGAGTATGTATTTATGTCAAGGATATATTTAAGGTCAAACCTATGGAAGTTAATCTAGTCAAACCAAAAGGAATAGAAGATGTGTGGGTGGCTGTACAAAGCAACAAACTACCTACTGTTATCATTGGTTGCCTGTACCGCCATCCCAAATCTCTATCGAACACATTCGACTATATCACAGATGTTTAAAATTTTATTGATTTACGTGATAAGGCATTTTATCTTTTAGGAGATTTTAATGATGATCTTTTATCAAGTAAGAGTAAGTTGAAGCAGATTGTTACTAATGCTAAATTATTATCCCTGATCTCTAAGCCAACCAGAATTACACCAACTTCTGCAACACTGCTAGACACAATTGTTACTAATAAGCCTGAGTCAATAATACAATCCGATGTAATTCCTTGTCCCATAGCTGACCATGAGCTTATCACAGCAACTATTAACCGGAAAAAACCCAAACGTTCGCCCACTATCAAAACTTTTCGTGAACTTAGATACTACACACCAGACGTTTTATGTGATCTCTTGATACACGAAAGCTATAACTTGAATAGAATATTTGCAACGGACAATATAGACACACAAGTCAATTTATTTACGGAAAGTTTTAACAAATGTTTAGATGTATGTGCACCCTTGGTTACTAAAGAAGTTAAGAGGCCTTTTGCTCCTTGGATAAACGATAATTTGAGAACACTGATACGGGAGAGAAATTATAATCTAAAACAGCTAAAGATAGATAGAAACAATGTAAATTTACAAGATAGATATAAGAACTTAAAGAAACAAGTAATAAAAGCTACTTTATACAACTAAGAATGAGTATTATAAAAAATTAAAAAAAAGGAACTTGAGGACAATAGATGTAACTCTGCATCAACGTGGAGAATACTAAAAGAGCTGATCCCTACTTCGGAAAGCAAAACATGCGCAGCTATTGTAGAGGACGCACAGCAATTGAAGGCGCAAGTAGATATTTTTAATGACTTTTTTGCTAAGATAGGGAAAGAAACTTTTATTGAATCCCAGCAAAAGTTAACTAAAGATAACCCCATCAATATCACTAATAATCAAGAGAGCTCTAATCCACCACGTAATACTTTTCGACCGCAACCCACTGATAGCGAAACAATTGTAATTATCATAAAACACCTAAACAACAGTAATTCGCATGGATGTGACGGTATACCATTGTGATTTTTGAAAGACTCGCTCCCAGTCGTCATTCCCTACCTTACGTGCATACTAAATACCTCTATAGTTACTGGAGTTTTCTCAACACTGTGGAAGCAAGCTATTGTTGTCTCAATCTTTAAGGCTGGTGATGTCAACGAACCTCAAAATTACCATCCAATATCTCTCTTATCTATCCTTTCAAAAATTCTTGAGAAGGTCATAGCAATTCAGGTCACCGAACACCTAGAACAAAACCATCTATTTAGTAATACTCAACATGGCTTCAGAGCTCGACTTTCGACTGAAACTGTACTTATTACATTATCAAACAGATTGTATAGTAATATTGACAATAAGAAAATATCTTTGATTACCTTATGTGATCTATCAAAGGCTTTTGATAGTGTCAGCCACAACATATTAATGAATAAGCTTACTAAACTAAGAAATGACCACTTCTGGTTTGACAATTATTTACATAATAGAACACAATGTGTCAGAATGGGAAGAACAGTTTCTGATAAACTAGAAAGTCTATACGGTGTTCTACAAGGATCAGTACTTGGGCATATTTTGTTCATGATCTATGTAAATGACTTCTCGCAATACATCTCTGACTATCTTGTAATACAATACGCAGACGACACCCAGCTTCTATATACAGGCAGTATAGATAACATTGAAGACCTAATCCTCAGAAGTGAAGAAACACTGAAAAAAGCAAAGAATTATTATCATGAGAATGGACTAATGTTAAACACAAAAAAGACCCAATGTATGTTTATAGGAAGCAGAAGTAATATCTCTGAGATACCACCGAGCTATTGTTTAAAGGTTGATGGCTGTGTGATTGTTCCTAGCGGCTCATTGAAAAATCTCGGAATACATTTTGATAACTACTTAAACTTTGACAAACACATCAGCGAAATTAGCAGAAAGACATTTGGCACGTTGATGTATATAAATCGCATTAAAGACAGCCTTAATAAAAATGCAAGAGTCACAGCTATTCAATCACTTGTCTTGAGCATAATAAACTATGGCATCAACATATGGGGCTCTACCAACGCAACTCAGCTACATCGTGTCCAAAAGCTACAAAATTTTGGTGCAAAAGTTGCACTTGGTGGGGGGAGGAAGTACGACTATGCCACACCCTTTTTAAGAGAGTTCGGTTGGATAAAAATAAGTCAAAAATACAAGTATGAACTAGGATTAATGGTGTACAATATAATTAAGGAAAACATGCCAAACTATCTGTTTCCCATGCCCACTGTAGGAGACATACGCTCCCTTCCTACCAGACAACAACATAACCTCTGCGTTCCCAAAACCAACACCAGCACCGGAGCAGGACCAACACTTTGGAACAGTCTTCCCACGTGCCT
>JAPQNM010000038.1:1795480-1800480 GCA_029783475.1 Metacarcinus magister | reverse complement strand
TATGAGCCTTTATCGCTGTGTAACAAGAGCCGTCGGCCGTGAGCATGCTGCTTAGATATACATATTGCTCGCACGCCTCAACCACCGTGTCATCAACGATCATGCTCTGTTTGTCTTCTGCTGTACCATTTATGACTACAAATGTTGTTTTTCTGGTATTGATTTTCATTCCATGTGTAGTACAAAATCTGTTAAGAATTTAAAATTTATCAATCAATGATTGCTTAGATATTGATGACAATACAGTATCGTCTATTAATACAATCACATGCAGCCAGCCCAAAAACCCGTCCAACCCACAACCTTATTTAATCATATAAATGAGGTCATTAACATAGATAATGAATAGTAAACAGGAGGTTGGTGACCCCTGTTGCACATATAAAGAAGCAGTAACAAGGGCAGTACCAATAACACAATTGGTTGATATATATATATATATATATATATATATATATATATATATATATATATATATATATATATATATATTGCAATAATAGTGAATAACATACTCGTACCACAATGAGTGTAAGAATGACAGTTCTATGAAATTTTGGAATAGATACTCGAAATGGTAGAGGAGAGAGAGAGAGAGAGAGAGAGAGAGAGAGAGAGAGAGAGAGAGAGAGAGAGAGAGAGAATGCTATTTTGATATTTTGTCGCGGAGGATATGATTGGTCACGCGACAAAAATGAGGAAGTAGAAAATAAAAACATTATAAAAAAGTCAAAGGAGTGTAGGTAATGAGGGCTTGTGATACACGTATATAGTCTCCACTCCCTCCTCGATGCTTACCGTGCGTTACTTCGACGTGGTGATGACATGGCGAATATCAAAGTTACGACGCATCAACGGATGATGTTTATTTGAGTATATATAATTGTTTCCTTATAATATATCACTCATTCGTAAAGAAAAATAACTCAATTTCGTGGTTTGTGTTTGTGTGGAAGTAAGAAATTATCTCTATCTATTTGTACAATTGTCTATAGAATTGTTACGCTACTTTGATCACTTTATTTCTATTGACTATTCGTAATTTCGACTCGTTAAGTTTTCAAAGCAATTTGTGTTTTTCTACAAATGCCGGATGTTCTCTTTCAACTAAGTTGATCGAAATTAATCTTAAAAGATAACCTAGAATTTTTCCTTTGGTGGTGTTGTCACTTATGAGCAAAGTTACAAATGGTGCTTGTCACGGGTTCTTTTTAACTCCTTTTCTGTGGCAATAATTTACTTATGTGTAGAACTCGTGATGATAAAACTAGGATAATTACAAGCCTTCCGACACCAACCTCTTTTCACTCACCTTCGGGAGGCTCTGTATCGCCTAAGTTTTAAATCTAATGTACCCAGAGTGTTTGGCAAATTAAACAAGTAAGACAAGCTTCTTTAGTTTATTTAAATAAGCTTCCCCTGAAACGGAAAGATTATTAAAGACTCTCACACCATTCACTCGCTAACCTGGCTATAAAGAACTTAATTGTAAACCTTAAGATTCCTTACTGTACTCACGACCTTCCTACTCTCAAGGAAGTAGTGTGTGCGGGCGTGAACGTAGGTACAGCGGGCGTGAGCGGCGTCCGTAGGTGTGGCGGGCGTGGGTTGAGGGGGCACACGTGGTATCCAGATACACGTCTCCTTCTGTCCTTCCACACGCTGTTTCTGCAAAGAAACTCCACCACAGACTCCAGGGGGCAGGACAAACCAGACTCCACCTTAGACTCCACCTCTCCACTCAGAGACAACTCCACTTAGCTCTCTACTCAGACCACGTGGCGTCCACCTTGGACTCTCTCCACACAGCTAGACTCAGCCTCTCCACTCAGAGACAACTCCACTTATCTCTCTCATGAGGCAGGACAACACCAGGCTCCCCTTAGAGACAACTCCACTTAGCTAGCTCAGTCTCCACTCAGAGACAACTCCACTTAGCTAGCTCAGAGACCACGTGGCGTCCACCTTGGACCTCTCCACACAGCTAGACTCAGCCTCTCCACTCAGAGACAACTCCACTTATCTCTCTCATGAGGCAGGACAACACCAGGCTCCCCTTAGAGACAACTCCACTTAGCTCTCTACTCAGACCACGTGGCGTCCACCTGGACTCCACTCCGCTCGCCGCGTAGACTCCTCCACTTGCCTCCACTCCACTTCACACACCACCAGTTTCTTCTCAAAGAAACTCCACGCAATCCCTCGCGTCACCATTGCAACTGCAGTCCACCAGACTATGCAAGATTGCAATGGCGACGCGAGAAACAACGTGGAAAAAGAAATTCACCCCCAACCTGACCTCTCTCCGCCGCGACCCCACCAAGACTGACCTGCTCGCGGCATGCCGTGGGCTGGGTCAGTCTGCTACCCCGCCCGGGTCATTGACATGCCACACGCTGCCACACGGCGTCTTCTGGTTGTGTTAATTTGTATAACATAACCTTACTCTCACAAGGCCATAAATATTACACATCATGCAACCATCCCTACAATTAAGTAGTCCTGCTTGCATGCAGAAAATGTCTCCCAGCCTGATAATACCCCCCATGGATATAATGTAATTTGGGTTCTACCCTCGCTCCTTGTCTAGAATCCTACATTCTGATTGGTAGCGGCACAGGACCTACGTGTGACGTCAAAAAGGAATATTCCACTTAACGAAGCGTCCCCAGCTGTGTCACGTAGACACCCAGGAAAATTTCCAGGACCTTACATTCCTTAGCCATGACGTAGCTCTCCTTAGCTACGTAGGCCCAAAATTCCACCCATGACAGTGCTACCTTCTGTTAGCCTGGAGAACCTAAGTGGTACGAAACGTGGATACTTTGGCTAAATAATTTAGTGTTATCTATGTATTTTGTTTTGGTACTCGGATAGTAGAATGAAGTGTTTGCAAGAAGGTGCCTTAAGATAATGTTTTTTTATTTATGAAAATGATATTATAATTTATATGTTTAAAGGTTTTTATAAGGTTGGCACGTATGTCTATTTTCACTGAAGGTCTACTTGATGTGACTTGATGAAAAATGTTGTCTTCTACTTATTTGTGTCATGGGTATAATTACTTTCTAGTATAACGAATTAATTATGAGCTGATATTTAATGTTAATTTTCTCTGGAACGATATTTTGTTCAAGTAACCAATGACTACACGCTAAACACACTCAGTCTACACAAAAAGGTCCAGCAAGATACGTAGACTAAGATAAACCCAAACATATGTTTCCAAAGGTAAATATTTGTGTTTAGGAACAGTGTCGTTAATATGCTGGTTTTTATTTGAAGTGCAAAAGTAATTAACAACAAATACAATCGTAAAAGACCATGACTGTCCGTAAAGAGGACCACATAAGCCTTTCAAAGTATAACTAAGACTAACATCATTGTTGTGTTTCGTGGCAAATTGATAGCTAATGGGGTCTGGTCAGCAGGTTAAGCTGGCGCAGAAGTCGTAGGATACATAGGAGACGTAGAAGTAGTCTCGGTATCTGGACATTTCTCAGCCTCAAAAGGTAGAGTGGGTGGGATACAGCCACTAAGTTGTACGGTAGCAGTGATGGACGGGTGTTTGATGGTGGAAGTGATATCAATCGAGGTTAAAGTCAGTGTTTCATACCTGACGGGCAGCACCACAGGGATGAAGGCCGGAATTCCTGCAACTATGAAAATCAAAATCATCATTACTCATCAATTGTCTGCTTGCATTAAAGAAGAAGAAGAGGGAAAGTTGGTCACTGCATTATTTTACTTTATCACACAAAGAAGGATGAGCTTTATTTACACCAAGGATATGTAACATCGATCGAATTTAATTATATATGAAGGTTTTTCACAGTAGGTTATTGATATGAAATATTGAACGCACATTGTTTATGGAAGGAATTCTTAAACTTATACATACCTCGTTTATTTTTTTCAAAGTTGCCGTCAATTTGAGATGGTTCTGCGTTTTCAAAGAGTGCTTGACCCTCAACAACAATCCCGCTTCAGAGGAAAGAAAATTATTAATAAAAATATGATTCTCTCTCTCTCTCTCTCTCTCTCTCTCTCTCTCTCTCTCTCTCTCTCTCTCTCTCTCTCTCTCTCTCTCTCTCTCTCTCTTTTGGTTCAAGTGACACTCACGGCGACAGAAGAGTGTGAGTGGTGGCCACAAGATAGCGGGCGGCGCCAGGATCTGTGCAGGTCTGTAGATCGTCCATCGTCGAGAAGCAAGAACTGTACGTGGTGGTGTCCGTTTTTTTCACCACCAGAGTCTGTGAGGAGGTAAATGTGGCGTTCACTCACACACTTTAAACATCATTTACGTGCTACCTAATTTCTCTTATTTTTTTGTTTATTAGGATACTTTCTTCAGTTATATCACAAAAACATATAGTACTTTTTTTTCTAGTGTCAAGGATGTGTAAAGAGCTTACCATTGAAAAATAGTATTACGGAAAAAAATGCTACAAATAACATGTACTGATGTAGTACCGTGACGGTTTGTGTTCCTGGAAAGAGATATATTGTGCTGCGGGTTGAAATCTTTTCCTTGGCTACGTCTGTCGTGCTGATCAGGTCACTAATTGGAGTTTCCATGACAATTGCGTCGGCGTCCACCACGGTCACCACCACCACCACCATTACCATCGCCGACACTACACACACCTTGATGTAGGAAATACAGTGCATAACTATATGGTTTCAGATAACTTCAAAAACTGTTATACTGTGAGGTATATAGACACAAAATACCATCACAGCCCACCATCACCTTTGTCGTTGAGCCCAACATAGCAGGTCCGTGTCTCCTACGCGAGTGCACCTCATCTACTGCCTTGTTCCATATTTATAGGCTCCTCCTATGTTTCTATATATAATATTAGTACTCGACGCTTTGTGTACCTTTACTTTTTTTCCTTAGAAGTATGTTTATCCCAAATGTTAAAATGAGAGAGTGAAAAACAGTAGGATAAGCAATCACTAGAGCCACGCCCGCCCTGATACGAGACTTTCCAAAT
>JAPQNM010000038.1:1769610-1777110 GCA_029783475.1 Metacarcinus magister | reverse complement strand
ACTCTGGTGGGTCTATATCAATTTATCATTTTCCTTCGCTGCTTGCTCATGATTTTTAATAAAAATAGTAATAATGATAATAATGATGATAATAATAACAATGATAATAATAATAATGATCACGATAATAATGATAACAATTCGTTCATTCATAGTTCTTAAGTCAATCCAAATAACGTGACCTTCCTCGTCGTGGAGAATGATTGACCTTGACCTTGTTGTGTGTGTGTGTGTGTGTGCAGGGTGGAGGGTGTAGCGGTGCAGGAACGTGATGGATGACCGTACAGTGGACAAGATCTTCTCCGGCAGTTTGGAGACACTGCCGCCCGTCAGCTCCAAAGTGTGCCGCATATTCACCTCCTCTACATTCACAGGTAAGCTGGACCTCATTCCCCTTATTTCCTTTCTAGCTTGTTGTTGTTGTTGTTGTTGTTGTTTTTCTTCTTCTTATTATTATTTTTATTCTTCTTGTTGTTCCGTTGTTCTTGTTCTTGCTCTTTTTGTTCTTGTTTTTTTTTAATTCTTATTCTTATTTTGTTGTTCTTGTTCTTGTTCTTCTTGTTATAATTCTTCTCCTCCTCCTCCTCCTAAAAAAATTGCACGTTTAACGCGTGCAGCCTCAGAAATAAGTTCTCAGATTTAGAGGTACTTGTAACATCTGAGGAGTTTCACATAATTGGCGTATCGGAATCTTGAACCAACACAGAAAATAAAGATTTTTTTGCAGAATATAATGGAGGTGTTTTGTTCTACGTGAAAGCCAGTCTTAACCCGACAGTTTTGCAAACTAAAAAAAAATAGATAACGTAGATGTTATATTTTTACAACTTAAAACACATTCTAAGAAAATTATAATTGGATTCATTTATAGACCACCAGCACACAATATTAATAGCGATAAAAAAAATATTCGATCAGATAATCGAAGTAAGTAATTATTTGAAAGCTTAATTTTAGGAAACTTTAATCTTTCTGTCATGGGGAAATTCTTTTAAATCTTATATGGGTCACGACTTATGTAATAATTTGTTAGACAGTGGCTTAAGTCAACACGTAAGCAAACCTTAGATTTTCAACAAACGATGGTCTAATAAGTAACATGATTTCAGAAATCAGGTCACATCAGATCAGACGTAGTGTTGCAAAAATCAGATGTAGTGACGCAAAATTTCCTGACTGTATTTTAGGGTTTGTATCAAGTGCAAGAGTGACTCACCGCTAAGTTATAACGTTTTTTAGGGAACAACACAGGTATACTTGTATGATAGAATCGTCCTCTATGACGGAATAAGTAAATTACACCAGCATGTGTTTGTCATGCTTCCTATAACAAGGATGATGCCTAAAGTGCTCTAGAATTTGATATACTTTATGGTACTATGAAACACTCCGCCATATTATATTTTGTATTACCACCTTCCTTTGACATTAACTCCTTAATGGGAGAAGTATCAAAATACCTGGTGAACAAAATTTTCCTTAATCCTTTCGAAGGTCATCTACTTTTAGTTAGTTTGGATACTATAACTGAATTTCTTTTCTTCCGAAGTAACATTCTTAACTCTTGGCTGATCTATTTATGTAGAATAAAAAGAAAAAAAAAATGAGAAAGAGGAAGAAAAATCCGAATCATGACAAACTGATTCTGTCTTGACTCATCGGTGACGTGCCACAAGACATTCACATTGGCAGGAACCCAATATTATCGTGTTATCTTGACCAATGAAAATCCAACTACTACACGATTGTATTTTTCTTTTTATCTTTGACAAGCAACTATTTGAGCTTTCAAACACAAAATAAACTAGTTATGTTCTGGTGACTTTTGGGGAGTTTTCATTGGATGGTACTAATTTTTTCTTTCTTCTTCTTTTTTCTTCCACCACTCTTTTCTTTCTATTCCTAGACATGTTGATGGAGAGGAACACCTTGATGGCGGAGGTGTACCCAAGGCTGAAGGAGTTCTGCAGGGAGAAACACGGCCTAGAGTTTCAGGTGAGAGAGAGAGAGAGAGAGAGAGAGAGAGAGAGAGAGAGAGAGAGAGAGAGAGAGAGAGAGAGAGAGAGAGAGAGAGAGAGAGAGAGAGAGCGAGCATACATTATATAATTATATGGATATATCTAAATACGTTCTGTTATTGAAACTGTACTACAACATTCCTTCGTTTGAAACTATTTTGAATTGATCAACGACACACACACACACACACACACACACACACACACACACACACACACACACACACACACACACACACACACACACACACACACACACACACCATGAGTGTGGTGTCAGCAATACGGTGCAGTGGAAGAATGTTAACGTAAAACACATGAAAACATATAACCATGAATTCGAAGAAACACCGATCGGAGCTTCATATGAGAAACGATCCTTAATTAAGGATTGTTTTAGTGTTGCGTTTCAGAGAGGCGGTAGGTGTTCAAGTTTTATTTTCTCCTACGTAGGTGGTGGACATGAGGTGGGGCGTGAGGGATGAGGCAACGGACGACCACATGACCACTGAACTCTGCATGAGGGAGATTGACAACTGCCAGAGACTTTCCATGGGACCAAACTTTGTGGTGAGTTCCTGCTTGTAATTCACCTTGGTCTGGAAGACCATGCGTTGGACTCGTGATCGTCAGCCATTAGGCTACCCTCTCCGAAAGATGGACCTATGGGTAAGGCAGATACCTCTCACACATCACACACCCCATCTCCTTGCTCAAGGGGAACAGTAACCACCCCATGGCAGTGAAAAATACTTAGCAACCTGAGCAGGGTTCGAACTCAGGCTTTTTTGGATGACAGACGAAGTCATTACCACTGAACCACGGGAGTTGTGTATACAATGTGTGTGTGTGTGTGTGTGTGTGTGTGTGTGTGTGTGTGTGTGTGTGTGTTTGCAACTCCTTATCATAACTGTTTTGCCAAGTGTCATCGGTTAGACGAACTGATACGTGTTCACTGTTCACTGTGAGAAAGGAAGTTTATGAAATTCTTGGGTCATACTTCTCAAAGAGGAAATGCCTTTGTTCATTTCACGTTTTAAGTATCATTAAGATTTATTGTATTTATTTTGTTTTTCATGTTGTCATTTTTTAAACCCACATTACTATTCCATTGATTGAAGTGTTTCATCAATACATTTCATTGAATGATAGCATTACATTTCTTTATCTTTATGTGGATTTGTATTATTTTGTAACGTATCGTATTTTACGTATTGAGTCTTTTTTTTTACATATTCATAATGAATTTTTTTTCTTTCTTTCTAGTGATATAACTTTTAAATGAATGTATAATTATACATCCTGGGTACAGCTTTCGCCTTTCCGTTTGTGTTCTTTTTCTGTGCAGTTTTTTGGTGGCCAGAAGTACGGTTATAGACCCATCCCGTCGGTGATCCTGGGCTCGGAGCTGCTCATGCTACGTGAGGCTCTTCTTAACATGGGCGTGGACACCATCCTCATTGACACCTGGTACAAGAAAGACTCCAACGCTGTGCCTTTCGTGTACATCCTTCAGCCCATCTCATCCATCCTTGTCAACTTCAACAACAAGGTTAGTCCACAAGTGGCTCTGAGCACGTACACATCATAATCTTCATCTGCATCATTATTTTCATTATCATCATCATCATCATCATCATCATCTTCTTCTATAGTTCCCATGTACGACAAAGGCCTCAGTCAACCATCTCTACTCATCTTTATTGGCTGCCTATTTATTCCAGTCCATCCTAGGAAAACTCTATCTCTTCTCCATCTAGTTTGTCTGCCCTGCCTTCTTTTTACCATCTCTGGATTGTTATCCTGTTACTCTAACACTCCATCTATTATCTATTCGTCGCATGACGTGTCCTGTCCATGTCCACAAACGTTGTGCTGCAAACACAGCAGAGGGTGACAGGGCTGCACATACGTTGTGCCGCACTCACTCAATGTGTTAAAAGGGTACTGTTCAAGGGCAAAAAAAATTTGGTTAAAAAAATCCCGCTTGTCGCCAGACCCTGTAAAGAGGGCATTTGGAGAAATAGAGGCAGGGAGTGGAGGTCCAAAATAGCATTAGAGGTGTCTTGACACTCCTCTTTTGAAAGAGATCAAGTCCTAGGCAGGTGGAAAAAACAGACAAAGGAAGAGAGTTCCAGAGTTTACCAGTGTAAGGGATGAAAAAGTGAAGATACTGGTTAACTCTTGCATTAGGAAGATGGACAGAATAGGGATGAGAAGAAGTAGAAAGTCTTATAGGTTTAAAGTGGCAATGCTTTTTTTGTTTGTCTTTTAATACCCTCACATTTATTTCCACTATACCTTGTTTCCTAAGTGTTTTCATAACTGCTGAGGCTTAAACTAAATCAGAGGCTTATTCATAGTTAATGAAAGTCATCCATAGTGGTTTTGTATATTCTGCATAGTTTCCCATTAATTGATTAACAAAATAGATGTTTTCAGTTGTCGAATAAATACTCAGGACTCGTGCTTGTTCTTTCAGTTGACTTACGTCAAGTATTGCACTAATTCCATTTGTCAGCACTTTTATCTACTAAATGTCAGACAAAATGTGCTCCGCCGACAAGACCCCTTAAGCCAGCGTAGTGTGGTATCTAGCCTAATAATCATCTATACCACATCCCTATAATGGTCCCCAGTCCCCAGCAGCGATGGAGGAACTGGCTACGGCGGGTGTTAGATCTGCTCCAGAGCAGAGGGTGCTAGGCATCTCTGGGTTCGGACAAGCCGCATTTGTAACACGTATAATGTTAAAATATTAGCCAGTGAAGGAAATCTTGAAGTTTTGTTTTGAGGAATTAGAAGGTGACAAATGGGACATCATAGGTATAAGTGAGGCTAGAAGAACTGAAGAAGTAAAATAATTGAAGAAAATTCACATTTTTTTGCTATAGAGCAAAAATAGCATGGAGTAATAAAAAATATTTAACATTTTTATAGCTTAAGTGAGAGGCTTCGTAAACAACAGATATAAAATGAAAACCTTACAGCTTTACGTACCAACATCAGTCTACGATGACGAGGATGAACAGAGGTTTTATGAAAATGTAGAAGACACTATGGAAAAGCATAAAAGCCATTACTCTTTCATAATAAGTGAGTATAGGAATGCCATTAGCAAATTTCGGAATAGATACTTGAAATTAGAGAGGTGACATACTCGCAAGTTTTGCAGAGAGAAATAATTTGAAGGTTACGAATCCATTCTTCCAACATAAAGCAAAAAATTGTGTACATGGAATAATCTGAATAGTGAAGAAAAAATATATATATATATATATCATAGGGAGGTGGCATGTAAAAAATATAAAATATATAGATATATAACAATTGTGCACATGGAAAACCTTGAACGGTCAATCGAAGAATATATATATATATATATATATATATATATATATATATATATATATATATATATATATATATATATATATATTCTTCGATTGACCGTTCAAGGTTTTCCATGTGCACAATTGTTATATATCTATATATTTTATATTTTTTACATGCCACCTCCCTATGAAAACTTTGTGTAAATGTACTGTTGTCTTCAAAGTATAACTCCACATTGAGTTTATTAAACTTTACTGCAATAGATTACTTTAATGCACGGATAATTAGTACAGTAAATTTTATAATATAGATAAATCTTTACTTACCTTCCATCTCTACCCTCCTCTCCTGCCTCACAGCGCGTGCCCAAGCTGCAGGCGCAGGACCAGGCGACGTGGTGGGACACGCTGGTCAAGATGCAGAAGCTCCTGAGGAAGGCGGCGCAGGCGTGTTACAACACCCACAAGATGGACAAGGAAGCCATGCACAACTATTTCATGTCCGGTGAGAGAGAGAGAGAGAGAGAGAGAGAGAGAGAGAGAGAGAGAGAGAGAGAGAGAGAGAGAGAGAGAGAGAGAGAGAGAGAGAGAGAGAGGAAAAAAAATTTGTGAATGAAATAACGCATAAATTGGAATAATATTTATTAGATAAATGTATAGTATTATAAGGCTTATAAAATTATGCATAAATATCTTTACTGGTGACATGTGAGTATTGGGGCGTATCAAAAAATGGATAGTTTTCAGCTTCATTCGACAATTAAGTAAGATGTAGCAACACGGAAAATAATAGCTTTGCATGTATTAACGATGTAAGAATCCTAGCTGTGTAAAGTGATATCTTCAGGTCCATCAGTAATATCTAAGGCTGCTATGTGACTTGCCAGTCAAGTTAACACAGTCATCTAAGCAATTTTACAGGAACCATTCACACCAGGGGAGTCGAGTCGTGTCGAGTCGAGTCACGAATGTGGCGAGACCCATTTTTTGTTGTCAGTTATCGCGAGTCACTGTGCAAGATGCAGCTTGAGGATTTGATAAATCTTGTTCTGGAGCGGCGCCTTGCTCTATATGATCCAAGTGATCGGAGGCATCGAGGTCGTGATGTCATTGCAGCACTGTGGAAAGAGGTTGTTGATGAACTGAATTCAACAGATAAGTGTTTAAAATATCGCGAAATTATAATAACTCTTAATTTACCTTTACTTACACGTCATTAAAAAACCAAAGTTACAGTTATCAATTTCATCTTTGAATACACAGCTCTGTTTATTCCAGTCAATGGTTAGTGTAATCCTGAAATCACCGCGAGAAGGTAGGTGGCTGTGTGCTGTGTTCAACCCGTATTAAACATCTTCTAACGTGACTCAAGTATTGATCTTGTGAAGCCATCTCGTGCGTCCACAAACATGTAACGATGCATTACTCATTATTTCAGTCATCGTATTGTGTAACTTTGTTTCCTTTTTTTCCGTCTGGCGTTCAGGGTTTATTAATGACAAGATAGCGTGTCTATTCCCTGTACTTGTAAAACGTGCCTTCCGTCTTTCAGCTACACCTTATTAACTTATTACTAGATCATTAAAGTAGTATATGTTCGTGACTTAACCGACAGTATATTATTTTTAGATGTGTAAGATGTTGATTAATACTTATTTTTATATATCACTGCTGTTGCTTCTCTTTTTGTGCATGCAAATAGTTAGAAATTAAGGGCACGCTAATAACCACTAAATACATGTTAATGATTGTACATTTGAAGGGTTTCTGAACACTTATATGTTGGAAATGATCTGTTGTATCAGTTGTAGGATTGTTTAACATATCTTGATTTTTGTTACATTTAGCAAAACGTGAATCTATGAAGCGTTTATTAGAAAGTGTGTTGTGTTCATGAAGCACTTGGCAATGAAATTATCTAACGTTAGATTTAAATTGTTGTTATTATTGTTATGATATTCTGGTTGATATATAAGTAGCGGAAGGTTACTTTACAGCGTTGCTCTTCACACAAGCAATGAGGTGGAGACATGGAGCTCACCTAGAGTACTCCTGCACCAGAAAACAACTACTACTACTACTACTACTACTACTACTACTACTACTACTACTACTACTACTACTACTACTACTACTACTACTACTAC
>JAPQNM010000038.1:1757110-1764610 GCA_029783475.1 Metacarcinus magister | reverse complement strand
TATTAATTCACTCATATCCATGTTTTTTTCTTTTTTATGCGACACAGGTGTTTTACGGGCGAGAGGAGGAGGTGAAGAAGGTGGAGGACTATATCAAGGGTCCATCAGTGAACCCGCTGCTGCTGCACGGGGCGGGAGGCTGCGGCAAGACCTCCCTTCTTGCCAAATGTGCCTCCAGCTGCGTGGAATGGCTGTCGCACACTAAGCCTATCCTGGTGATACGCTTCGTCGGCACCTCACCAGAGTCGACGGCGCTCACACCTCTCCTCACCTCCATTTGTCACCAGGTATATTTTCGGCACCAATATTGTAATTTGATAAACGCTGTCATTTTATCATGGATTTCAAGCGAAGTGATTAGCATGTCGTGTAGCTTATCGCATTTCTCATTGTTGAAAAGATAGCAATTAATGCCATGCCTTGATTTATTAAAGGGGAAAAAAAAGAGATATAATTGCAGTTTAATCAATTATAGATCATCTTTTGCCAACATTATCTCGTGGTTGTCAGAAATATTAATGAATTAGTCTGTTTTATGGAGACAGCTGATTAGTAAACAGTCCATTCACCGCCATTACCTGCCCGAATGGAAGGATCATTACCAATAATTATCATCCTTAATGTATGTCAATGGTTCCGTCCCACGCCTCGTTGTGGTGTGAGTCCAGGCGAGCATCATCACCTTCATTGGTTGTGTCATGAGTAAGGTACAACAATGACGATAATTTTGTTGTCAACATTTGAAGATAAAAAAAAAAATTCAAGAAAGTAGTTCAGCGTAAAAGGTTTCATGATATTGAACTTTAAGCATCTATTTTATATTTTCATACTGCTGTGTCCTTCCTACAAACTGCACGTACTCTTGTATTCTTTCTAGGTCATTATATTATCTACATGTACAGTTAATTTACGTACAAACACGTGTATAGTGCCACTCCTCCCTGCATTCCCCTAACAACAGACAGCCGTTTGTGTTCCTTCTATGAGTAAGTTACAAGTCCGTGCTCCAACAGCCTCCTCTTACAAAACTCTCACATTGATATTGATCCACACTTCCCGTTGTGTCTTCCTGCAGATATCTTACAACTACATGCTGCCTTTTGAGGATATTCCCGACGACTTGGTTCCTCTCACCGCACACCTCAAAGAACTCCTGAACTGCGGCGCTCCACAGATGGTGAGTGTGTGGCGGCGGCGGCGGTGGAGGTGGTGGTGGTGGTGGTGGTGGTGATGGTGGTGGTAGTGCAAGATGATAATGGCAGGTGGTTGTGGAGTGTGGTATTTGATAATGGTGGGAGGCGGGTGATGGTGTTGATGGTGACAATAGTGAATGGCTCAGGAGTAAGAATGGATGTGCTGCAGAGGATGATGGGAAATAGAAAATTACGATGGTAGCGATCGGTGTGTGGTTGAAATAGTAGTGTGGTAGCATGATGTAAGTTGGTAGGTAATGGTATTGGAATATGCAGGTAGTGATGGTAGTAATAGTCGATAGTATCAATTTGTTATTATGACGTGGATATTTTTTTTATAATCAGTGAACAGAAAAAACAAATCGAACTTTCACAGGTTCAGTTATATCACAAGAGTAATGACAAAAACAAAAAAAAGTCATTACTCTTGAGATATAAGTGAACCTGGGAAAGTTCGATTTGTTCTTTCAATATATAGTTTTAACATCAGTTCTAGAATGGAAAAAATAATGTTAACATTGATGTCGCTATTAGTAGGAGTATTAGTGTTAATAGTTGTTGTAGTGTTTATTGGTTGTAAAGGTACTTCAAATGACGGAAACAACAACAACAGCGCCAATATTAGTGCTAGTAGTAATATAACTGGTAAAAGAAGTAGTAGTAGTAGTAGTAGTTGTAGTAGTAGTAGTAGTAGTAGTTATAGTAGTAGTATAGAAGTAGAAGAAGTAGAGGCAGCAATGATAGTGATGTTATAGCTGTGAGTTATTGGTGTCATTCCGTTGTTCCTTGGGTGTGCGTGTTCCCGGTAGCCGCTCCTCATCTTCCTGGACAGCGTGGATCAAGTGACAGGCGCGACGGACGCCAACAGGATGTCCTGGATACCCACCCGTCTGCCTCCTAACGTGAAGGTGAGGAACCCGCACCTTCACGACTTCCTTGTTGTGTTGTTGTGATCTTCATTGTTATCTTATGTTTATCGTTTGTTTACTCGTATGTTTTCTGTGTCTATTGTGACTGAAGGTGTGTTTTGTTTTTGTTTCCCGATCTTTTTTTGTTTTTTGCTGCCTCGTATGATATGCTGCTATTTTTTTTCATAATTTTTTTAAGATTTTCTCTTGTACGTCTGGTATTTTGTTGCGATGGACGTCCTGTCACGGCCAAAAGATTTAAAGGGATATATAGGCGAGAGGTAATTTAAAAGTATGTAATGATTATTATGATAATGATAATATTTTTTATAACATTAATAACTGTTTTTATTCTTTCAATATTAATAAGAGGGACAGAATAAGGACTATAGAAAAGGTTTTGCATAGAGAGATAGTAGTAGTAGTAGTCGTAGTAACAGTGATGGTTACGTTGTCGCAGATCGTGGTGTCGTGTGTGTCAGAAGAGGGAGACCCAGAGCTGTCCAAGGATTACATCTTGCTCAGGCGGATGATTGACAACGTGGAAAACTTTCTCGAGGTGACGGCACTTGGCGAGGACCTGGCCATGGACATTATCAAGTAAGTTGAGTTGAACTGACGTGTCTCTGTTTCTAAGCGACTCTGTATTTGCATTGAGTTCTGCATGCATTTGATGTGGTGTGTGCTGCCAGCTGATAGCCCTTTTCTGTTATTGTTAAAGTGATTCAATAATCCCCTGAATTGGGTAGTTATAGATTATATAGTTCTGCTAAGGTTATGGAGAGTTCGTTACCCTTTTCACCAAGAAGCTGCCGTGAACCAGGATCGAACTCACAAACCTTTAGGCTACGAGCCGAGTACTGTACCACAGAGCCATCCTGCTGCTATAGTTCTGCCGATCAGTTAAGTTTGTCATAGGTGAACGAGGGGGGAGTGAGGGTCAGATCGCACAAGTTGTGGGTCTAATCATCCCTCCCCACCTGCCTCCAATAATTAATTATCTTTTAATAATGGAACTTATCTTTGTGGCTTGCAATGAAAATACTGGAAATGAAGATTCACTTATCTCTTTGGAATTCATGAAAATTATATAGGAAAAAATTGTCTAAAGAAAGGGAAATAAACCAGTTGCATTATACGAGGGTTCAATTCCATGCTGCATCACTCCAACGCAACTTAACGAGGTCGTTGCTGCACTGCACTGCTCGGCCTTGACAAAACACTCACACGGAACGAGTCTCCCATCCAACAGAATGTACTCCGGATCTAGTTAGCAGATGCCTTTAAGCGTGAAGTGTTAAGCTGAACTAACACACTTAAGAATAACAGATGTAAGCATGTATACATTAACAGAACCAACGAGCCGAAGCCAAACGTGGCCCTGATTATAATTATACTTTAATTGATTCAGTTATGAGGCAGACTGATAAGGATGACGTGGCGGGCGATCTGAATGTTGATTGGGTATTTTCAGTCATGATGCAGTGCAGGCCGTGTTCCTGCTGCAGTTTTTCCTCCTTCCCTCAGTCACTGCCGAGCCTGCTGCTGCTGCTGCCCACGGATCGGAAAAAAAAGAAAAATTCCAAATATTGTTTTGTCTTTTAACCTTTGTTCTAATATATATATATATATATATATATATATATATATATATATATATATATATATATATATATATATATATAAAACAAAATATAAATAATTGCCTTACTCATAGTTTCTTATTTTAATGAATATTGTTTCCATGAAAATGTGGAGGAAGAAAAGGTTTGCTAACGGCAAACAGGCAGGAGTGAGGTAGGGAAGAAGAGGTCATGAATCAAGATTATTATCATGTTGTGGAAGAAGGGAGAAGGAACTATACCAAGGTCCTTGTCAAGTTAAAGAGGGAGGGTGGGAGGGGAGAGGGAGTTACCTTCAGGGGAGAGAAACTGTAAGTGAAAGTGGAAAGCTGAAAATAAGATAAGAATAGTAAATATTTTCGGAACACCAGTAAGTGAACAGGATTCTGGATTAGTACACTTTCACGAGTACACACACACACACACACACACACACACACACACACACACACACACACACACACACACACACACACACACACATACACACACACACACACACACACACACACACACACACACACACACACACACACACACACACACACACACACACTGTATGTTTGTTGCAGGAAGTGGATGAATACAGCCAAGAGGGATCTCAATAACTACCAGTGGCGTGTGGTAAGCAACGCAATCTCCCACTGCTCGCTGCCCATTTTCGTCAAGTTGGTTTTTGCTGAAATCTGCCGGTGGAAGAGTTACAGCAAGCCCCAGGACACCTACCTCGCCTCCAACGTCATGGATTCAATCATGATGCTTTTCTCGAAGGTGGAAGTCAAGGTGAGGAGGAGGAAAATAACTGTGAGGAAGGACACACAGACATGAATATTTTGATGACAATAACAATGGTGGTGATTATGACAATGGTAATGATATTTTACATTTTTGTTTTTCATCACTTCCCTCATTCCTTGTCTCCCCTCTTTCACCCATTCCTCGTTGTCTCCTTTCTCTCACACTTGTCCCTCATTCCTCACGTCCATTCACTACGATCTCCCTCATTTTCCCTTCATATATGTATACTTCTGAACACCTTTTTTGAACTATCCCCTCACCATCTATTTAATTCTAACACCCTGCCTTCCTTCCTTCCTCTCGTCTTCCCTTCCTCCTTCCTCTCACCTCACCTCACCTCACCTCCTCGACACGCCTCCCCAGCACGGTCGCCTGTTGGTGTCCCACGCCCTTGCCTACATCACCGCCAGCAAGAACGGCCTCTCCGAGTCTGAGTTGGAGGACCTCATCTCCCTCGACGATAAGGTATTGTGTGTGTGTGTGTGTATGTGTGTGTGTGTGTGTGTGCGTGTGTGTGTGTGTGTGTGTGTGTGTGTGTGTGTGTGTGTGTGTGTGTGTGTGTGTGTCTATGTGTGTGTGTGTGTGTGTGTGTGTGTGTGTGTGTGTGTGTGTGTGTATGTGTGTGTGTGTGTGTGTGTGTGTGTGTGTGTGTGTGTGTGTGTATGTGTGTGTGTGTTTGCGTTTGTTTTGTGTGGTAATAAAGACGTGTGTGTGTGTGTGTGTGTGTGTGTGTGTGTATATGTATGTGTATGTGTGTGTGTGTGTGTGTGTATGTGTATGTGTGTGTGTGTGTGTGTGTGTGTGTGTGTGTGTGTGTGTGTGTGTGTGTGTGTGTGTGTGTGTGTGTGTGTATGTGTATGTGTATGTGTGTGTGTGTGTGTGTGTGTGTGTGTGTGTGTGTGTGTGTGTGTGTGTGTGTGTAAACAAACAGGATTTCACCGTATCCTATGTGCAGGTGCTGGACGATGTGTATCAGTACCACATGCCACCAGTACGCCGCATCCCACCGCTACTCTGGACCAGGATCAGGAATGACCTTCCCAACTACCTGTCTGACTGCGAGGCTGATGGGGTGTCCGTCCTTAATTGGTATCACAGGTAAGTACGGTTCTTCTCCCTCTGCATTGCTTACTCAACCTAACTTTTTACTGCATATGCCCGTTATTCGTTATGTTATTTCTTGTTGTATACCTTCGTTTTACTTGGTTTGATAAGTTGTCACTCATTCGATCGCAAGTTCAGTTTCTGAGTGGAAAATTTGTTATGAAATTCGAATAAGTTTTGTTCTATATCCTCACTTGTATTTTACTTCTGTTACTTACTTCTTCTTTTTTTATCAGTTAACGGATATTCGCACCCTCTCTATCTCTATCTCTCTGCTCTCTGGGTCTCAGGTCCTGACTCACCAATACTCCTAAGTCCTTTAAAGAATTCGATTTACCTATATCTACTCCGTTTAGGATATATCTATTTCCTATGTTGTGTTTACCTACGTGAAGTGTACTACACTTGTTGATGTTAAAGTCCATCTGCCATTTGACCGCCCACTAATGCATTATGTTTAGCTCATCCTGTAATACCATAGCTTCCCGATCCAAACTGAGTTGTCTCCCTATCTTAGTGTCATCCGCAAATTTACTAATGTTGCTACTTATCCCAGAATCCAAATAATTTATATAGATAATGAAAAGTAATGGGCCAAGTACGGACCACTTGGGGACTCCACTACTTGATTTTATGTTTGAATATAGTACTTGAATATACTATTTACTGTACCCCAATTAGATCTCTTACCGTTTATTTGAACCTTTTGTTCCCTGTCACTAACCTTACCATCTATCCCGTGGGCCATAACTTTCGTCAACAGTCTCTGGTGAGGCACCCTGTCAAACGAGTTGCTGAAATCTAAATGTACTACGCCATAGTTTAATCCCTTTTCTGCTGCCTCATATAAAAAGATAAAAGATTTCTTACTACTCTCGGTCATTATAATTCCTCCATTTTCCTTCCTCCGTTCAGGCAATTCAACGAGGCTGCACGAAAGAGGTACTTCACCAACCAGAACCAAGCCATGTACTTCTACTCGATGATCGCCGACTACTTCTTGGGTATGTGGGGCGGAGGAAATCCTAAGCCCTTCAAGTACACTGAAATCCAGCGACACAGGTGATTACTGACACGTAGGAATACAAGTAGGAAAGAGTGCACAAAGAAATCTCCGAAATGTCCTAATCTGCGAACATCGTTATCCGACACTCATTTCCACGACTCTCCAGCCCTGAACTGTTCCTAACGCTTCACTTCTGAACTACACCAAACGTTAAAACATTGAACTACACCTAACGTTAAAACATTGAACTACACCTAACGTTAAAGTCCTCAACTACGTATACATAACATTAAAGTCTTGATATCTACCTAACATTTGCATCTTTTATGGAAAAATCATTTCAAATCTTTGAAAACAATATTAAGTGTGGCGTTATCGAGCATTGCATCGTCATGTGTATTTCTCTCTCTCTCTCTCTCTCTCTCTCTCTCTCTCTCTCTCTCTCTCTCTCTCTCTCTCTCTCTCTCTCTCTCTCTCTCTCTCTCTCTCTCTCTCTCTCTCTCTCTCTCTTTCTTTCTCTCTTTCTTGTAAGACATCACTATTTTTCATTAGAGAGAGGTGTCTGGCAACTACAGAGTGGATTGATATTCCTTTCTCTATAAACATCTCCACATTTCCTATATAGATTCCATGCTAATTTTCCCTTACCACAAGGTAGCGCTTCCTCTTTCAACCAACTTTGGCTGGAGGGAGGGGGGAGTGGGGAGGAGCATTCCACTTTACTGTCCTCTTGTCTCTAACATGTATATACTTTTGTAGTAGAGTGTAGCCATATGGATAGTAGAGCTGTTGCTATTTGTTCTTCCGTTGTGCTCCTTTGTACGCCTGCACTGCATCGCACAACAAAACCCTGGATCGACAAGCCTGGC
>JAPQNM010000038.1:1747110-1752110 GCA_029783475.1 Metacarcinus magister | reverse complement strand
TTTCTTTCAATGTTTCTGTTTTCATTGTTTGTCTGTCTGTTTGTCTGTCCGTCCGTCTGTCTTCCATCAAACAGTGTGTCAGTTAATCAATGATCTTCATTTGCTATTGCGCACCTTTAGTCAACTTTATAAAAGAAAAATTAACATTAGGTCTCAAGGTAAGTATTTCCACACATGTTTATCCACACCAGTAGTTCTTCCTTCAACTGTCGGTCCATTTTTCCCAACTTTTGACAGACGGTGCTCCTCAATATGCTGACCAGCGAATTTTTCCTCCTGGAGAACCCGATGCCAGGCGAAAAAGTGATAGGGACGCTGCTATCAGACACTTGCGCACTCATCCACGGAGAAAAGTGAGTGTGTGTGTGTGTGTGTGTGTGTGTGAGAGAGAGAGAGAGAGAGAGAGAGAGAGAGAGAGAGAGAGAGAGAGAGAGAGAGAGAGAGAGAGAGAGAGAGAGAGAGAGAGAGAATGATCGTGTGTAAAGAGGTAAAGAGGAAGCATTTGGTGAAGTGATAGCATGCAAATGATTGTAAGATAAAGAACAGTAAGAATATGTAGTCCAAATGTAAGATCATGTGGTGTAGATGTGAGTTGGATCACGTCAGTTCTTTTTAGTTGTCGCAGGATTGGATTGTGAGAGACAGAACAGAACAGAACAGAACAGGACAGAACAGATAATGGATGTGAATACAGGATAACTGGGGAGGCAGAACAGTATGAACCTTGACCCTGTGGTGCTGATGGTGGTGTAGTGCTGATGGTGGTATGGTGCTGTGCAGGTCATGGATACTGTACACTCTCCGCGGGGAAGAGCGTGAGCGAGTCTCCTCACCAGTGGATAAACTCATCCTCTTCATGGATTTCATCAGTCCCACCGACTACAGCCTCGTCTGCTGGTCAGGTGACTTCGACGACAAGAACCTGTTAGTTTACACGGTGGTGGGCGGCGAGGTGTTCCCTATTGTTGACTTCCACAGGTGAGCGAGAGAGAGAGAGAGAGAGAGAGAGAGAGAGAGAGAGAGAGAGAGAGAGAGAGAGAGAGAGAGAGAGAGAGAGAGAGAGAGAGAGAGAGAGAGAGAGAAAGAGAGAGAGAGAGAGAGAGAGAGAGAGAGAGAGAGAGAGAGAGAGAGAGAGAGAGAGAGAGAGAGAGAGAGAGAGAGATCCTTCACTAAACATTACCCTTTTATGGATGTTTTGAGTTTATCTTATGGTTCTTTTGAGCAGTGTCATGACGAGGACGAAGAACCGTGAGTATATGTACTGCTGCACGCTGGACCACGCGCAGGACGTGTGTTTATTCCGAAGGGATGCCACGTGCTGGACGATGGAGCGGGTGGCGGCGACCAACGAACACCGCCTCCTGATGCTGCACCTCACCGACGACCAGATACACCTCATTGGCACCTTCATGCTAGGCTTCCAGGTGAGGGGGAAGAGAGAGAGAGAGAGAGAGAGAGAGAGAGAGAGAGAGAGAGAGAGAGAGAGAGAGAGAGAGAGAGAGAGAGAGAGAGAATGTGTGTATGCTCATATCTAATGGGAACTAGTGAAGTAGACAGACTAGAAAGACTGTAACTGTTGTTCAGGTAGATATTTGATTCTCGTTTACCTTCAGCTACTTGGGAGCGCTCCAGTACCCTGACAACCAACAGTCACAACCTCTCACCAGTCTGAGTTGCCTTCCATTACGAATCCCTTAATTACCTTTTTCAAAGTAAACCTGTTTCTCGGAAATATTTATATGATCTGAATTTGCAACTATCTATAGTTTTAGAACTAACTACTGATGCTGGGAGTCTGTTCCAATGGTCAACAACTCTAACACTGAAGTATGACTTACGAGCAATTGTGTTATATTTTTGTACTCTTAATTTCATGCCGTTATCTCCCGTTACTGACGCGTTATTTATCTCAAAAAATACTTCTGGATTGATTATATCGAATTCGAACATCATATTCGCTTTCTTACTGGCAGCTGTGCACTGATCACTCACTTTGAGACTACAGTTAATGATTACACCAAGATCCTTCGCTTGTTTGACTTTATCGAGCTCCTGATCACGCATTTTATATTTAAAATTTGGATTTTTATCGCCAATATGCATAACCTTACATTTATCTGTATTAAAAGACTAACCATTTCTCACTCCAGTCGATTAGTTTGTTTAAATTCTCCTGAATTTTATTGCAGTCTTCGTCTGCGAATTTTGTTGCTTTTGACAAAAAATTGCTCTCTAAATCATTCACATATATAAGGAAGAGCGTGGGTCCCAGGACCGACCCTTGAGGCACACCACTAATTACGTTTTGCCAATCAGATACTTCACCATTTAGAACAACGCTTTGTTGTCGGTCTGAAAGCCAAAGGGGCACTCATAATTTGTATGTTTTTCTAGAATTATTCCTTTGGTAAATAGTATGTATAATCCTGATAGTTTATCTTTTCCTCTATACTTTGTATTTTCAGTCACCCATTGTATCATTGTATTATTTATTGCTAGTCTCAATAATCTACTTCCCCAAGTATGTTCACCTCCGCTTTCATATGTCTCCCACCTTACTCTTTACTTCACTACAATTATGATCTCCTACCAACATTATCCTTTTGCTGTTCATAATTATTTTTTTCTAAACTCTCGAGTATTTTTTATCAATTATTTGTGCTAATTTTTGGTAAATTTTTTCTGTTTTGGGATCACATTTGCAACTACTATTTTTTCAGTTTCTCCACATTTTGTCATAATTTGTGCACTTATCAATTCTGCTTTTCTTTTTCCATATTCTACATTTATAATTTTTATCGTGGATTTTATCAATATCATTACACCTCATTTTTACATTTTCTGTCCTTCCGCCATATATTATAATTAATATTACTCTGAAAGTTAGTCTGGATGCGCTCAGATCATTTTGTTTCAGATAGGAATACAATTTATGTTTTTTCTCTTTCAGATAGTCTGTTAAGTCTAGTTTTCTTGGTATCATTCCATCTTTGTTAGTATTCATTACTTTTATTTCATCACTGCCTCTTATTGATTTTCTATGCTTCTCTTTTTTTTTTTTAAACATCTGTTCTTTATATACCATCTCTTTATTTCGCTGTCCATCACTCTCCCAAAAAAAACTTTGTTCTTTCCCCTGTCGTTCTCACATATTTTTTTTCTGATTTGCCTCTTTCCTTAATTCTTTAAATGATGTTTGTCTCTCTTCTTCATTGATACTCTTTTTAATAAACACTTGTTTATAGTCCTCACAATCTTTAAGCCTGAATGTCCTGGCTAAGATCTCTTCTGTTACAGTCTTCAGTCTAATCTTAATTGGTCTAGCACCTTCTTCTACGTACGAACGTAACCTTATGACTCTTTCTGCTGTGTGTTTTGAGGGGGGTCCTGCATGCCAAGAACAAGATAGGTCATGTACTGAAGTTTGGGTAATTTCTTCATAAGAATAACGATATACCGATTGTGGTGAAACGGAGTGTTTTTGATGCAGCATTAATGTCTGCATTACTGTACGGCTGCGAGTCATGGGTGGGAGCTGACTTTTTTTTTAAAGCCAATTACAAACTTGTTGAACCGGGCACTCAAACAGGTGTTGGGTGTGAGAAAGTCCACCCTGAATCACGTGTGTTACGCTGAGGTAGGATAACCTTCATTGCCACACTTAAATCAGCACAACTTTTATTTTATGCTAGCTTTGGAAAGATCTCATATAACAAATGATCCATTAATGTTTTCTGTTGGAATTGTCAATAGAGTCAACATAACAGTGAGCAGAACAATTGTAGAGTTTATTGTTAACAACGTGCCTGACATACATGACCAGTTGTTAAATGTGCATGAGTGCATCTTAGCTTCCAGTGGGTCAAGGTGCGCCGTGTACCGCAGCATAAACCCCGGTATTACAGTGCACAGTATGTACAAATCTTCACTCGTTTCCGAGTGTCAGGTCATAGTGTGTGTGTCAAGACTGGAATATGGAAGGGTGTGGGAGGAGACGGAGCTGATTACCCCTTGAGAAACGTGTGTGTGTGTGTGTGTGGCGATGTACAAACTGAGGAACATGTTGAGAATTGTCCTGGAACAAACAATATTAGTAATACAGTAGGTTTAATTTATCTAAAGGAGCTATTCAACGGTAAAATACCATTGATGAATATTGTTAAATTATTCATGATATTTTGCACCTGTATGCATAAGGTATATATATGTCATGGATATTTCCTGGCACTGTTCGTGCACCGACAATTGATATTTTTTATTAATATCATTATGTGGACTGCAGATTGTATTATTTGTGTTGTTTATATTAGTACTTACAGTATGTATTGTTATAAGATGTGTTAATGTTAAGATTTGTCTACACTGGGGTCAATAAATTAATTATCTATCCTCTATCTGTGTGTGTGCGGAGGTGTGGGAGTTGGAAAACGGGAAGGTGTGGACGCTCAGACTTCCTCACGGCATTAGGAACATTTCAACACAGCTCCTCAAGTCCAACTCGTGCGTACTCTCCAAAGGCTACAAGTATGCGGTGGCGGGTGTAAGGTTAGTTGTAACGCTACTCTTGTTATCAAATTTATACAAAAAATCAACAGACAACATTTTTTAATAGAATAATAAAATAAAACCAGCACGTAATAGATCATGCCTGACTAATCTATTGGAGTTCTTCATTGATGTGTATGGGAATAGTGATGTCCAGGTATCATAGGATTTGATATACCTGGACTTTCAAAGCGCATTTTATATGGTCCCCTCCCAACCTCCCAACAGGATGATCTCAAAACGGCTAGCAACTACTACTACTACTACTACTACTACTACTACTACTACTAATAATAATAATAATAATAATAATAATAATAATAATAATAATAATAATAATAATAATAATAATAATAATAATACTCCTACTACTACTACTACTTCTACTACTACTACTACTACTACTACTACTACTACTACTACTACTACTACTACTACTACTACTACTACTACTA
>JAPQNM010000038.1:1734610-1742110 GCA_029783475.1 Metacarcinus magister | reverse complement strand
TCAGAGAACATTCCAGATATAATAATCACAGAATTAGGGTGGAAGATTTCAAAATTTTGTTAAGGGCTAAGTTTTCCTTATATATTGAAACTTTTTTTCTTCTTTTACCTTCACCTTATTTTCTTTTCAAGATACTCTGCAGCTCTTTTAATTTCACCAAGAGGTGGTCAAAGATCAACCTGCTGCTTCTGCTAATGCGTTCACGTAATCTAGTTTCTTTTTTTATCATTATTTTATATCAGTGTTTCGTGCATCAGCACCTCTGTCTTCCATCTCTACACACACACATCTATTTATGAATGCTGCGTGTCCTGTTATTGAATTACCATTACTACTTACAAAGACATCAACAGTAAGAATGATTATAATAGCACTGATGATGATGATGATGATCCACAGCCTGTCCCCGACTCGCCCACTGGCCGTCACCGTCACTAGGAACTGCGTTGGAATTTGGAACCTACGTCTTGGGAAGCTGGTGTGTAAGCTGGCTGACTCGCCTCTTGGTGCCATCGTGACCCACGCAGGCATCACCAGGGAGTCCAGGTGCGACGCGTGCATGGCAATACTTCCTGATGAAATGTTGGCCATCAACACCAACTAAGCAGACACTTGGCGGCTGAGTTTGTTTTGTATTTAACGAAACATTGTATTGTTAAGTGTTGAACCAGACCCTGAACATAGTTATTTAATAGTTTTTGTTTTCTTTCATCACATTAATCACTGGTATGGTGCAGAGCTTCATCATAAGTACCATCTGTCAATATGAAGTTTGTAGTGTATTGCATCACTGTAGCTGGCACGGGTGCGAGGTTCAGCGCATTACCACCAGATGGCTTGATTTCATACACACTTCTAAATTGAATTATTTAATGTTCCATGTGTCACTCTAGTAAATTCCAGTAACATAAACATTATTACATACTTTTGAATACTATGAAGTATATGAAAAACCAGTATAAGAGTTTGCAGATCAAGTCAGTTCAAGGACAAGATGCACAGCTGCTCCTTGATTCCCTGTAACTTCTATCCGACGTCGCCACATTATACCGGCCTCACCTCCTCAAGCAATTCACCATTCAAGGCAACATTCATCCTTCTACCATCACCCTCTCAGTGCATTAAATTACTTTACTCTAATTCTCATTCAGATTCCTCCATGAAAGGTGCTCGTTTGATCAGGCTTTTATCATAGCTTTTTACTTTTCATTCCTTCACTATGATTGATGCATGTACAATATTTTCGTAAATGAGACGTGGTGAGTGAAATTTGTCACATCCTTCTGTATGTTTTATTTTATTTTATTTTTATTTTATTTATTCAATTTTTTTTTTTTGTGTGTGTGTGTGTGTGTGTGTGTGTGTGAAATCCTTAAATTCATCCAAGAGCCTTCTTATATACCTTTTCTTGCCTTGGTTATTTTTAATGCATTCGCTAGGCATTTATTTCTACTGTTTTTTTATTTATTTTTTTATTTTATTTACATATACTGTTCTTTTTTTTTTTTACTGGCTTGTTTCTAATCTCATTGGAAAGTTCTTTTTATAATTTTGTGCTTCATATCATGTTTTTTATTTTGTTTTTGTTACTATGTAGATGTGGGAAGCAGGTGACTATTTGGTGAGTATCTACATCAAGTACCTCCTCTGTGGGATGCAGGTGGACAGGTCACAGCCACTGTACACTGTTGAACGCTGTGAGGCTGTTGACAGTGTATCCTTGGGAAGTAACATTGTTTCTGGTTGGGGGAAGAAGCGGCTTACTTGTCACTGTGATGTTGATGGGAACCTGCATGTGACTTCCATTGTGATTCTGATGAAATTAGTGAAGTATTATTTTCTTTGTACGGATTTAATTTGTTTTGGCCACACATACGTGCACCATATATGTCACTTGTTTAGTTAGTTAGTTAATGCAAAAAGAGCAAGCGCCAGATATCAGAGGTCATATGGCGCTATATTAATCTATAGCAGAGATGATGGTAAGGTAAATTACGGGGAGTGAAAACAATTAGTTATAGTCTAATGGTTAGATAAAATGAAGGATGTGTATTTATTGTAGGAAGGAAATTATGTTGTCTAAGTGGAAATGTGACGACTCTGTTAGAATATCATTAAGGCGTGCTCGGGATGAATGAGTTAAGTGAGGGAAAGCTGTAGCTCAGCCAACAGTGTAACAAGGACAGAAAAGCTGAATGTGGGGTACAGAGAGGAGGGGGAGGTATTACAAGTCATACAAAGGGTCGGTGGGGAATGTGTCATAAGATAAGAGTGAGTGAGGTTAGTGTGGCCAATACGTAATCATGCAAGTGCAGTCTCCCTCCGTCTATTCTTGTGACATGAGTTTGAATAAGGAGAGACGGATGGTTTAACTGCATGAAGTTTATTATTTGAGAGATCAGACCAGAAGGATTGCCAACAATTAAATTAAAAGGAGCTAAAAGAAGGGAAATAATCACAGGTTGGGACTTTTCGTGAACGTCACTTGTTTAGCCTAATTCTATGGCGTTTCTAGTGTGTACGTTGCCGAATGTTATCATAACTGTGCCACTCGGAACAATGTGTCTTGGTTAGTGACTTCACTTAAAGGGTAAATAAAAGTCCGGCAATGTAAACAAATTATGGAATTATTGTTCTTGAGTTCAAGTAAGTCAAGTCAGTATTATATATCGTTGTCGTGTACAATTTGTATTACACCTTTTAAGTTAATATTTGAGATTGAAATTATTGTACATGTATGTGTGTTTGTAATTGTGTATCTGTGTTTGACTCCTTCACCGGTGCAACAGGTATATCGTGTCCACGGAGTCCGGCAACGTGTTAATCTGGAATGTCCGAGCCGAGGCGGTGGTGTTCAAGACTGAGCAAAAGAACGTCCAACAGTTGCTGCTGCTTGACGACGATACCAAGTTTATCACGGTGTCCAAGGTATTGTAAGCTGGTGGTGCCGGGCGTGGTTGTGGCTGCTGCTGTTGTTATTAATGATGATGATGATGGTGATTCCCCTACACGTGCTCTCGAATCCTTTGCCACTCTTCCCAGCCGTTATTCCCTTCTTGACAGGTGGCGCTGGACACGGGTGAACTCTCCTGCTACGTGGCCACCCGCTCCATCCCGACGGGGGCCTTGGTGTACGAGCTGGACTACCCGATGCGAGGTTTTAGACAGATTGCAGTGACGGCGGACGGACTCTTCCTTGTTATCCCCACCATTGAAGGCATCAAGGTGAGAGTAATAATTCTTCCTATCTTTGGTTATACGAACATGCTAAACGATTTGTATGACCTTCACAAAAAGAAGAAGAAAAAAAGTTAGTAAGTACTGCGAGACTACATAAGCATGCCATGAAGTATTATCGCGTACTTCTACAAAATGGTCATAGAAAACGTAATAAAGTACACTGCTTCATACTAAACATTTGGAAGCTTCCTGTAGTACTTTTTTCAGTATTTGCAGTTATATTTATACAGATTCAGTGACAAACATGAGTATCAGGACAGCGATGGTAATAAGGGAGGAGGAGGAGGATGGCAAAGGATCGAGTGCCTTGTATTTACTTTTTTTTTTTAAGTTTCCACCTCCCAGTAATATTACGATACATTGTAGATATATTTAGGAAGATAAAGAGGGATTTACGTTCGTATAGGTATACAAAGTGTTTTCAACCCACCATCAAAATGACCTCCAAGCTTTGTTGCGTCCTTGGTCATTCCTTAGAGTCTGGTTCCTCGCTATCTTCAATGCTTCCCTCACACTGGGTCGACTTTCTCTTCCTCCAGACTCGTTTGCACGGTTATTTCGTGTCCTTCGTCCTGTTATTTTATCTTTATTGTATAGTTTATTTATTCTTTTTTTTATCTATTGATAAATTAGTAGTTCTGTAATGTGTCACGTTTTCTTTGTAATTAGTTATTTCTACGTAGAAGGTGACGAACATTTGTAATTGCGATATAACTTCCCTTGTCATTAACTTATATATATATATATATATATATATATATATATATATATATATATATATATATATATATATATATTATATATATATATATATATATATATATATATATATATATATATATATATATTCATTTTAGAAAAGAGTTCACATCACTTACGAGGATCTTTCAATTGTTCACATTACTCAATTTTCCTTATACATAGAATAGCTTATTGCATGGAATTAGGAGGCATTGTTAAATAGTTCGAGTACAAAATTACTGCACCGTAGGTTATAACAATAAAAAGACGAAAAGTGCTAGATCACACGTTCACTTGCAACCATGTAAATACGAGACTCCTGTATGCACAAATGATGGGTTTTGATGGGAGAGCGGAGCGTCATCTTCGACTTGTCGGCCTACGCCTGCTTAGGTGTGAATTTGGATACATTGGTAGAAATAGATTCATTCCATTAGTGTGATTTTGCATTATCTAAAGACTCTTATAACAAGGTTCCAATGGAAAGTAATATCAATAGAGAAGAATGTTATTATGTGATATATCAATTTATATACCTGGCTTATATCGGGTGTAGCCAAGACAAGGCGTCTACATACATGTATCCACATGCATTCCTTCACATTTTTTCCTCTAAGCCTCGTGGAGAATAAACATGAACAGAGGAGGGGATTGCAGAGCCCCTCCTCTGTATTATTCCTCCTACTACGATATAAAACGTTATTTTATGATGCTGGGGTTAAATTTTTAATTATTCTATATAAACATGTGAAACTAATTATGATTTATTGCATGAATTAAATAGCACACAAAAGTTTTATTGAATTATGATAATGTTAACACGTGTGTGTGTGTGTGTGTGTGTGTGTGTGTGTGTGTGTGTGTGTGTGTGTGTGTGTGTGTGTGTGTGTGTGTGTGTGTGTGTGTGTGTGTGTGTGTGTGTGTACGTACTACCAGGATGCCCTGCTGGTGTGCCACGCTAAGACTGGCACGTTAGTACACAAGATGCCCCTCAAGTACCCAAGCTACAAGGACTTTCACCTGGTGGTTCCGCTCCCTAACAAACCCACGCAGGTGGCGCTCATCGACCAGGACAAAGGCAACATTGTGGACATCCGATCCAAGAAGTTCATCCGTTCCATTCCTAAGTGGGGTGGCAAGGTGGGTGATCACGTGACGGATGATGACTTGCTTACTTTCTTGTTTAATCAATTCTCTCTCTCTCTCTCTCTCTCTCTCTCTCTCTCTCTCTCTCTCTCTCTCTCTCTCTCTCTCTCTCTCTCTCTCTCTCTCTCTCTCTCTCTCTCTCTCTCTCTCTCTCTCTCTCTCTCTCTCATATGTTACTGTGAGGCAGCTTAGTAGTAAAGGCATTTAAGGTTTACTCAGAATTTAATTTTGTATTTTTGTTTAACATACCTTGATTACTGTTTTTCCTTTGTCTGAAGTTTTGGTTTCCGTTTTTTTTATGGAGATCAAAACAATGCATAATAATTGCGCTTAAAAATTTAATCACAGTGTATGGTTTTTCAGTTTTCACTCTTCTTATTGGCTTTGTGGTAAATGATTTGACTGAAATATAATGAAGGCAATGAGTGGCGTCCATCAATGTTGTTGATTCATCTCTGCCAATTAACAAGTATATCAATAAATCAATTAGTTGATTGATTGAAGAAGAAAAAATATAAATAAATATATATATATATATATATATATATATATATATATATATATATATTTATATATTTATATATTTATTTATATATATATATATATATATATATATATATATATATATATATATATTTATATATTTATATATATATATATATATATATATATATATATATATTTATATATTTATTTATATATATATATATATATATATATATATATATATATAAATTAATATTTTATTCTATACCCTTTTAACCCTTGGCGCTGGTAGGCTTACTGTAGGACTTAGATGTACGGCCTCCGCCCGTTAGTAGCGCGGGTTTTAGATTTTTTATAGTGACGCCTCGTTTTTCTTTGTTCTCTCTGATGTTGAGAGAGAGAGGCTACATGCTGCCACTGATTTCAATGCATATAACATTGCAAATCACGTTGAAGACAGGGTTATGGCAGAATTGGGGTAATCTTTGGCCACTAGGCGGTAATATAAAAGAAAAGTGGCTAGCGGATATCGGGACTCGAACCCGGGACTCTAGGTTCGCATGACGGAGCGCTAGCCACTGAACTACCGCCTACCTAAAGGTATATATATGATATATATAGTATATATATATATATATATATATATATATATATATATATATATATATGTATATATATATATATATATATATATATATATATATATATATGTATATATATATATATATATATATATATATATATATATATATATATATATATACAGTGGTCTAGCGCTCAGGTGAGCGAGCCTAGGGTCCCAGGTTCGAATCCCCGTTATTCGCTGACCACTTTTCATTCTTTGATATATCACCGCCGAGTGGCCAAAGACTACCCAAATTGCTGCCATACTGTCCTCAGACGGGACTTACAATGTTATATGCATTTGAGGCTGTAGCAGCGATTAGCCTCGCACGTTCTCAACATATTCAAGAGAGAACGTAAACATTTGAGGCGTCATTATAAAAATCTGATAACCTACGTCAAATAACAGGCGAGGCAAGTCCATCTGTGCCTCCATAAGCCTACTGGCGCCAACGGTTAATAATATAGAAAGAAAGAAAATAAATAAATAAATATATATATATATATATATATATATATATATACGTATATATATATATATATATATATATATATATATATATATATATATATATATATATACGTATATATATATATATATATATATATATATATATATATATATATATATACGTATATATATATATATATATATATATATATATATATATATATATACGTATATATATATATATATATATATATATATATATATATATATATATATACGTATATATATATATATATATATATATATATATATATATATATATATATATATATATATATATATATATAGGCACGTGTGTTCTAGATGTATGTTTTCTGTGATTGATTTCGCGGTGTTTCGTGTCGCTTCCTAGGTTGGGCTGAAGGCACTGCATTATGAAATTATAAAGACACAAATATTTCAAGAATGTTGACTCTGAATAATTTATGTGCATTTTCTTTGATATAATGGATTGGAATTTGTTTTCGCCTTGGAACAGACTTGTATGTGGATCATGTGGAAGTGATTCTCACACCTCCCTTTCCTGCAGGTGTCACGGGACGGTCGTTTCGGCCTGTACGCCCCGGCCCGTGGTGGTCTAGAGCTGCTGGAGTTGCGTCACGGCACTTCTGTCCGCACTCTTATCCCTCGTGTGGCCGAAGGCGTGTTCTCGGTGATTTGTCTCTTTACCCGCACGGACGAGTACGTTCTCTACTACCACGGTGGACGCAAGACGATCAGGGTGTTCAGGTGTGTCGTGAATGCGTTGCGTT
>JAPQNM010000038.1:1722110-1727110 GCA_029783475.1 Metacarcinus magister | reverse complement strand
TGTGTGGCGTTCCTTTGATGCGCGTACCATCTCATGATGTGGTCATTCTGCTTGCTGCACTTCTACCATCTTCTGAGGTTGAGCCATTCAACTTGTTTCATTATTTGTTAGTTGATTTGTCAGCCACATGCTCTGCCTATCCCAGTTTTGATAATTTATCAAATCTCTTTTTGTGTTTAATTTTAGTATATTCTTGTATTCATGTTGATATTTTCCTGTCTCGTAGAGTTAGCCCCAAGACTGATCTCATTAATGTTCCTCTCTATACTCTTCTTCTACTTTTCTGATACATAATTATTATTTAATATTATTACTATTACTATTATTATTATTATTATTATTATCATTATTATTATTATTATTATTATTGTTATTATTATTATTATCATTATTATCATTGTTACTATTATTATTATGGTTATTATTATTATTATTATTATTATTACAGGAAATCTTCGTTTTACGATAGCAATGCGTTCCTTGAAACCCTATCGTAAACCGAAATAGCGTATACCGAACCCGTTTTTACATGTATTAGATAGGGATGCGTTCCAGCACATTGCCAAAGTCACTCCTTCAGGTTCAGATACATACATAAAGACATAACTTAGTGTAAAAATAAACAAATTGAATGTAAATAATAAAGAAAATAAAGAAAAGAATATAATTATGCAATCATCTGATCAGCTGATGCGGGCGACGTAGGCGGTGAGGCGGAGGTCGAGGGTGAGGCGAGCGATTCAAAACCTGAAGTTGATTGCTCTGTTGAAGTGGATGGTCCAGCTGATGTTGATGGGCTGGCATGTTTGAAGAACGTCGAGATCGTTGACTGTTTGGCACAAGGTTTCACTGTGTTTGGCGCTGCATGCGCCACCACGCCGATTTGGCCACGCCCAACTCGCCACGCCGATTTTGGCGCCTTTTTTTAATATCGTAACTGCGAATCAAGTATCGTAAATCGAAATAAGGGTACTAATTGGCTAGTATCGTATTTGCGAATTCAACGTAAACCGAACTATCGTATAGCAAAGACTTCCTGTATTATTATTATTATTATTATTATTATTATTATTATTATTATTATTATTATTATCATTATTATTATTATAATTACTATTGTTGTTATTGTTAATTATTATCATTATCATTATTACTATTAGCATTATCATTATAATCATTATCATTATTATTATTATTATTATTATTATCATCCTTGTGTAGGGGGGGGGGAGGCGCTGCAAAATTACTACCATCATATACCTGCGGCTCCTGAAAGGCGACAAAAGGGACGGAGCGAGGCGTCTGGGAAGCCACTCTTTTGAATTCTCTCCTACGAAAAGGTGGAGAGAGGAGTAGAGTCTCCCTGAACCCTAAATGCCTTGTCTTGCCTACCACCTTTTAATGGGGATATAAGCCAGGTATATAGATAGATATAGATTATTATTGTTATTACTATTGCTATTATCATTATTATTATTATTATTATTATTAATGTTGTTGTTGTTGTTGATTCAAACGCAGCAAATAGGTTTGGAAGAGCAAAGAATGCTAAGGCTCTGTAAGTAATCCAAACATTATCTACAGTGAGAAGAAAAAAATTGCAGAGAAAATTGCTAGACCTATAATATGACAATGAAGACAGACAAGCAAAGAATACATAATACAGATAAAAAAAAAAGTGAATAACATAAGATGAATGTAATACAAACAAAAACCGAGAGTAAAGCTTTTTTATAGTTTACATAAGCCAAGCATAGATTTGTTTACCTCTTTTGTTTTGTAGTTTACATTAATGTTGATTAGTTAATTCATTGTATGTAAAACGATCATGGTTTTATTCCTCCTGTATGATCATGGATTTTTAGTGGATGGTATTCGTATATGGGTCTATACAAGCTACTAGTAATAACCCTGGAGGAAAAGTTGCATATATTTGCTAATAAAATAATGAGGTGATAGTCATTTAGTTATCTTATATTAGATCCTTTCTTGTGTTACTTTGGAGTAGCACCACGGATCGGGAAGCCTCTCCTCGTGTATACATTACGATAATAAATATGATAATCTGCTATAAGTGTAATTTTATTTATCAGTCAGAACATAATTTATAGGTAAATTTCCAGTGTTACACCACGTCGGAGCCCCACCATGTTGTTGTTGCTTGGTTCAGACTTTCCAACGGCATTACTATTCTTTTTTAATTTATTTCATTTATTTATTTATTTATTTATGAATTTGTTTTATCTATTTCTTATCTAACCTGGACTAACTTAACCTTTGCAGTGAGACGGGTGTAACCTGGAATAATTAATACCCATCTACTACTACACTACCCAGCTCTGAAGCCTTACTTCCCTTGCTTATACATCTCCAAGAACGCGGAATGGTCTGCCTCTGCTACTCTACTGTCATTCATCAGCCGACATATATCCTAATAATCTTAAGGTATTTCTTTATCTATTTCCATAATTTCATTCTTACGTTTAATAACCTCCCCATTTCGATTTTTGGAAACATAATTTGTGAATCCTTGAAATAGGTGTTATTTGATCTTATTTTTTCAGAATTATATGTCGTCATTTATATGTTTCTCTCCATTTTCGTGCTTTCAAGAAAAACTGTTTAAGTGGAGCCTAACTGAGTTTTGTGATTGAAGGTGGTTTTCATGCATTAGTTTTTCCCATTTGGTGTTGTACAGCTGTCACTATATAAAACATAGTGAAATGTATGCAATAATAGCCTAGCGCAAAGAAGTGAGGATCAGCATAAGATAAAAACAAGAAACTAAGCTAATATCAACACACACACACACACACACACACACACACACACACACACACACACACACACACACACACACACACATACACATATACACACACATACACACACACACACACACACACACACACACACACACACACACACACACACACACACACACACACACACACACATTGCTACAACTGTGTTTACGTTCCTCTTGTTCTCTTTCTACTTATTGTATAATTTTATCTCTTCTATCGTTATTGGTGTTTTTCTTTCCTTTCCTTCCAAACAAGGGAAGGCTCGTTGTCCCGCACAGCCCCGCCGGGTTCATTGGAACGCCTCATTGACTCGGTGCTGCTTCGATGCTTCACAGCGTGGCGAGTCACAACATGAATCCAATGCTCATTTCATTATATATTTGCTGGTTTATTTTCAAACCTTATTATATTTTATCTGCCTTCATATCATGTTTCATTCTTGTTTTCGCTCTATGTTTTTATTGTTTACGTCTTGGTATTGGTACCATGAGTAGTCTCGAGCTAGTAAGTTTAACACACCACTTCCTCCCTCGGTGGAATCAATCAGTTGAGGTTCAGACACGGACGTTTCCGCACGTGTTTCTCCATCTGCTTATTGGAGAATTTTATTTTATTTATACTTTTTTCTGTGCCTGAACGTGGGTAGTGCCTTGGGTAAGTGTGCCATGTTGTTTTGAAACTGTCTGAGCGTCAGCTTGGTCTGTGTCTGTTATTTGTTCTAGCATGTGTTCATTCTATTGATGTTTATTCTAGTATTGTTTGTTTGTTGTCGTGTTTGTGTTAAGTTATGAGTAACCTGCGGTTAGTGTTACGAATATCAGCTTTAATCACAATTTCCTGGCACTACTACTATTGATGTAGTTTGTTAGGTGAGTGCATACGTGTTACACAGTGAACACTTGTCACATCTGTTTCACCTTTACATCTCGTTCACCCAGTGATGCATGTTACCCTTATTTACTTTGGTGTTAATATACATGATATTATTTTACATCTTCATCAGAATGCTTAGAGAATTAAGTGTTATATGTTTGCATTACCTGATTAAACCTGAGAAGGTTTTCCTAATTACATTTCCGTCGCAAATTCCTACTTTCTGAGATATTCAATGTTTTTTATGATCAGTAATCGGAGGTTGGGTCTGGTGGAGACGCCATGTTTGTTGTGGTTATGCTAGTATTATTTATTGAAACAAATAAATATCTCGGTATCACCATAGGTTTGGAACCAATGTTTGGAATCATGATGTGCGCCTGCGTGCGTAAGTGCGTCAGCAGCGTCACAGCTAATGAAAAAATTCCTTAAAATAATCTGCCAATCCAATCACTTTACGAGGTGTTCGGGAAGGGTCACCATCAGGCTTGGAGTCACGTTATCGTCAGGTCTACTTGCAACCAGTGCTACTCTTATTTCGAAGGAATAACGGCATTTTTTGACTCAAACGATATTGTTATGGAATTCCTTAATATGACGGTTTTATTGCTGTGAATGTGAAGTGCCTTAGTGTCACAAAGACTGATTTTAAAGATCAAGGGTTGTGGAGGTGCATAAACACTTTCCTGATCCCTAAGACAAAAGAGCGCCGCTACTGTTCATTTTTCGAGAGCGGCCCGGTGGTGTAATCGTTAGCCCCACTTGGCTCGCAACTGAGATCTTCTGAGTTCGAATCACAAGTCGGGTGAAGACAAAATGGGTTTGTGTTCTTAAACGCTGTAACCCCTGCTAACCTAGCAATAAAATAGGTACAGGAATAAGCCAATGGCTTGTGACTTTGCAATCCCGGCAGGAGCTGGAGGCTGGAAATCCTACCCTCGTGTGTGTGTTGTGTGTGTGTGTGTGTGTGTGTGTGTGTGTGTGTGTGTGTGTGTGTGTGTGTGTGTGTGTGTGTGTGTGTGAGAGAGTGATATACATGTTATGCACCAACACTGGTACCGTACGTATTAATTAAGAGAAAGGCTGGGCCTTCTCTTTGAAAATAAGGTAAAAGTTTCGTTTGATTTGAACAAGGTTCTGTTATTTGTCAATATAGTTTAAGGTTAAGGTTGAGTTAGGTCAGGTTGGGGGGGTCTGGGGCCTTGCCCCACCAAAGAGGTTATTACGGGAAGTATGTTTAGGTTAGGTTAGGTTAGGATAGGTTAGTTTGGGGGGTCCGGGAGGGCCGTAGTTATGCAGATTTACCTAGAAGATATCAAA
>JAPQNM010000038.1:1714610-1717110 GCA_029783475.1 Metacarcinus magister | reverse complement strand
GTTGGTGATTCAGCCAGCCAATCATACACTAACCTATTCATGCACTCAGTTACTTTATCATTCAGTCATGCGTGTATTCACTCACAACAAATCAGCAACTCACTTTCTCATTCACTACATTGCTCATTCATTCATTCTTTTTTTGTCAGTCGGTCAGTCACATCCAAGCATGGAATTATTTCTTCACTCACTCAGTTACTTATCCTTTCAATTACTCAATCACTCATAAATGTATTCACTTCTTCACTTTTCGTTCCCATTTGCACTTCCTCCACCCTTCCTCCCTCTTCCCATCCATCGCTCATTCACTCACTAATATCGAAAAAAGAAAATGAATGTAATCGTAACTAGCGGTTCCCTCAACGTTTTACTCCATACATTCTCCACAAACAGTCTAGGAACACTGACCCGTCGGAGTGTCTGACGCAGTAGCCACTCAGACTGTTTCCTCGAAGTGTGTGGGTTGGATACATGGCTCCTGGCAAGGTTAAATAAATAGTTTCCTTTTTTAGACTTAAGATATGCGCAAGGCTTTACATTCCTCTTTATACAAGCAAGTGCGTGTGTGTGTGAACGTGCGCGTACACATGCGCGTAGATGTAGCTGTAAATGTAGTAGTTGTAGATGTAGATGTAGTTGTAGATGTAGATGAATGTGTTAGAATAATTAAGGACAAATTAATTTAAACAAGTGATGATAAACAGAAGAAGTCACTGAAACTCGCAGCTGACGAGGAAATTTGTCGATTTATTGATATAATGGATAAAGTTGGTGGTGATGTGTGAGTGAGTGTACTGGAACACTGAATTACACACCTGCACACTCACAAACTCTGGATGTGACAGCATCATTGCTTCTACCATTCATACACTCCTCTCCATTTTTATATCCATCCAGTGGATTGATAATGTCTTTATCCCACATAATACAATGTATACTTCTCGGAATTCATATCAAGAATAATCAAATGCTATGCAGTCACAAAAAATATCACTGTACAATTATTGGTCTCCACGTTGACAATGAGATGTTGTATATTGTTGTAGCATCAATATAATATTCAAAGATTTCTTTCTTGAGGCATATAGATTTGTAACGTCATTAGTATATTTTGTTATATTCAGTAAAGTTACCATTACCATAACTGCACTGAGATACGTACAAACATGTGGATCTCGGGTCTGGCCAAGGCTGCTCCCTACTCAATGGTATTCCTTCCACAAAGATAGTTTGATGTGCCTAGTAACATGTGTGTCACAGTCGCCTAGTGTCTCTGAACGATCATGTTATACCAGTCGTACATAAAAGGCCAAGGAAACGGAGATGAGCGTCACTACATAGTACACATTGGTATATGCCTCTCAGTTATACATTACTAAGTCGTAGAATTGTATCATGTTTAATGCAAGAAGAAAACGAGGTGTGCACCTGTACCCCTTGCATCACTTCACTTGTTTTCCTATAAAGTGCATGTTATATTGGGACACACACACACACACACACACACACACACACACACACACACACACATACACACACATTTTTTTTTTGCGCAGCAGTCCTCTCCAACGTTAAATATAATAGATTTACTAAGCCTCTAGTCCGCAGTGCGAGAAAGCCAGTGGTATGAAACACACACACACACACACACACACACACACACACACACACACACACACATACACACACACACACACACACACACACACACACATACACACACACATACACACACACACACACACACACACACACACACACACACACACACACACACACACACACACACACACACACACATACACACACACACACACACACACACACACACACACACACACACACACACACACACACACACACACACACACACACACACACACACACACCTCCATCAGAATTGTAAGTGTTGTGAGAGGAAGGGACCCACGTTGTCTGAGGAAGGCGAGTTAGTGAACACATCGTGATATGCGGAAATGGAGGGTGTGCGCACCAGGCAGGACGGGTCACCTTGACCGAACAAGAATCGTGTGTAGTATAAGACTGAAAGTTAGAATCAACGAGGTGCTTTGAAAGGAGTATTCATAAACAAGAAGAAAAGTATTTATATTCTTAACAGTTTGACGGGATGGCCTCTCTCTCAGGCTCCCCACAAGGCAAACCAGCGAGGCGAGACTAGATGCGACACTCCCTTCAGGTGCCACGCAGTCTCTCTCTCCTCCTGACGTCACGCCTCACCTTTTGTCCGTGTTCACCTCACACCTGGGCACCTTATCTCCTAATAATAGCTGCCTTTTCACTTAACATCCAGCGACGCCATGTGACCCGTTCTTGCGGTGCCTAATTTTCAATCAATCATTTAACATTTCTTCTGCTGTGTACATACGTGGCAGGATAATGGCAAGGTGTGTGTGTGTGTGTGTGTGTGTGTGTGTGTGTGTGTGTGTGTGTGTGTGTGTGTGTGTGTGTGTGTGTGTGTGTGTGTGTGTGTGTGTGTGTC